>LPNX011210829.1:101267-138437 GCA_001517045.1 Pseudotsuga menziesii | reverse complement strand
TACACACCTTGAGAATATTATTTTTTATTTAAAAACTAAACAAAGCTTTCTCAAAATTAAAATTAATATATCTGTCTTTCTTTCAATGAATCAATAACTAACGAAAGTTCACATATATCGTTTTTTTTGTTTTGTTGGGGTGTGCGAGAGTCGAAATATATGGTCGTGTTCTTATCCACATAAAAAGTCAAACTATATAATGTGATGGTCAAAGTCAAAATGGTTCAAATTGTTAAAGTCAAGCCCAACATTCGTTCGGCGTTCCCATTCAAAGGCTTCAGTCGGATCAGTGATATGAATATATTACTGTCAATCGCTTTACCATTCAACGTTTCTAAGTCAATATATTGTGGCTGTGGGGGATTGCCAATATTTGAAGCGTGGGCCGAGGATACAAAGTGGATGCATTTATATTAAAACACTTCCAACATTCAAAGCAGTACATGACCTTCAGCGCAAATTTCACAAACCACAGTCAAATATATTATATTAATGAAAGAACACAAAAGGCGATGAATTTAAGGGATCAGTCAAGTCTCAAGAAACTTGGGAAGAAAGTTTCCAGGATCTTACGCGGTTTGATTTGTGAGCAGCTATTGAAGCTGAATATGGTTACCTACCTCGTTCTGCTCTAATTGCCAGTCTCTATATAAATGCATCGCCTCCTGATTTCATTCAACATCAACTCACATCGTTTCTTGTATTCCTTTTGGAGCTTTCTTGGTCTGTGTGGAGTAGCAGATTAAGAGACTAGCATTTCCATTCCGTTGCATTTCTTTGATTGATTGACGTGAGAGGCACTTGCACGAACGTTATGACAGGCGGCTTGTTTCTGTTCTTCTTGATTTCAGTTGCAGCATTAGTATTGAAGGAAGGTGCAGTCGATGCAGCAGGTAGAGCCTTCTTGAAACATAGAAATATTGTTGTAACAGCCCCAGCTGATACAATTCCATGTGATCATCACAATCTTCTTAATGGAGATCATGAACTAGTGGAAGGCATATTGATGAATAAACTTCCATCTGGTCCAAGCCCAGGAGTAGGTCACAATTACATCACTTCCTTGGGTTCTGAAAAGATGAAGACAAGTAATACATTGAAGATGAACAAACTTCCCTCTGGTCCAAGTGGAGGAGTAGGTCACACTTACATCAATTCCGTGGGTTCTGAAAAGATGAAGACAAGTAATACATTGGAGATGAACAAACTTCCTTCTGGTCCAAGTCCAGGTGTAGGCCACAAATACATGAATGCCGCTGGCAAGGCATCAGCAGCAGCAGCAGAGAGAATAATTACTACGACGCCGTTGAACAAGCTTCCTTCAGGTCCGAGTAGGGGAGTAGGGCACAGCTATAACTATAGCTATAACGATTGATAATCGACGTTTAAAACAAACCCATAAGGGTGATAAGTACACTGAATGAAATGAAAGATCAAAAATAAA
Source organism: Pseudotsuga menziesii (assembly GCA_001517045.1). Classification (NCBI taxonomy): domain Eukaryota; kingdom Viridiplantae; phylum Streptophyta; class Pinopsida; order Pinales; family Pinaceae; genus Pseudotsuga; species Pseudotsuga menziesii. The sequence goes on along the minus strand of LPNX011210829.1, from coordinate 136,993 downwards.
AGCTCCGGACAGTTGTTAATGGAGCCGTCTAAACAGGCGACTTTTTAAGTTTTCGGGCAGTTTGTGGCCGGAATTCGGTTATTTTTTCATTGAATTCAAATGTTTATGTAATTTAAATTTTTTTCAAGTGTAAAAATAAATTCAGCATTATCATAACCTTTAGAGCAATCAAATTATACAAACTTAATAATTGTTAATTGAAATTTGTGAAAATCGTTATCCGATTCACTTAAAACCATTACGGAAAAAACGAAAAAAACAATGAAAAAAAATGGCCGTTTTAAACTATTGCGTTGTTAATGTTGATGATTATGGAGCAAAATCTATATCGACATTTTATATCTCATAAATAAAAACGAGTATATTTTAAGGTTTGAAAAATATATTTTCATGTCAAAAAGAAATTGTTATATATTAATATGATCCAAGGATATATTTTATTGTTGATTTACGGATTTATTTTATTATTGTTGATTTATTATGTAGATGAGTGGAAAAGGTATATTTAAGCCTTTTTAAAGAATTTAATATTAAATTTAACTTACCAATAATCACGTTACACATGTTGCTTTAGAAGAGTGAACGATTAAACTGGCCAATAATCAGGTGATACATGTTGAGATGTTAATGGTCAGAAAAACTATAATTAAATTTAAATTTAACTGCTTTCAAAAAATTTACGGATTTTTTTATCTATAGTATTTAAATCTCTTATTATTTTTGGTATTTTCTTGTTAAAAGACTTAGATTAATTGGTCTCAATGGAGGTTAAACATCATCATCATTATGCAATCCATAAAAATTGATAATGTATTAATCAGTTTTTACCAAAAAAATTATTCTTATTTTATAATATAAACATTATAAATATAATTTTATATTTTTATATATGAAAAATATTACAATTATCTTATATTTGTAGTGTTGAAGTCTGATTCCGGTTGCTACACGTATAACGAGCTGAAATGAAATCATGTTGAAGCTTATGTACAATGCATATATGACAAGCATGTTATATAATAATAAAGCTTAATCAAGGAATACTCGATAAAGGAAAACTCATTGGTATCCTAAGTCAGCCTATCCAAGCATAATTATTATTAGTATAAATAATGTTTTTTGCACCAATAGTATGCTACATGTTTAAAAGGTAACAAGAGCCACGTGGTGGCAATGTTCTCGACATTGCTACTTGCTATGGGGAGGAGCTATTTGTATGTAGCTTTGGAAAATTGATGCATTTGAAGATGAATGATTTAATTGTTATTTTGGTAAAAGAGAAGAGATATGGATGTATATATTTCAACCCTCTTAACTAGGTTTATGAGGGACTTGGAACCCATTGTATCACGATAATGAAAACTTGGAATCACCCATTGTATTAAGTGGATTTGTACATTAAGTAATGACGTTAATGAAAACTTGGAATCACCCATTGGATTTGTACATTGATATATTAGCCACATCAATTTTAAAGCTGCCAGAATTTGTGGATTTGTACATTGATATATTAGCAGCATTAATTTTAAAGTTGCCAGAATTTTAAAGCAACAATTTTTAAATTGTCGACGGTGTTGTGCATGTTATTAGCACCCATATGCACACTTATCATGCTTTCAATACCTTAGCATATAAATAATACACAAGCAGAATATTATATACACAATTATACATATTAGTGTATTGCGTATATTTACCTTGCTGAATGGTTCTGTAAAGAGCAGCACTATATCTTGGTAATTGCTCACTCCCGTATGAAGAATGTTGCGAAGATAGTAATATCCATTATTTAGTGAAAAAAGCATTCATCTCTCTCTCTCTCTCTCTCTCTCTCTCTATATATATATATATATATATATATATATATATATCCACATTCAAGCTCAGAAATCTCTGCGGTGCTAAAACAGGTTTAGAAAATTTACTCATTTAACTCAAAACACTTGCGAAGATTGTCTTCAATTTCTTCTTCATACGAAGAGCAGCAGTGCCATCCCTCTACGAGAGCATGGTTTTGAATCCTCGACACTTCATTGGAAACAACCGTCATGGTAATATGGTTGTCATTCCCATTAGTTTCTGTTAGCATATGCATTACTATATGAATGTCCATTTCCATTGATGGAAACAGTCATGAAAAAAACACAGCATTTTAATTAGAGCCTAAGCAATTCCCACTAAAGTTAAACATATAATTCTCTACATTTGCAGAGCACTGAAATCAAGGAAGTCACATATTCTTTTACTGAAACACAAGCTATTAATTTCGTCCTCTTTTGTCCTTATTTTATCAACATATGTTCTTCATTTCTTTTTTTATTTCCCTATTATGTCTATTCGATAATGATAACTCAAAGGAAAAAAATTGAGCAATAAATATTTTATGTCGCATCCTTCGAGTCCTGTGAAGGATATGAATGCTGAAAATTTACTAGTAACCCCTAAAAGGAAAGAAGTATGTAACAAGAGAAAAAGAGAGTAAAGTAACTCACCTCCCCTTAATTTGTTCCTTAATGCTTACTAACCATCATCATAATCAACTAAAGGATCAGTCCGGTGATACCCTGGAAGGTAAATTCCCCAACTTCAATTTAGGAAGGCCGAGAATCATAGTGTTCAAGCTCTCTGGCATCAGCCTTGAATCCCACTTTTCTTGTTTGAAACCTCCTATATAGTTTCAAAAACATAAAATGAAAAATACTAATATGCAGTAAAGTGACTAAAACAGTAGTACTGTAAATTAAAAAGATGAATAAATCTCACCGTCGTACCATTATTAAAGTGATAATAGATGGAGAAAACTGGAACATAGCATGATGGATGTTCAATTCTTTGCAACCTATAGATCCCATGGAAGAAATGGGTTGTAAGCGACACAATGCACAGGAGGGGCATCCCCCTGGCCACATTCAGGCTTTGGATCAGCTGCTCCAATCCGGAGCTATCCATGATGTTGTTCATATGATTGAAAACAATATGGATAATGTTTGAGTCAAGGAAGGTCATTTGGAATGCACTCCAATTCTATTTAGAGGTTAAGTTGTTCCATATATTCCTTGGCTTGAATGACTCTATCATGATTGTAGCTGAAAGTAACGAACGTGGCGAGTAAACTCTTGGAAGCCATATTTTTTGGAAAACTGAAGCATTGGATTCGTATGGTCAATTGCAGGGTATGACAAGACCAGGACACGATCCTCATAGTATTATTTTGTGTATCCATGACTGAACTACAAGAGATCAAGCGTATTGCACTATGTATTAATAGCTATAAAACTCCCCTCACAACACACGACCACAGGTAGAGAAAAAACCAACCATAGAAATTTAAAGATGTGAAGAGAAGGGTTAGGAAGCACAAAATGAAATTTTCTTGTGTTCTATGTGAAAGGGCCAAAGGATGCATATGCCAACAGAAAAAATGCTTGTATACATAATTCCAACCCAACTTTTTTGGAGAGCATTAATCATGATATGATTTCACAAAAATGGTTTGCGAGATTTCATAAGCACCATTCATAGTTTAATATTTCTAGTCAAGTTTAATATTTCTAATCAACTTGACGTATGGCTGGCACGTGAAAAATATTCACTACTGTTGATATGAATCCCCCTTTCACTTAATGTAGGGAAGAATATTAAAAGACACAACCATAAAGTGGTTAAAATATGGATTTCGGTTTCAAGATAGCAGTCCCATAGTACACACCATCTAATTCAGCTTTTTGTAGTTCTGACATGGCTGCTACTAATGATTGGTTGGTAGTCCAACACTTAATTTCCTTCCAAGCAGGGATGACTTAACATTGTGTTTGGCTACCAAGTGTTGAGCCTCCTTGTCAATCAACGCAACCAGCCATCCATATAGATTCCTCATATGCACATACGCATCGATTAGTGGAGGGATTGAGAGATTCAAGGTGTGTGGAAAACCACAAATTGGTTATATAAATCCCAGATATTTTTAGACTCTCTATTTGCAAACTAAAATATGTAATTACAATGCTTATACAAGGTGGCAATGTCCCTAATGTTGAGGAGTGCTAATGGTGTAAAAATTGGTAAATGGATTTGAATACTTGCATGGATAGAGTGTTCATAATAGGAAAATTTTAGATGCATAGATCAAGAGACCAAGTTTTATATAGTATTAAGCATGCCTATATTCAAGCACAACCAAAAAAATTGGCAGATATGATAGCTTAACATGATTGCAAACGAAAATCCTGCAAAATGAAATCTGAGCAAAGGAAAGCCCTAATATCTTTCAAATCCAGAGAGCTTCCAAGATTTTTATGGTTACCAAACAATCATGAATCCATAGATAGATTCATACTATTTATGGGAGAGAAATTGACTTCTATTACAAAGTATTGCATTGAAGACAACTAACAAGTTGCTAATTGGAGAGGAAAAGAAATAAAAACAAATAATTTTGGAGATCATGTGCCTCAATTTCACTTGGCAAGATGATTCTGTGACTCCTCTATATCAGAGGCATAATCACAGGGATGATGTACAATTGGGCCAAGTAACTATTAAAAAGAATGCAAGAAAACTAAAAACATGTTTTCCAACTAAAATACAGCTGCAGAATACTTGAATTTGGCTTTATAAACCCAAGAATTCTACTACTAAGGAAAGAGACAAATGAAGAGGGGAAAAACCCCATATTCCATCCGTGTTCTAGCTAAAGGCAATTGGACTACCACAAGAAACAATCCAAGTGTTGTTTGAAGGAAGAGAAAACATGTGTATCTGTGTTCCAACTTAAGGCAAATGGACTAGCACAAGAAACACATCAAATGTTATTTGAAGGAAGGGAAAACTTATGTGTTCAATTGAGTTTAAAATAGTTTCCAAAAGTAGGTTGTGACATCAAAGAAGATGAACCTAAAGAAGAAGAGAGTAACTAAGTAGGAAATCAAAATTAACCTTTGAGTCAGGTATGTCTAAACTTGTTAATATTTCATTTGGTCAACAAAGATCATTCCAAAAATTCAACACGGCTAAAAGCCCTTTCGTCCCTCAGAGTGTCCCCTTCTTTTAACTGGGTATTCAATGAGGCCGAGAGAAATGCTCATGTAATTGTTACTATGATGGGTGGGGCAAATACAAATGAGAAGCAGAGAGGGGTGCTCCCAAATGCTTTCATGAACATCGAACGCATCCTCTCAAAATAAAAATAAAAATGATTCAAAATGAAAACACAGATGTTCTAGGTGACATCTACTATGGCTATTTGTTATATCATTTCCATGTGGAAATTTTGAACCAGGCATTAATCTGGACGACATGATATTAAATGAAATTTCGAATTGAAACCATAAAAAAAAGACAATTTTTCGACCATAAAAAAATATCTCTCAGTCATGTCAACAAACTGCAGTATCAAAAGAAAGTTTTTGATTGCGGCCATTTAGCTTAATCGATCCAAACTGAAAAGTGTTGGTATTCGACCTACCTGATATCATTAAGATAAAATTAGCTTCGCATACAAAATTTACACACAAGAGAGGATTTACTGACTGGTTTCTTCCAACAAAAGAGTAAAAATTTAGCATTTTTCTCGTCATGAACAGGTGCACTTCAAAGTCCAAAATTTGAAAGAAAAACTACAACCCAACTCGGTATCATTGTTTATGAAATTTTTCCTCGAATCCAGTCTCCTGTCAGACAGAATTCTATGCAAAAAACACAAAGTTAATACATTATACCTGCAAGTGCATCTAGGAGCGTCGATTTTCCAGATCCCGAAGGACCCATGAGAGCCGTCAGGGTTCCGGGATCTGCATATCTAGTCAAGCTTTGAATTACATTTTGAGTTTCATCGCTTCTAATAGAAACAGTAACACAGAGCTCTTTCCATGTGAGCCAGGTAGACACATTGCCAATATTATTTGTGTCTATACTTTCATTCCACAACGTTTGGCTGAGCGGACTCAAACCTTAGCAACGTAAGAAGATTCTCAAACCTCACCAACGTGACCATTGCCAATCTCCAGCACTCTGTGACCATCACTAGTATCGGCCATTTTAGAGAACACACGCCGCCTTTAAAATCTTCAATCACAACAAAACTTCTGTTTTTAGAGCTGAAAGAAAAGCCTTGGGCAACTCAAAAGGGACTTCTGTTTTAGAGCTGAAAGAAAAGCATCGGGCAACTCAAAGCAAAAGGGACATGAATGATAGCTATTAGCCACCACACGAAAACCGAGCACCACCGCACATGAAGACCAAAATCACTCGACGGCAGAAACCTCGCCACCTGAAAACCTTTAAATGATTTATTTAATCCTTGCTCACATCATACTGCCGCCAATGCCTGAGAGGGGACTCCAAGGCCACGTCATTTTCCAACCAACCAGCATCTGACAGAATAACAATTTTCATTTAATTTTAAATAAAAACACTTTTAAACATTACGTTCACCAAGGTTGTTCAGGTAACAAATAATCCATCCCACTCAAATAGGACATAAAAAGAAATAATACAACCAAAAATCAAACCATTGAAACACTTTAGAAAATACAAAAAAATCTCATTTCAATCTATGAACTAATCCTCGTTCGTTGTAATTGCCCACCGTATTTTTATCCACACAAGGTAGGATGTCCTATGTAATCAATGGAATAATAATAAAAATTCAAGTCATTAGGAATTTTGTCATGGAATTACAAACTGTTAAATTTTCAAAATTTCCATCCTCATTGTACAGTAAAATAGTCAATTGGGATAGTGCACAATTGGGTTGAGTACCTGTTACAATGAATGCAAGAAAACTGAAAACTTGTTTATCGACTAAAATACAACTGCATAATATTTGAATTTGGCTTTATATACCCAGAATTCTACTATGAAGGAAAGAAACAAATGAAGAGGGTAAAACCCCCATATTCCATTTGTGTTCTAGCTTTAAGGCAATTGGACTACCACAAGAAACACTCCAAGCGTTATTTGAAGGGAGACAAGACATGTGTATATGCGTTTCACTTAAGGCAAATGGACTGGACAAGAAACACTCCAAGTGTTATTTGAACGAAGGGAAAACTTACGTGTTCAATTGTGTTTAAAATAGTTGCCAAAAGTAGGTTGTGACATCAACACATTATAATAGAAACGCCTAGCAAGTAACATAATAGATTATAAAATTGAGCACATACCTCTTGTGTTTGCCATGATTTATTGCAATTTAGCAACGTGCCAATTATCCTCCTTGTACTTCTTTTTGTTTTCAAGTATGCAATGTACTCAACCTGCATAAACATGGATGATGGAACCAGAAAGCGAGCATCAACACCTCATCATAAACCGCAAAGAACTTCCTTGTGGCTGTACAATAATTCATCACAAGTTTGGAAATACAACAAGAGCTGAACATGACAAATAGAACAGAATAACAAGTGCAAAATGATAGGAAATCATTACAATATTTACATAACAACAACTAAGTAGGAAATCAAAATTAAGCTTTGAGTGAGATATGTCTAAACTTGTTAATATTTCACTTGGTCAACAAATATCATTCCAAAAATTTGTGAACCTTGTATGTTCTTTACCTAGTTCCCATGTTAATCAATGGAATAATAATGAAAATTCAAGTCATAAGGATTTTTGTCATGGAATGACCAATTGTAAAATTTTCAAAATTGTCATTCTCATTGTATAGTAAACTAGTCCATGGAGAGCTAATGAACCTGATACACGTTACTTGTTTAGGATAAGTTGATAGCTAATGTTCCAGGTAAAAAGTATTTTGAACCTTCAGTAACCATAGTTGTTCAAACTCCATAGGTAGCTATGTCCCTATTAAAGAAAGCAATACAAAACTACAAACACCTATCATAGAGAAAGAAGAAAACTACTTCGGAAAAGATCTTGAGTTTCTTTTATCAATGGCCAAACCATATAATGATGTTACATTACAAACAACAAGCTAAATGAGGTTACCAAGGCAGTCAAAGGAAAGTATATCTATAAAAGGCACATGACCTTCAGCCCATATGGGAAAATTTACATCCTTGTTGGAGGAGGAATTAGAACTGGTAGTCTCTGTCAATTACAATGGGAGAATAAATGCCATTTCTTGGTAAAAGAAATTGAAATTTGTTTTATAAAAAAATATGATAAGACAAACGATATTTTCAAAATTAAATTCAATAATGAAGAGAGACCCCGACACGATTCATAGAGGCTGACTCGTAGATAATGAATTTCATTAAATTATTTCAATAAATGAGACAATCTTAACTCTAAAGCACGAAGCTATCATAGTAGAGACTCGAGACTGATTCTCAACTATTACAGCACAAAAAAAATTGAATTTTTTACCTAAGTTCTGGGGAAGAGGTTGAACTCCCTTACAATTTCTTTTGAGGATGCTAGAACCTTCTTGAAAACCAATTAAGGCCCCAGCGGAAATGAGTCCACTTAAGACACCTGTCAACTTAGTTCTAACTTGGAGATGGTTGTTGTACGGATTGATTTCATTGGGTGAAGTTTTAGTAATATGATGAATTTTGGTAAATTTCTTTTGGATTGAACCAAGTTGGGGAGTTGAAACAACAAACTTTATTTATAACCAAATTAGAATGGTTATATGGAATTTAACCAAGCAAAAACCCTTATTAGGTATTTGTTGACTACTAAAAAGAACAATGAATTTTGTTTCTTGACATGATTTTGAGCCCCAAATAAATCAAACAAACATGATATGATTATTTGTGAGCACAATCAAAATCATGGCAAACCGACAATAACCCTTCAACATGAAACATGCCAACCACAAATGGCACAATAACAATCTTGCTCTTTTTAAGATAAGCAACATCAAATGGATTATAGTTATGAGTTTCATTGTGAGTTTTAGTAATTAGTGTGGGTATGATTGGCAGTAATCATGGATAAGGGAATGAATCCATAATTTAACAACAACTATCCTTCACTTTGTGAATTACCATCAACCATGATTCAAAAGTTCAAAACATCATTAAATTCCATGCACATTTATCTTGAAATCTTACACTAACATTTTGACAAACAATTTTATTTTCTTTAACAATATTGTATATTTCCATAATGAAGTACTGGAAATGAAAACATCCGTTAAAAGAGAAAAACAATGAAACATTATTCTTACAAGATTGCATTGTAATATAAAAAACTCTTAAACAAGCAATCCTCAACTATGACTCTCCCTCGGAGTTGGAGAGTTAATGGGTTTGACATTCTAAAAGTTAACAATTATAGTAAAAATCACCATTCACTTAGAGACAAATAAAATGGTTCAAAAATCATGGAGAAAAACTAACCTCAAGTCAAAGAGAGCGATGCTCCTTCAAAAAGTCTCAAGAGTCCCAAGCCAAACAAACATAACAAATAAACAATTACTATTACAAACCCACACATTTATTCAACCATTGATTCTAAAATTCAAGAAAATATTCAGGAATCAGAAAAATGCAAAAAATTTACTTATACACCACCACATATTTATTCAGCCATTGATTATAAATATAAAAAAAGCATACATGAAACAACAAATGCAAAAACAAACCAATTTCTTTAACAACACCACATATTTATTGAACCATTAATTATGAATATCAAGATAACATTCAAGTATTAACAAAATCAAAACCAAAACCAACAAGAATGAAACCCAAAAACTATACCGTAACCAAAACACATCAAAACATAGTAGAAACTGCATCAAAACAAAAACAGAAAAATTCAGAAACAAAACCAAACTACATTCACACCAAAGACTGAGCATTCCAGACATAACAAAAAGAAAACCTCGAAAACATCCGTACCTCAAATGTAGCTGCTGTAACTCCATTAAAATAAAACTCCAAGACAAGAAATAATCCAAACCCACCTCAAATAAACATCCATTACCCTAAATATTTTATTTCAAACCCAGCTCAGATAAATCTCCAGAAAACTAAAATATTCAAACCCAACACAGATAAAGCTCCAAGAAGCTGACATATCCAAACCCATATCAAACATAATAAAAAAAAACTCAATGTACAATAGAAAACGCCATTTTTCAACAAAAATCTCACTACGCTAAATATTTCAAACCCAGCTCAGATAAATCTCCAGAAAACTAAAATATTCAAATCCAACACAAATAACTCCAAGAAGCTGACATATCCAAACCCATATCAAACATAATTCAAAAAAACTCAATTTACAATCGAAAAGGCCAATTTTCAACAAAAATCCCACAGATAATTTGAAATCCAGTCCTTAAAACACCAAAGTTCTATAATGAATTTACAATTCAGCTACAAACGAATACAACTGCTTAAATACAGAATGCATAATTTCTGGGAAAATCATTTCCTTTATTTTTTACATAGTCTTTCTCCATCTTTCCAACCTTTGAGGTTGAATTTATACATGTAAAAGACAGTGAGAATGGATAGAATCAAATCCCAGACCGTTGGTTCCTTCAACAAACTATTAATTTCCCAAAACCGGCCGCAACCAATTTTTGGAAAAAACACTTCTGTTCAGGTAAGAATTTCTCCAGATCTGTTCGGGCACAAATTTCTCTGACTGGTAGGCAATCCGGTTTTTAATTTGCCCACATTCTCCTTCATTCTGTTTAACCTATTTGCAATGGAATCTTTGGTTACGTCATCTCTTAGGCTTCCTCTTTAACCTACAAATCCAAAATGTATGTCAAATAGCAACAAATGTAATTCTTATAAAATATCATCAAAAAGGAAAAGGAGGATAAACGTTTGTGATCGATTGAGAGAATAGTAAAACTACTTAAGATGATAAAAATATTTTCATTTGATGTGGTTCAGGGTGAGATCCTTAAGGTGATGCTTTATGGACGTGGCAAATAATGTTCTGTGAACTAATTGGATCACATATCTTTCATTAAAATCTGAAGGTAGTTCTGCAATGAGCGTGGGTGCCAAAATTGATACTCCTCCAAGTGGAGAGTTGGGCATAAGTTACATCGGCAATTTTCTCTATTGACTACTAAATATGGTGGACTTTGATTTGTTTAAATCAATTCTCGTAAATCAATTTGGTTAATATCTCGCTTAGCGGTTTGGTGTAACCTCTATGTTAGTTTTAGCAAATGGAGTGTCCTGTGGTACATTATCCTCTCAAGATCTCTCGGTTACCCATATCTACATTGTGTTGATAATAATAATCATAAATGCTGACTTGAATGGCTCCTTAAAAGACATATCTGGTTTGTTGGCAAAAGGTAGCATTATCAACACAATTTGTGATACAGTAGCAAATAGTAGCAAATGGAGGAGACTTGGGATGCGTTTTGCAAGAGATCTTACCACTGTGTAAAGAGATCACTGTAGCAGCTAAGATTGATGATTGGAATGCACATAATTTCTACATAAATTTAATAGCTAAGATTATACCCATCGATGAGTAGAGGGATTGAGAGATTCAAGGAAAAACCACAAATTAGTTATATAAATCCTAGATATTTGCACACTGTTTATTTGCAAACTATCTATAATTTAATACTTACTAACCATCATCATAATCAACTAAAGGATCAGTCCGGTGATACCCTAGAGCATCAAATTTATCGTTGGGCGTATATCCTGTGTAAATCTAAAAGAAAAATAATGATTTGAAACCTTTCAAGCCGTTCAATTTATTTTCACAGCAAAACCCTTACTCATCCTTCCCAAAATGTTCCCAGGACTTTGTAAACCCGCCACCATTTCCCCTTTCCATTTATAAACGAAACATCTTGGAGAGACTCTAGCTGGAGACATAGGTCATCACAACAAAGAGAAACCATTTTTAACTGAGCTTGCTGAATAGATGGATTTCCACTTCTTCTATTCCCCAATTCAAGGTTTAAACTCCTGACAACCAATTTCACATATTAACAAAATAATGTGAGATTGCAAAAGTATATAATATTTTGTGTTTTTTAGTCCTGAGAACCTTTCACTCAACAAAGGTATTGCAGTAAATTGTTTTTGATTACAGATCAATAGAATATGCTTAGAAAAGCCATAACTATAATTTTATGTTTTTTACTTCCCAAAATTTATTCAAATTACATGAGCAACTTACTCAACCAACTTAACAAATCGCCTGTGCGTCTCGTGGGAAAGGTCACCGGTTGTCTGCACTATCAAGGACGCTCGTATCTCCATCTGCAATGATTGATGCAACAACACATATTATCAATTAGTACACAAATCCAGACTAAAGGAAGCCAAATGTACAGTAGCATATTTTCAGAGTACCATACCCCCAATCCCTATTTTGGTGGGGTTGTTGCTGCAACCGTACCCATTGAAAGCACACCTTGGTAATAATTCACTCTGGATGTTGTATGCATAGTTGCATACCACAAGGGACTAACTACTTCAAGCACAATGATGAAAGGCAAATTCCAACTATCATGGTCACGATGAATCATGAAATGTGTTTGGGAATTTAATCAATATGGTATCACCCAGCCATCATCTCTAATTGATCTGCAAGAAAAGATTATAGACCAAGTACTTACCATTAGCTTGAAAACGCGATACAAATTGGTGGCTGACATTGTCGCTCGCTGGGGTAACTGGGCTAGTTGGGGTAGCTGGTTCCCTTTCAACACTCTTTGCATCTAAAGCAACAAGGAGATACAGATTGAATTAGTATTTGCACTATGATGATGAATCAAGCCAGCAATGGCATGTCATAGGATTCAAATCTCAAAGCTGAAACATAGCTTTCTATTGCATTATTGAATTCATGATTTTCTCCTTAATAGAATCAAAAGGCTTACATACCTTCTTCATCAAAATCGCTTTCAGTGTCCCTTTCATCCGTGCTAAACTCCTCCTCCCTGGGCTTGATATTGAGCCATTTTTTCATTACAATAGCAGGCTAGAACAACTGCAGGCATGCACACCGGAGAAAATAGAATTCAAGCCAACTCTCCGTCTGCATTTATCAAATTTAGGTACCCAAAAAATAGTTTAAAATGAGCTGCTAATCACACTATCACAGAGAATTTAAAAGCCTCCATGCCTGAAATTGGAAATTGCATACGGCAAACAAGTACCTCTCCACGCTTTCTCCTCCGGTCCCTCATGTTGGCAGGTGAGCATTACTCATCCGATAGGCTCATGGGGTCTCGCTTAGTTTGGCCTCAAACTTTAAAAACCCTAGCTAAACTCTGGCAATTAGAGCACCAATTGAGCTTTCTTTCACATTTCAAAACTTGAGGTTCTCATTTATCATCATAACAAAGCAACTTATAACCACAGAAAACTATCCTCACGTGTTCGAAACTTGAGGTTCTCATTTATCATCATAACGAAGCAACTTATAACAACAGAAAACTATCCTCAGGTGTCCGGGCAATTTGATGAGCATGACAGAAGCTCGAATCTCACTGGCTACATGATGATGATTAGCACTTTAAAGAGTCAGTCGATTAACTTGGTTAGATCAATTTTAGCACTTCAAGAAAAGAGGAGTAACTCTCGATTTACTTTATGATCTTTACTGTTTGAAGATCAATTTTAGTTTACAACACTTTCATCGATTTACTTGATGGTTTTTACTGTGTCAAGATCAATTTTAGTTTATAGCACTTTCATATAATTATTATTACATTGTACCAGTGTACTGGCAGCAATTTTGATTTATAGCACAGTTTCCCTTTAGTCTGGTGGGAACAATCATTTAACGGATGGTAATTCAGACGGATGGTAATTGTCTCAAATAGAGTTCGAACCTTTCAAAATGGTTTTGTGCTTTTGAATCATGAAAATTTTTGGAGAAACACAAAATCCGTATTTCAGTACAACTTTTGTTGATGATGCTTTGAATTTGGTAACAAGGCTCTCTGCTCAAAAAAAGAAAATCATTTTTTAATACATGTCAATGGGAATGCTTAGGTCATCTCGCCGCCGGGTCTTGGGGCACAAAGTCCCAAGCAAACGTCACCTGCAAAGGACCAATAAAAGTTAAGTTAAATCAATATTGAAATAATTCAAAAAATAATAATTAATCAAACTATAATAAAAACATTTGAAAAATAAAAAATTTAAATATACCTCTGCAATTAATCCACCTAACCGATTCATATATATTCCCTGTCTGGAACATAACAAGGTTATAAATTTAATTTTTTTACCAATTTCTTTAATTAATAAGAGTTATTTAAATTTATAATGTATTTATTAATCACAAAAATAAATATTTTAAAAATCAAAGTATATATATTTTATTGTTTTTTATTTGAATTTAAAATTAAAAACTGTTAAAATTATTTATCTATCAATTAAGATTATAAACAAACTTAGATAAATAACCATAAATTAAATTGGTAAGAGTTATAATTTTTTTTTTCCATAGAAAAAAATCATATTTTATATATAGAATACAAAATACATTGTGTGAATGATCCACTATCAAAAATTGATGAGTGACCATATAATCCATAATATACAACTCATAAAAAATCTCTTCAAAAGCATAAGACATTAGTGTACCAACATCATACCAGCACAAAAAAGACATTTACATAGTCCATCAATAAAGACTTAATAAAATAAGCCTTCCAGAATAGTCTTCAAAGAAAGTTTGCAAGAACCAAGCCAGCAAACTACTCCAAACAACACTAAAAAATGAGTGTATCCAAACAGCAACAAATTTACTGCTCCTTAGTAAAAGTCCCAACTCCAAGAACCATAAAAAACAGCAATAATACTGCTCCTTAGAAAGTGACAAGTCCAATCAGACCAAAAGGAAGTCTGCATAAACCTGAGACAAAGAAGTGTATCCAGACATCAACAAATATAATGCCCCATAGAAAACATACAAGTCCAAAAGGAAGTGTATCTAGATAGTAACAAAATATTTCCCCATAGAAACGGACAAGTCCCACCATGATCTCATCAATATATACAATCCAAAAGCTGTCAAAAAAACTATCGAAAGACTCCTTGAGTGCAACCAAAAAGTCCAAAAGATCATCTATCCATCATCAGAAAAATTCCCACAAAAACATTCATACAGATTGAAGTCTGTCCATTAGAAAGTATAATGACCATGATCATAACACCCAGAAACAATCAAAACAAGGAGAAATGAAAGTGAATTCCAGCTTGTCCTCCCAAAACCAGTTCATTAAAAAACCTGGAAAGTGTCATGTTTAACAGACCCCTGAAATTCAGAAATTGACCAAAAACCAATCTGTACTTTCCCACCATCATTAGCTAAACGATCCGCTAATGAATTCCTCTCTCTATAGATATGTTTGAAATATGCCTTATCAAAACAATCCGACAGTTTGATGACTTCTTGTAAAATCTGAGCCAGTTGTATATTATGGATTCTGAATTTTCCCATGATCCAGTTAATGACAAGCAAGGAATCACCGAACACCTGGATATTAGTAATCTGCTTATCCAAAGCCAAGATTAATATTAATTTCAAAGCATATAACTCTGCCATATTATTGGTCCCTACCCCCAACCCAGCTTTAAAGGTAATAAAATGATCAGCTGAAAGAAAAAGTATGCCCCCAGCTCCACACAATTTTGGATTACCAATTGCAGAACCATAAAAAAAACCCCAAGGTTGGCTTTTGTCAATTATTTCCTCAGAAATAATTCTAATCTTCAAAACAACATTATCATGTGGATAAGATGACAACATACCCAAACTATAAGCTGATACCTACGTAGGAGTCGGTAAAAAGTCATCAAAACAACTATTGTTTCGAGCCTTGCAAATGAACCAGGAAACAATAATATACTTTTACCTTAATTTTCATAACCCACTTCTTCAAACAAGATAGTAAAGAGTCCCCATCCCAAATATTCTGTAAATTGTACCAAGCTTCGATCTCCTTCCAAACTGATTTTGTATAAGGACAAAGTGCACCTATATGATAATTAGTTTCTTCGGCATATTTGCATAAGTAACACCTTCCAGGACCCTCCCAACCCCTATGATTAAGTAAATCCCAAGTAAGTGCTTTGCTTGAAAAAAGAAACCAGCAATAAATCTTAGATTTAAGTGGACATTTATAATGCCAGAACATGTTCCACCACCATGCAGTTTCCACATCACACTGATCCAAGATCAATTGCAAATAACCTCCTTTGGGAGTGTACTTACCGGATTTAGCCTGGTTCCATACAAGTAAATCCTCATTATTACTAAATCTGATATGGCTAGATTTTAGGATAGCTAGATAGCCATTCCATGCATTAATGTCCAAGTCCTCAACAAGACCTAGATCCACAGAGCTTAACCAGCCTTGTTCCATCCTACATGAAACATGTGCTGTCCCAACATCTTTCAAAAAGAAATAACCTGTAGAATGCATAACTTCAATCAAATGAGAAGGTAAGCTATGTCTCCATTTGCATCCTGTCCATGGATCCAAACCAATACGAACATTAGCTCTGTTGCCAATATTCCAAACCAGAAAATCGCCAATTAGATAAAAAGACCAGAGCACAGATTTCCAACAGACTGAGATACCTGATTTCTTCTTATCTTTTTCTCTGATCCAGTCCAGCAAAGTAAGAGGCCTAACATATTTCTACAAAACAATCTGTACCCACAAACGTGGACCATGAATAATGTTCCAAACATTCTTTGCAGCCAAATCTTTGGCAAAAAGTGCAGGGACTTTTAAACCCCAACCACCCAAACATTTAGGCTTTTCCAAGACCTTCCAGGAAGTCCAAGGAAAACCATTAGATGAATCACAGTAACCAGACCAAAGAAATTTAAAGCATAATTTCCTGATTTTCTCAATGATCCTTAATGGGATCCATAAATGCATCCAATAAACAGGCAAAGCCTCAAAAACAGATTTAACCAGGACAAGTTTGCCACCCCTGGACAACCATCTGAAACTCCAATTTTTTATACATTTCTCAACTTTGACTATGAGCCAATCCCAATCTTTTAATAAATAGTTGCAAGGTTTTAAATGAAAACCAAGGTATTTCATACCACTGTCAATTTTGAGGATAGTATATGAAAAAATATTTTGTAAAGAGATCAGCTTAGATTCATCAAGCCCAGAAAAGTAGAAAGATGATTTATTCTCATTTATCATCATTCCTGAAGATTTAGTAAATTCCATCAATAATTCATACAACATAGATAAAGACTGAGCAGATCCATCAGTAATCATAACAATATCATCCACGAAAAGAACATGTGTCAATGATATATTATTACCAAAAGATATACCTCTGTATAAACCATTGCATTTAGCAGATAAAAGTGCCCTACTCAAGCCTTCAGCAACAACGAGAAAAACCAAAGGTGCTAGAGGGCACCCTTGTCTAAGACCTCTGCCAGATCTAAAAAAACTAGAGGCCACCCCATTAATCAGGACATAAAAGGAGACAGAGGTTAAACTACATAACCCAGGTAATAAATGAAACCCCATCTTGGTTAAAATAACTCTTAAGTAAATCCAGTTAACTCTATCATAGGATTTTGATAGATCAATTTTAAGAATCACAGAATTTAAACCTTTAACATGAATTGTGTGTAAACCTTCCTGGATAGAGCCCACAACATCATGTATTTGCCTACCAGGCAAAAACCCAAACTGTTCCTGGGAAATATTTCTGCCCAGAACCTGCTTAATCCTGGTTGATAAAATTTTACCAATAATCTTATAACAGAAGTTACATAAAGAAATTGGTCTATAATCATCAAAAGTACTAGGACAATCCATTTTAGGTATCAAAACAATAAAAGTAGAGTTGAAAATGGCTGGAATTTTTCCCAACTGCCTAGAATCCTCTATAACCCTTAACAAATCCACACCCATCACATCAAAAAGTGCCCTATAAACTTCTACTGGGATCCCATCAAGTTCAGGACTTTTATCATTCTGACAAGTTTTAGTAAGAATAAATTTAATCTCCTCCAGTGTAACAGGTTTCATAAGGTCCCGATTTTCCTCAGCAGTAATGGAAGATGGAAAATTACCAGATATTTTCAGAAGTTCTGTAAGGTTTAAATTTGGATCAGCCTAAAAAAGAGACTCAAAGTGCTGAACCCCCGCATCTGCAATGGCCTCAAAACCTTCCACAGAAAACCCCCTGTCATCTGTAATCTTCCAAATGGAATTTGTGTGCTTTCTTTGGTTAGCAAATTTATGAAAGAAAGGTGTGTTGCCATCCCCGCACATCAACCAAATAGCTCGGCTCTTTTGTCTGGCTTCATGTTCTCTATCCAAGAGAATTTTTCTCTTGCGAGTTTCCAAATCAACCAACCCAGCCTTATCCTCATCAGACGAGAAACCAAAACCAAACTTATGAGAATAAGCTGAAATCAAAATTTCAATTTCCAGTAATTATTTGGACTCATTCTCCTTTTGCTTAACAGACCAAGCTAAAGAGGCAACCTTTAATCTTTTAAGGTTAGAATTAAAATGTGAGGCCGGAGAATCATAAAAATTATCAGAAAAAACCACCCAAGTATCTGTTAAAATTTTAACCAGATATTCATGTTCAAGCCAGTGAGGATTGAACTTAAAAGGGATTTTCAACTGGACCCCTCTATTGAGAATCTGAAGAAAATCCTGTTGATGATCAGAATCACCACCACTGCCAACCCATTGACGGTAAAAATATTCAAAATCAAGCATATCAGTTGATAAGAGGAACTTATCCAATCTTTTACAAATATTTTCAATAACAGTCCTTCTGTTAGTCCATGTAGGAATCATAATAGTAGGAGTGATGTCCATAAGCCCATAAGTTTCCAGAAATTTAGTGAAATAGTCAGATAGGGAATCCAATCTATCCCTAAAACCCCAAATTTCAGAAAGACCCATCGTGAAATTCAGATCCCCTCCTAAAATTAATTTTTCACATTTCATACAATCCAAATCCAAAATATTTTTCCAAAAAAATTCTGTATCAATATATGGTCCATAAATGTTTACTAGATAAACATCCAGATTGAGTTCGAGAGAGAACAAAGATGCACAAAGTCCTGATCCCACTCCCCATGCATTTAAAAGATGGAAGAATCTGGACTTCCAGCCTAAAAGTAGACCTCCAGATTTTCCTTGTGCATCCAAGGATAAAAAGGTCCATCCCTTCAAGATAGATTCCATTTCCTCCACAAACAGAACCCCATTCCCCATAGATTCTTGCAGAAACACAACATCCAAATGTTGTTCTTCTACTAATCTACATATGGCTAGTTTTTTTGGTTTACTAGCCAAACCTCGACAATTTAGGGTCATAAAAATCATAATATCACCATATCAAGGGCATCCACTGCTCTAAGTGCCCCATTGCCAAAAGACTGATCCCTCTCCATCAAAAGTCCATCAGAACCCCCCGAATCCCCTTGTCCCAATCCATAATCAGATAAAAAAGGGTTAAAACCAGGCAATTTGGTATGTGATCTAAGAAAGTATCCTAAACCATTTGGTTTTTTTAGAGGGTTAGTAAGCTCCAAATTACTCAACACAGGAATAGACGATCCAGCATCCAAATTACCAGCAGAACCCAAATCAGGTAAAACAATAGATTCAATAGTCTGCGAAGGCTTAGGACAAACAAATGAGCTAGTAACCAAGCCCTCATCCCCAGGACTCATAGTTAGCATCTTCTCATCCATAGATAATACAGGAAGAGACTGAAAACCTTTATCCAAATTACCAACTATATCATGGTCAAGTAGACTCATAGGATGATGAGTCTGAGTATGCAAAGGATCTACCAAATCTGAAGAACTAGAACCCAAAACCCCAACCCTAGGGGTAACAACAATAAACTCCCTAGTATCCATAGAAAAAATAGGGTGAGACTGTAAACCATCATGCTTAAAAAAACCCAGGTCATTAAGACTCTGAACACAAAAATTTCAAGGATCATAATTTCCAGTAGAGCAGGTATCCAACCCCTCAACCCTAGGACTCACAGGGACAGTTTTAAATTCCTTATCCACAGATAAAAAAGGCTTAACAGTTTCTTTTTTTTTTCCAATAAGGTTTTATCCCATCCCGAAAATGTCTGTTGGAAGTTAAAATACAGTGGGAAGCCAAATGGCCATATCTATGACATCTATTACATTTGAAAGGTATTCCAACATAATCAAGACATTGACAGTAAACAATATCATGAAATTTAATATCAATTTCCAAAGCAAGGCCTTTACGAAGGTCTAATAGGACCAAAACCCTTCCCAGGAAACATACCCCACACTCTAAGAAGGAAAGATCTGCTTCCAGAAATAAACCCAGGGTATTACCTAGATAAGCTTGAAAAAATCCAAAGACCAGAGTTCAAAAGGTAAGTTCGGTAATTTAACCCAAACCGACAACGAATCATACCTCTCGGTCCTTGGATCGAACAATGGAGTCCAGAGCTTGAGCAGTAATATGGAGAGATGCCATTTCCAAGTCCCGTACAATATACGTCCAGAATCCTCCTCACAGTGGAATTTAAAGGCAATCCATCCCCTCGACAAAATGAATATATCCGGACAGGATATATTATGCCAGGCTCCAAGAGCCCAATTTTTAATTCCAGCAGGAGAAACCCTACGACCACTGAAACGGCCAACCAGCGTTAACGCATGGGTAAGGATAATATTATTTAGTGCTATATACCTCTCCCACCACCAATAACGGGAAATTCACAAGCCTAACAGGTTTTGTCCGGCGTCTATTGGATGTCGGTAAGGGTTCCATTGCCCCCACTGACCCATGCGAAACACCAACCCCCATATTATCCTCATTCAACATCTTCTCTTTACAGACATCCGCGTCAAGCTGTAGCTCATTATGCTCATCACCACCGCAGCAAGAAAGAACCTCATCCACCTGTTGGGAACCCAGATCAAAAACCTTATCATCATGCGAAAAACCTTGATCCAAACAAGTATCAAAACCCAATTCCTCCATAACCGGATTGTCGCACACCAACCCCAAACTCGATGCCCGACCCTCTATCAAAACCAACTACTCAGAAAAAGAAACCGTATCATCTCCTAATTTCCCCAAATCAGAGATACCAGAAGATCTAAATGACACAGCATTAGAATCCAAAACATCCTGGTTCTGTATCCTACAACCGTCACTCAACTTCTCCAAAGCAGGAGAAAATTCACCAACCCCAACCTTCAGAAGAGGACTAAGACTGACAGAATCCTCACCCATCACCCCCAAACCACTGCTCAAGTTCGGCCCCCCAATCGGATGTAAATCCAGAGCCAAGACAAAAGGTAAAACCGGATCAAAAACCTTCAAAACCCCCACATCTCCCACGGTGCCATAATATGGACCAGAAACAGAAGGTAAACTCGGAGAAAAGACCAAAACCCCCGCAGCATCACGCATAGCCAGACAAGGATAAGGTACCGGCACAGTTGATAAACCCGGAGAAAAACCCATATTACCCACAGCGTCTCGCACAGACAGACTAGGAGAACGAGTAAGCCCAAAAGAATGAGTAGTCGAATCCCATAATCTCGAATTTTCCCGACACCTATTTGGCGGAGTACGAGCCAAAGCTTTAATGGTCCGGAAGGACATTATGCCAAATCTCAGCCAAATCCGATAAAAACCACTAAAAAGATATGTTAAAACAACGGAATCATGGAATACCTTCAAACAAGATGAAAACCACCCTCGAATCCACCAGGGTTAAAAGCCCCTTAGTTCAAACGGAGTCAACGTGGAAATCAACAAAAGCCCAATATCAATGCCTAATCAATGATCATACTCCTAAAAATGACACGTTCCACCAGCGAAATAAAATCGGCACGAATGCATTAGCGAAAAGGCAAAACCCAAATCAAGAAATTTGTGCGCCTTCAAGACAGAAGTACCAACTGAACCTGTTCCTCGAACCTCCTTTCATGTTCAAGACTCCACGAGGGCCATTACCGTACCAATCATTTGCAAAAAATTAATCCAAAAAAAAGACAAAACAAGAAACAGAAGTACGTTCTGTACCATTTCGCCAAAGACTTGCTTCAAAGAAGTACGTTCTATACCATTTCGCCGAAGACGTTAAAAGCCTTCCTTTGATGTCCTGGACGAGTGAGGCCCAAAGTAGAGGGTCGTAAGAGTTATAATTATGACACTATGATAAGAAAAGCAATTCATATTAAGCTGGCTGCTATGTATTTCATAAGCTTTGAACTTGGTGTTTATGAAACTTTAATAAGTTTATCCATATAGAATAATTAGATTTAGAAATGTTTTTTAATTTCTTAGAATTATATATTAAAGCTACTTATTTTGATATAATTTGAGTTAATGTGATGTTGTAATAAATATTGATGGAAAAACATTTCTAAAATCATAAATCAAATTTTAAAAATATTAATATAAGCTATTTTTATTAATGTATATTTTCATGAAATTTAGCTATCTCTAACTTTAAGTGCAAAGACTAGCTACTATATAACATTTTTTTTTTATAATGAATCTTTCCTATTTTTGGTTTTTCATTTTATTACTATTGGTATTTCGAGGTACATGACTAAGGAGATGTAATGGAAAGTAAATGTCGGAAAATACAGTCGATTAGACCAATAAAAGGATTCAAAGCAAGTACGGAAAGTATCATTCTCATAATTGAAAAATTATAAGATTAATTAAGTTACTTTTCATAAAGTTTTATTTTAAACTGTAAAGAAAAAAGAATTTATGATTAATTTATTATTTTTAAAATATTAATTTTATAAATTCATTCATTATAAATATAAGTTATTTATGGTCCCTAAGTTTATAAATATTATTTTGTTTTATAAAGTTGGAAAATAATTTTGATAAAGTTTTGTTTTCATTTTTTAGAAACTATAAAGAAAAGGGAATTTAGGATTAATTTATCATTTTTAAAATATAAAATTTATAAATTCATCCATCATAAATATGAGTTATCAAAAGTCAAGACTATGGTCCTTAATTTTATAAATATTATTTTGTTTTTTAAGTTTATAAAGTTGGAAAATAATTTTGATAATACATTTTTTCAAATATAAATAATATTACATTATATTAGAAAAAAAAGTATATAGCAAAGTTTGACGGCCTTCACAAAAACACCTTGATAACTAAGTTTTTAGGTTTTCAAAAAAGACAAGAACATATACATACTACAAAAATGGCTTTTAGAGCAAACAAGCAAAATCCAACACCCTTATACATGACTCTAAAATTTGAAACAAAACCGAAAGTAGAGGAGCAAAGATGATAGAAAAAATAAGATTTGTCACGCATTTTCGGATGCACAATTTCACGACTAGGAGCGTCGTCCTGCACAATTATCATGTCGTGGTTGATAATATCCACCCGTGGTGAGTGGGAACCATGACCCAAAGGGATAGAGAATAACAGAAGTCTTCTTATCAATTAATTCAAAACTAAACGAACCATCTTCCATAGGACAACGGTTTCAAAATTCGTATTAGGAAAAGCTTGAACCACAGGCGGATTGTCCCAAGAACTCTAAAGAATGGCCTTAGAGTAGAGAACATAGAAGGGCTTGCCCGAGTCCAATTGTGGAGGCAGTGAATCACATTGAGGCCAAGATGGCGTCATATGTTCACCAAAACCAAGCGAATTCCCTACAACGTCAAACCATTCCACTAAACACGACCATTCACTCTTCTCATGGTCGGCCTGAGAAAACCCCATGTTCGCCAAAAGAGCCATATTGTTTGAAACCGACCACTTGCTAAAAACAACAAATAGGGGAGGGCAATACAAAGCAGCTTGAGCCTGAAAAATACTACCATGCCCCAAACGAGAGCATCTCCTAAGCTTGAGAATAGACATGCTCCAGAACCAGATTTAGGAAAACTCAATTTCCCTCAAATCCTCAAAAAAATTGACGATGCCTTCACAAGGCCGACTAGAGTACTCACAAGAAATAATCAGATCTCAAGCCATGATTGTATTATCAAATTCATAGATAAAGTACACCAAAAACTAAGTGACAATATAATTAGTGTATGAGAAATCTCATCATCTACGTGCAAATATAAAACCATCCTTTATAAAACAATGCAAATCCAGTGGAAAGGACACCACATTAAACACCCAAACCAAATGATGCTCCAAAGTTCTCGTATAACCTTAAGGTGGCCCATTGAACCTAAGACAAACTATAATAAAGGCTTTCATCCTCCCATCCTTATCTTCCTCCACGTGGAACTTAACATGCATAATTTATCACCCCATCCAAGAAATTTTGATAATACATTTACGTTTAATAAAATATTTGGAATATCTCTACTTTATATTATTATTGATTTCATTATTATATATATATATAATAAACCAAACCTACAAATGTTATACTAATTAAACCAAACCTAAAAATATTATACTAGGATATTATATTTGCTCAAACTAATTTATGTTTATATTCTAATATCCAATCATAAATTTACTCTGAAAGACGTAACATATTTTATTTAATTTTTATATATTTTACTCTGAAAGACGTAACATATTTTATTTAATTTTTATATTTTTAAATTGTTTTAAATGTTATAACAAGCTTTCTTATTTCCAATTATTCTAAATTTACTCTGAAAGACGTGACATATTCTATTTAATTTTTATATTTTTAAATTGTTTTAAATGTTATAGTAAGCTTTCTTATTTCCAATTATTCTCCTTTTTATGTTACGGCTTCCATTAGAAATGATCTATTTTTAAATGGTATAATAAGTTGTTATTTCCAATTATTCTCTTTTCTATGTTATGGCTTCAATTAGAATTGATGTATGGTTTTGATGCCCGAGGATTAATAGGATTGGGTACCTCTTTATGCCTTTATTGATCTCTTCGGGGCCGCCCTCGACTTTAATTGAAGCAGTTTTGTTGCTGGCTCATTGATTGATCCCGATAGGATAGGGGAAGGTCGGTTAATGAATTTTTTTAAATATTTAATTTTAATTTTTATAAAATACTAATGCAATTTTGGTTTTATAGATGTTAATGGTATTTCTATAGAAGTGTAATTTTGGTTTTATAAATGTTAATGGTGTTTCCATAGAAGAAGAACAATATAGTGATTGTATAAGAAAATGGTGATATTTTATGCATACCATTTCTATAATTATGATCATGTTTTTTTTTTTCTATTTGTAAGTTTTTTTTTTTTAATAAAATTTTATATTACAGTAACTGGAAAGCATTACATAGAAGAAAACATAACTGGTCTAGCAGCCCCCAAGCCGAGAAAAAAACTTCTCATGGCTAGGCGCACGTTCTAGAGGCCAAAACCTCGGTCAGTCTTGAGGTATAGATATCGCGCAGGCACGCAGGCCCGACTTTCCTAAATATTACAATTAAGCACCTTGAGCCTGCCATTCTCCATTGTACTGCTTCCATCCCCCCCACAGGATCCTCGTTCCCCGCCATCGTTGCTTCCCGCTCCATAAAAGAAAGGCCAACTTGCTTCATGTTTACCCATGACTACATGAGAAGGCGATCTTAAGCCATTGGACATATGAGCTAGGGCGCACCCTAGGGCGGGCGCATCGCATGGTGGGCACACCGTAGAAAGAGAGCACCGCAGGCCAGGCGCTTTGTAGACGGCGCACGCCGCAGGGAGGGCACACCACAGATAGTGCGCACCATAGGGAGGGCACACCACAGACAGAACGCACCGCAGTGCGGGCACACTGCAGACAAAGCGCACCGCAGGCCGGGTTCTCCGCAGGTAGCGCGCACTGCAGGGAGAGCGAGCCGCGGACAGGGTGCTCCACAGACAGAAGATGCGAGCCTAGAAACCGCGTGCACCGCAGCAGATAGATGCGCCCACCCACCATTCGCAACAGAAGGGACTTGTGAGCTAGGGCGCGGGGACAACAGGGCACCGGAATTCTCACCAAAACCAGGCTAGGGGGCCACAAAGACAGCCATAGGAGCCAGATGACAGGGGGCAATGATGAACGATGGAAACAACTCACCCAGCATGACCGAGAATAAGAAGGGAAAGGCCCGACTCATTGTTGCACCAGGCGTGAACCAGGGTGACGATATGGAGCTGAAACAAAACACCTCCCTCAAGCCACTTTCCATGAGGGGCACTCTAAAAACTAGGAAAGCCCTGTCCGGTCGCTCAGCCGCCTAACCCTGTCCGTCATATTACCTGCATTCACGATGGGAGAAATAAAATCCAAGGAAACCCCTCTCTGTCCTTGCTTGATGGCTCCATTAACACCCGCCTTCATCTTGGTGTCAGTCCGTCGTGTCGTGCTCGCGCCATCTGCCATCTACCTCCATCGCATCGCTTCGGTGTGTCAGCTGCAAATCTCCCGAGTGATCCTGCGCCGCCAGCTGATGACAATTATGAACCCAAGTATGCTCACCAAACGATTCCAGCGGGCCCCACTGAAATGCCAGCTCACCCTCAACTCCAACATTCACAAGAAGGTCCGCCACCTTGTTGGCATCGCGTCTCATGTGGCTGAACATGATCGTGGGGTGGGCATGGATCATGCCCCGCAGTTCGTCCACTCGGTTGGCCATCCGCCAGCTGGTCGACACTTGGTCACTCCGCCTACCGTGCGCCATCCGACGAGCCATCTGAACC
Organism: Pseudotsuga menziesii; assembly: GCA_001517045.1. NCBI lineage: Eukaryota > Viridiplantae > Streptophyta > Pinopsida > Pinales > Pinaceae > Pseudotsuga > Pseudotsuga menziesii. Next base: position 110,414 of record LPNX011210829.1, on the reverse strand, counting down.
AAAATCCAGGAGTCTCCTTCTATTATTGCCGGCAGGCTGTTACTGCGCACCAAACAGTGCAAGCCTTGGAGCATCCCCTCAAGCTCTGCGGATTTGTTGGAATCACAGCCAATGGCACCCACAAAAACAAAAATAATCTTGCTAAGATAGTCTCTACATAGACCGCCAAATCCTGCCTGGCCCGGGTTTCCCCTGGAGGTGCCATCAAAATTAAGCTTGAAAACCATTGGGGGAGGCGGAGACCAATACCTGGGGCTCGACAACTGTAGGATCCTATTACCTATGCGAAGCCCATCCAACTGAGGTTTGTCCAGACCCCATAATTCCCCAACATGGATCTCGTCAGCAGGTATTAGCTTATCTTCATCATGCCATTGCATGCTTTTGATGGAGGAAAGCAAATTTTTCCGCACCAACTTCCAGACCTCATCCAGGCTGGAGCGCTTGTCCCAAAAGATGCGCCCGTTCCTTTCCTTCCAAATACACCACATGATCATCCCGGGTAAGGCATTCCAAATCATCCTGATGATTCTGTTTTTGAACGTCTTTTGGTTCCATTCCACCAGGGTTTTTGCCAGCTGGCCTCTTTGCCTATCGCTTCTTCTGAATCCCACCGCTCCTTTGTCCTAGATGGCCACAGTAAACAGGCAGCTATCCAAGAGATGGTTTGTGGTTTCCTCCTCCTGCAAGCATAAACATCATCGGAAAGGGCCCTGGAGTCCACGCTTCCTGAGATTCTCACCTGTGAGAATGCGGCCTTTGACCGTCAGCCAAGAAAAGGTGGCGACCTTAGGCCATAAGTTTAGCGTCCAAATCTTTTTCCATAGTTCCCCTACATCGGCATCATTCCTAATTTGGATGTTGTACGCCTCTTTGATATTGAAAACTCCTTTGTCCAAATACCCCCATCTCAAGACATGATGTCCCTCTATGTGTTTGATGCTCCTTCCTCGCATTTCCTCTTGGAAGGCCTCCCAGACATCCTCCTCGATTTGGTCAGGTTTGATCAAGAAGATCCAGCGCCTTCGATCGTTAGGACGATGATCCTGCCAAAAATGGTGGACCAGATAACGTCCCTCCATCCTAGACCATTCCTGAATTGGGGTCCATCTTGGGTTGTCACTGAGACGAGGGAGTTGGTTCCATGAGTCTTCCCAAAACCTGGCACTTCTTCCATCCCGGATCTCCCAGAAGCTGTGCTGTTGGACCAACTGCCTTCCACCTCTCGCCTTTGTCCATATAGGTGAGCCCTGTCGCTCCTCGTTAAATTGAATTAACTGTCGTTGGGATTTGTTGGAGCCATATTTTGAACGCCATAAGCGCGCCCAAGGTTCAGAAGAGTGGGAGACCCATCGCCACCAAACTTTCACCCCCTGGAATTTGGCCATGAGTTTCAGATCTCTTAGGCCCAATCCCCCGTTCAGTTTTGGTTGACATATGCTATCCCAGCTAACCAAGGAAAAATTTTCTTTATCCTCCCTGCCTCCCCACAGGAAAATGCGCTGAATACGCCTGATCTCACAGAGAACGGATTTTGGGGCCGAAAGGACCGAGAACAGATAGATAGGCATCGCTTGAGGGACTGATTTGATCAGGACTACTAGGTAGGTTCAGGGGTCTAAGGGTCCAGCTACTGAGCTTTTGTTTTATCCTGTCAATAAGTTCCATCCATGACGTACTCTTCAAACTGTGCGGGCTCAGGGGAACTCCTAGGTATTTTGAGGGAAAAGAGCCTTTTGAGAACCCGAGGATTCGAAGAATGTTGCTCTGGGTGGTTGTGGCAGTATTGAGGAAAAAGACTTGGGATTTGGCCTGGTTAATAGCGAGACTAGAGGCTTTGGCAAAAAGGCTTAGACAAGATTTGAAGCTGCGAGCTTCTTGGACTGAAGGGTGTCCCATTAGCATAGTGTCATCCACAAACTGTTGGTGGGTTTGAGCCTCCAAAGACTCCACCAGCCGAATGCCCCGAAGCTCACCACGCTCCGCCTTAGACTGTAGGAGTCGGCTCAGACCCTCAACCATAAGGATAAAGAGGAAGGGAGAGAGGGGATCTCCCTGCCTAAGACCTCTGGATGAATGAAAGGGATTGGTCGGAGTTTCGTTCAGGAGAATGCTAAAGAAAGGGGTGGAGATAAGCCCCGTGACCTAGTCCACCCAGTCCTGACAAAAACCATAGGCAGTCAGCATTCTGCGTATGTAGTCCCATTTTAATTTGTCGTAAGCCTTTGAGATGCCCAATTTGATCAGCATACCAGGATGTCTCGAGATTTGCAGGGAATGTAAGACTTCCTGAACTAGGATGACCCCATCCAGGATTTGGCGCCCTTCAACAAAACCCGCTTGCTCCAGGCAGATCAAGGAGGGAAGGAGAGGCTTCAGGTGGTTAGCAATGACTTTCGAGATGATTTTATAGATCACATTTCACAAGGCTATAGGCCTGAACTTATCTAGGTGATCTGCCCCTGATTACTCTGGGATGAGAGAGAGGAACATGGCATTGAAAGCTCTCAGCACCCCTTTTTTATTCCTTGATTCCTCTACAATTCCCACCACCTCCTCCTTAATCATATCCCAGAAGTAGTGAAAGAAGTTGGAGGTGAACCCATCCGGGCCCAAGGCTTTTCCAAGCGCCATCTGATTTACAGCCTCTTCCACTTCTTCCAGAGATACTGGTTGGATCAACATTTCGTTGTCTTCCCTGGAGACCGAGGGGGGAATTAGCCTTGTAATTTAAGCTATATCTCTCTCCCTGTCTGGGAGGTCTTCATTAAGAATATCTACAAAATAATGGTTGAGTTCCTCCTCAATTTCTTGACGTGTCTCTATTCGACCCCCTTCCATCTTTTTAAGTTTCACAATCCTCGAGGAATGTCTATCCTGAATGACTAAATTATGGAAGAACTTGGTGTTTTTCTCTCCTTCCTGCAGCCATTTAACTTTGGATTTTTGTTTCCAGTATATGCCCTCCTGTTTTTCTAGGGCTTCCAACTACCCCCATAGATCCTTTTCTTTCTTCTTCATGTCCTCGTTCCATCCTTCTGTCATTCCTTTCTGACTTAGTTGATCCAGATCAGCAATCAGTCTTTTCTTGTCCTCAAAAATGTTACCAAACACCTCCTTATTCCAGGTACGGATTCTGGATTTGAGAGATTTGAGTTTCTGTTGGAAGCAGTACATTGCTGTGCCAGATGGGGGGACCATCTCCTGCCACCACTGCTACACGAGGTCTTTGAAGTCTTTATCCTCCATCCAGAATTGTTCAAACCGAAAGGGTTTCCCCATCTTGGTGCATGACCCATCCCAGCAAAGGCAGATGGGTCAGTGGTCAGATCCGATCAGTGGGAGGACCTCAGTCATGACTTCTCCTGTTTCATGAAGTAGGAGCTCCGAGACCAGAAACCTGTCAAGGCGGGAGGCAACTAAGTGTTCACCCCCCCGCTTGTTGTTCCACGTGTACCACCCGTTACTGGTTTCCAGGTCCACAAAGGAACGACCGGCCTGGAAGGCCCCAAAGGCCTCTTGATATCTGTCCAAAGATCTTCGACCTCCCTTCTTTTCCCCAAGGTTGGCGATGAGGTTGAAATCCCCTCCCATTACCCATCTGGCTCCCTTCGCTTGTCTGTTGACCCATTCCAGGAAGTTGAGGAAGGCCTGTTTTTCAGGAAAGCTGCTAGGGCCATAGGTGTTTGCCAAAGTTCCCTTCATCCCTGTAAAAAGATGGCGGAAATCTGCTATAAGAGAAAACTTATTGGCTCTCCAGTTCGAGAGCTCCATCACTTGAGGATTCCAGAGGACTGCTACACCCCTCGACTGTCCCAACGCATCTAGGGCCATCACCCAGCTACCTTTCCAGATTTTACTGCTTATTCTATCCATACCCTTAGAACTGCATTTCGTTTCCTAGATGAAGAGGATATTAGGGCTCTCCTGCTTAATCTTTCTGTCGATAGTCTTCCACTTCCTGGAGTTACCACACCCTCTGATGTTCCATGAGATAACCTTCATTGGGAAACTTTAGACACTTCAGAAAAGGCCACCCTAATCATAGGGTACTGGCCTGATTCGATTAGTTTAACTCCTATCTCTGCAATGCGTTGCTTGTTCAACTTCCTTCCTCTACGTTGCTCCTCCTCTAGAGGCTTCCGCTTATGCCCGGTAAGGGGATCAGGGTCGATCCCCAGGTTCGGATGGACCCCTGCCTTGATAATAGCTTCTTGGAGGAGTTCAATCTGTCGTCTGGACACATAACCCTTCCCCTTCTTTCCACACTCTGCTTCTATCGCATCCAGGTCTATTTCTCCTAGCTCCATTTCCTCATCGTTAGCTTCCTCGACTATCTCCATCTGCTGGGCTTCGACTCCCATTAAAGGGTTTGGGGCTTTGGAGGGCTGAGCATCACATTCTTTCCCCTTAGGCGCACCTTCCTCCTCCAAGCCGTCCAAGGTCTCGAAAGCATTCCTATACCGAGGCTCCCGCGTCGACACCTCTCTTTTGGCTTTAGAGTGCCCTAAGGGCATGTTCGTTCTTCAGTTCTTCACCTGGGTAAAGCCATCTTGCGATGTCCCAGCTTTTTCCTGGCTAGGGTCAGATGGAGCTGTCTTGACCTCCAACCGTGGGCAGTTCTGTCCCAAGTGACCATACTCATGGCATTGCCTACATCTAAAGGGTATTTGCTCATAGTCAATGGGTTGGAGCCACTCTTCATCCTCCCAGCTCAGGTTTATGGCTTCTGGTAGTTCCTTGGAGAGATCCAGGTAAACACATATCCTGGCAAAGGAGGTATACCTCTGGGCTTTCGTCTGCTCTGAAACCTTAATGAACTCACCCAGGGCATTCCCTATGTCCCTCAAGGTATTTGGGTCCCAGTATTCCCCAGGAAGAGAGAAAAGGTGGATCCAAACTGGGGCCACTGTCAAGTCCTCTGTTTCAGGGTTGAAACGCTCCTTCCATGGCCAGAGGTACAACCCAGCAGAAAAAAAGAAGTAAGGGCCACCCTCCAGGATTCGATCACGGTCCTCCTGATTGAAAAAGATGATCATGAAGAAACCCTTTGAGCCAAGCTGCAAATCATAGTGGCCCTTAGGGTTCCAGACTCCGCTGATCCATCTAATCAGATCCTTTTCCTTGGGCCATATCCCCACAAAGTTACCTATCAGAGATTTTTCTTTCCAAAGCTCGATCGTACCCCTAACCTTCTCAGAGCAGACATGAACTATGGGGATGGTGGGGGATTTCGAAAGGCAGCCCCCCGATCCAGTCTTGTGGCTAACGGCCTGGCTCTCTCACTGGTCATTGGCAGCGTGACCCACGCCTTCAAGCCCGCCGGGCCTTGAAGACCCTTCTTCCATCAGCAGAACTCTCGGGGATGCCCTGGCACCCGGGGAGCCTTCCCGCTCCTGTGCCCAAGGGGCCACAGAGGCCAGGAAGCGCAGGGGAACCACTTAGCAGGAAACACTTGAAACCGTCTTTCAAACCCTAGTCACTCAAATTGTCCTTTTCTATTTGTAAATTAGAAATTTTAATTTTTTTAATTTTCATTTATTAGTTACGTAGAGAGGTGTATATATCTTAGAATTTTGAGGTGGACTACCATTTATGTTTTTTTATCTACAAACAAGAATGAGACAAGTGTACAGTCCATTGATAATTTCAAAAAATTAATAAATAGCTTAATTAACATGTGATAAGTACAATTAGTGATAGTTGTAAAAATTAAAATTAATCATCAACTTTTGGATTATTAGATACAACTACGAGCTTAACTCCATCGATTATTATATACAACTATTAGCTTAACTCCAATGATTCTGGAACTATTAGCTTAACTTCAACTCTAATCACAGTTATATTGGATAACTATTAGGTTAAAGATCCAATGATTCTACAACTATTAGCTTAACTTCAACTCTAATCATTTAAGGCTTAGTCCAATTGCATTTGGCATCTAGGAGTCTAGCTAATGTGCAGTCATGTAAGAGTCGAACTCCTAATAAAACCGTTTGAACTCCTAATAAACTCCTCCAAAGATCTAATAAACTCCTGCATCTTGTTACGCTGATAGGCGTATTTATCTTATAATTTTGGGGTGGACTACCATCTATGATTTTTCATCTACGAACAAGAATGAGATAAGTGTCCTGTCCAGATTGATTCTAGGGGTGTCGTCCAAAATTTGTAATTAATAAGTTCATAAAAAAAATAAAAAAACAACCTAGTTAACATCTAATAAGTACAGTTCATGATATTTGGAAAAAATTAAACTTAAACTTAAACTATTTGATTCTTAGATACAACTATGAGCTTAACTCCATTGATGATAATTTCTTGAATTTCAACTTTTCGCACTTCCGCATCCGTACTTTCGTACTTCGGAATCGCAAAAGCTAACTTCCAGTCTTAGTCCATTCCTATACTTGTACTTTCCGCTTTTCGACTTCAAAAATTGGAAATCGAAAATCCTACTTTTCTCATTCTCGAACTTTTGAAACTTCTGCCTTTTAGCTCCCTCAAGCTTCTTCCCAACCATCGATCTATTGTGGGCCGGATTGTGACTGTCACTCTGTATTTTAATGTGGATCTTGTCCTCAATCATTGATCTCTTTTGCGGAACGTTTTCTAGCCATTGATATCTGATCAAATGCAAAACTTTATTTAACTTTGCGGATCTAATTTCTTTTGCTGCGGAACTTGACTACAACCGTTGATTTTCTGTCAACCTTTAATCCCCACTGTACGATATGGGAAATTTATTTTAACTCGGTGCATCTTCTATTTGCAGAATTTCTTCTCAACAGTAGATCTGGTTTGCTAGGATCTAGACCCTTTAACCTACACAGAGTTTAAACTTCAGTCTTCATTGATTCTTGCATTGATCGATTTCGTCTCTGTAACCTGCAACAAGGTTAACTTTGCACACACATTTCATTAATGAAATACTCAAGGTTTGTTTACCCAATCCCCCTTCGCTTGATCAGAGAATGGATCAATCGATCTCTCTTTCTCCCGCTTTTAGAAACCCTGAATTCATACACTGGATACTCACTCATTAACAGAGAATTTACCCAAGCATTCAGTTCACAAGATTACACATTCAAACTGAATTTCATTCATACACATAGAGATGTGCCGAAATAGGCTTTTTCTTCATTCACACAAGGAAATTGTACATTCAATTTGTCTCAGAACCTGCGTTCTGAACTCCTAAGGCCTGATACATCTTTGATTGGACTTTCTTGACTCCTACAGGTCCTACTGACCTCTATCTATCTTTGTCTATCCTCTGTATCTCTACCTTCTACATTCTCAGCATCGTAGGATTACACATTTATGCATAACAAGATTCATGAACCATTCTAGTTCAGATCCTTAATCCACTCAACAACATGCTTAATGAACTCAACCATCAACTCTATCCTATGACTTGCTACCTCCAATTAGGGACTTGTTACAAGATTCATCAATTGACCCAATGACTCACTTCTCCTCTTAGTGACTCACCTAATTGGCTCACCATCTATCTAGAATCAAATAAAACATAGGTGTATTTACAATGTGATAGTTTGAGGACTATCAATTCAGAAATGCAAGACGCCTTCTAGGCCTGATCAAACATTGAGCTTGAAAATTGAATGGAGAGCAGGATGCCCCTACATCAATTTAGTTCAAAAGAAATATTTTGGTGACAGAATGGCTTCTTGGTATGATGACACAATGATATTTTGCTTTAAATAACGTCCAATAATCTTTGATTTCTTTACAAGATCTTGTAGAGTGATGAGAAGTTGCAAATCTAACACTTTTCTTTCATGATTTCTGGCTTCATAATTGTTTCAGTCTTAAATGTGTCATTTTATTTGAAGGTTAATGGTGATCATTTCCAGTGATGTTGAGGTAGTTTTGACATCTTCTTCTCTAGAAAATTCATCATTGTCCTTTGCTATCATTTATCACAAGAAACTGCGATTGTTACTTCACGTTCCAAAAATTATTTGATTACGTATGTGATACATGTTGCAAACTGGTGGCATAAACTCTGAATAACGTGATCTTTGATCCACATCCATCAGTGCATAAAATTTGATGCAACATACTCTCCATGTGTTGTGATAACACAACGATTTGGAAACATCTTCGAAGACATTACTTTTTCGGAGTAATCTCCTTTATAATGATCCCTTAAGAATGTCACATATATTTAAGGTTTTTGGGCTTTGAATTTTCCATTGATCCTGAAATACTAATAGAAAAACTAATATTGTTATGATGAAACGATAATGCGGTAGCGATCTCTGATTTCATGGAATTTTTCAAATTCTACTCTTTTTAATGTGGTTTATTTGTATTTTCTAGCAAAGATATGATGATATAATAATTGAATAATCTACTTTCTTTTTGCAATGAGTTGGTAGTAAAACTCATGTGATTTGATAGATTTGTTTGATATTTGACGTGGAAACTTAATGGTGAGCTAGTAAACTTAGTTCTCCCTGAAATCCAACTATTTACCTTTAACTGGCATGCTATCTCTTCTCCTTATTTGTTGTCGAATTTATTAATGATTTAATGTCAGGTCTCATTCATCGCCTTTTCAAATCCAATATTTGAATATTGATGGATGACTCCCAGGAATTTGGATTTATCTTTGTTCGTCATACAACATTTTTTTTATGTTTTTGGTTTTTAAATCCCCATCAAAGAACGTTCTATCTAAAATTATGTGCTTTAACAATAAATTTTTGATGAAAAATAAACTGTTTAATATTGAAGCTTTAATTAAAAAACCAATCTTTTATAATGAAGTTTTAAGTTAAAAACTATCTTTAACCCTTCTTAACAACTATATTGCATGTTGAATATTAAACTACTTTTCAAAATATCAACAAACAATGAGTGCAATACATCATTTTCAACTTATAAGCTAATAAATACCTAAAATCACAATTTTCAAGCTTTGAAATAAAATGAAACTTCAATCTTATATTCCAATTCTATTTGTAAATTCTCCCTGTATTTAGGCCAATAGATGTATATAGATTAAGATTTTTGGGTGGACTACCATCTATGCGTTTTCATCTACGGACACGAATGAGACAATTGTACTGTCCAGATTTTTTCTATGGGGTTGTCCAAAATTCATAAGTGCTATAT
>LPNX011210829.1:66995-99752 GCA_001517045.1 Pseudotsuga menziesii | reverse complement strand
TCTCCTCATGAAGTTCTTAGCTCTCTACTAATAACATCAATATAGATGCTTAAAGAGACAGCACATACTAAAATAACTGAAAATTACCATGATCAGTAATCTTGTCATCCCAATATTCCTGGAAAGTCCCAAGGCCTGAATCCAGAGAAAGAGCAGATTTTGAGAGACTATTTGCAATCTGGTTATGCTCACGGTATATGTGTTTCAAAATCAAATCTAGAAATTTTTGTAGTAAGTCTCTCAAATCATCACACCAATGATTCAGATGGGGAAGGTTCAAAGAGCCTTTTCCTGTTGCCCAAGATATGATGACAAGGGAGTCTCCAAAAAGAGAATGAAGAGGAATTCCCAAGTCCTTTGAGACAGAAAGAATAGCCCACAGAGACATCAGTTCTGTTTTTCTATTAGTACTTCTTCCATAGCCCATAGAAAACTGTATACTGTGAGAGCTACTCAAGAACAGTACAAAACCTACTCCCCCTATGTTCTTGGCGGCTGCACCATCAAAAAATCCACAGGGATACTCCATATTTGGTGGCATTCCTATCATCCTATGTTTTAACTTTTTTAAAGGCACAGGATAAGAGTGGAAAAGAATTTCAATATGTTTAAGGACTCGATAAATAGCTGGAACTGTCCCTTCGAAGATACATAAATTCCTGTGTTTCCAAATAGACCATAAGGTAAGGAAAGGCAGGTATAACTTTGGATAGTTCAGCGAGTGATTTCTGACCCAATTTTCCAGAAGCAATCGGACCGAAGAGCTAGCAGAGACAGAATAAAAAGATCCAAAATTGAACTGTTCAAAAATTGCAGTAAAGGTATTCTTCGTAAATATACACTCTAGGAAAAGATGTTGAGTGTTTTCTTCCCCTTTTTTGCACAGCAAACAAAAACTTGGACCCTGTAAGCCCCGTTTAATTAGCTGTTCCCAAGTAAGAAGATTATTTTTTATGATGAGCTAAATAAAGCACCGGATTTTTTTCGGTATGTTGAAATTCCATAATCCTTGAATGACCGTGTAAGAATCCAAATCGAGCTCTTTTGTGTGGTCCACCAAACATTCATAAGCTTTTGCCACAGTTATAGAGCCTGAGAAATTCCTGTACGACCAGAGGCATCGATCTGGTGAGGATTTTAGATGAATTCTCCCAAGTTCCAGACCTCTTACATAGTTCTCGCATATAGAGTGCCATTCTCCCCCAAGATCCAAGTATATGGCAGAGAGCCAATAATTCGTAGCATCAATAGAATGATTTCTAGCTTGGGTAAGAGATATAACACCATAATCTTCCAAATAAATACGCAGTTCCTCAGGCATAATGAATCCTGTGCCCAAACCCAGTATCGGATCCACACCAACTCTTATGTTTTCACGATTTCCTGTCATCCATGTAAGACCGATTCCGAGCCAAGTAATGGTATTAATAAAGCCCTTCCATATAACATAAACACCCAAAGTAGAGAAGGATTTTCCACGTAACCAAGTCAGGACTGAGTGTTTCCTTAAGTATTTTACCGAGATCACATTGAACCAGAGACCCTTGCCACATAGAGCGTACCAAAAAGATTTAAGTCTTAAGGAAATACTAAACCAATCTAGATTTTTTTATGCCCCATCCACCTTTATTGGTAGGAATGGAGAGAGAGACCCAATCAGCTAGATGATATTTTTTCTTAGATCCCGTGGATCCCCAAAGAAAGCCGAAGATAAGACATCTGAGCTTCTTCAGAATTGATTTTGGAATGGGAACTAGAGATAGCCAGTAGACCGGTAAGCTGGTCAGAACAACCTTTATGAGGACCAGCCTCCCTCCCAAATATAATAACTTGAAAGACCAATGATGAATCCTCTTTTCAAACTTTTTTATGAGCCAAAACCAATCTCTTACCAAATAGCCCGTAGGCTTTATAAAGTAACCAAGATAATTTAAGCCCAAAGAGATGTCTTGAGTTTTGAAAGATAAAGAGCGAGAAATTCTGTTTAGTAGCTCAGCATCAGTATTATTAAACAGAATACAGGACTTCTCAGCATTTATGAGCATTCCTGATGCTTCGCAGAAAGTATCCAGAATAACTTTAAAAGCTACCCATTCTTCACAAGTACCCAAACCAAATAGAATAACATCATCAACAAAAAGAAGATGGGTAAGGGAGAGGTCCTTTGAAATTTTGATCCCTTTTACCAGACCCTGCCTATGAGCATCCTCAATAAGGAGGCTGAGTCCCTCAATCACTAGTATAAAAAGTAGGGGAGAAAGTGGGAAACCCTGACGGATACCACGAGAGGCAGTAAAAAAAGGAGAGGGGGAACCATTTATGAGAATAGCAAAATTGACCGAAGTTAGACACCCCATAATCCAGTTGACACCTTCCAAAGGAATACCAATTTGAAATAGAATGAGCCTAAAAAATGACCAGTTGACTCTATCAAAGGATTTTGATAGATCAAGTTTAAGGATAAGAGCACTCTTATTCCTTGTTTTGACAGTATGGAGAACTTCATGAGTGATTGCCAGAGGCTCAGAGATCTGGCGATTAGTAAGGAATCCAAACTGCTGCGCTGAAATGAAGCAATCAAGAAGAGGTTTGAGACGACTCGCAACAACCTTTGCAATCAACTTATAGATAAGGTTACAGAGTGAGACAAGACGGAAGTTAGCAAAGGTTTTAGGATTGTCTTTTTTAGGAATAAGGGTGATAAAAGTGGAATTGAGAGAGGGCAGAACCGACCCAGTCATCCGAGCTTCTTCCACCAAAAGAACCAGCTCATCCCCTAAAAGATCAAAAAAAGCTAGAAAAAACTCAACTGGAAACCCATCAGGCCCAAGTGATTTGTCTTTCTTGAAAGACTTGAGTGCTTTTTCGATTTCCAAAAGAGTCACCTTTGAGCTGAAGTTAGCTCGAGCCTCAGGGGAGAAGAAGGCTGGATAAATTTTAATGACATTCAACTGAGTTGTAATAGTGGTGTGATTGTCATCTTTGAAAATGCTATGAAAGTGCCTGACTCCCAGACCTTTCACTCGACCATCATTACTCCATTAATGCTATGAATTGAATATTCAATACTCACATGTTTATCTAACATATCTTGCATTTATTTGAAAGCTATTGCCATATATATCCCTTGATATTCAATGCAACCACTTGGATCATTCTTCCTACCATGTGTATGTGACTTTAATTGTGGTGGGGTGGGATTTGTTGTGTTGAACCCTTTTCCTTTTGAAAGTTTCAAACAAGAATTGAGTATTTGAGTGCACGTTGAAAATATTTTTGAGTGCATGTTGAAAATATTTATGTGAGAGAGAAGCGTAAACCCAAAACTTGCAATTTACACTTCAAAATTTAAAACAATGTATTGTTATGACAAAGTGAGTAGATGCATTATTAGCATAACAAACCATATAATCCGAATCATGACTCATATTTTTTTAAACTCGAATCATGTGAAGATAATTGTGGTAAAAAAGTACATAATAATTTTAAATATAAAGCATATCATTTCAATAATAAAAAAATTAATAGATTTCATAATCAATTGAAATTACAAAAATGTAATAGATTCAATAATCAATTGAAATTATTGAAATACGCAAAGACCTTATTAGATGAAATCTCCATTAAATAAATTCATAAACATAAAAAGAACCAGAAATATACATATAATTTAGTCTTTAGATGATCAAATTGATTAATAAATGATGATATTATGAAACGGCTATTCTATAAGTATTGACTGCTGCGATGCATTTCAATGTTTGTGACCCAATTAATTTGTTGCTTGACATTATAGCCAGTTATAGATGCCAATCAATCTTGGAATGTATTCTCGTTTTTGAATGTCATGTTTATGTATCACTATCAAAACTGTCTATGTCCTTTGCAGGAGGTATCAGGACAAAAAGTATTATACATGCAAAAGAGATTCAACGACCCACAGTGTTGTCTCCGCATCATTTATTATTCTACTGCATAATGAATATTGTTCACCAAGTATCGTTATCAAAATCCACACCAAATTTGATTGACTGTAATCAAAGTCAACCATAACATGTTTTGTCGTTTTGTTTATTATTAAACCGATATATGTGACAATACACCTTTGAATCTACTGTCAAGTGGTACTTAAAAAAATATTTTAGTATCATCTTAGATTGATTATGCATATTGGAATGCTCTTGGAAAACTATTTTAGTATCGTCTTAGATTGATTATGCATATTGGAAGACTCTTGGGTAGTGCTAGAGCTACCAACTTTCTAAAATTCTCACCTTTTGGTTTGACCATAATTTTTTTATATAAAATATATTTTTAAACATGAAAAAATAACACGAGCATTTTAAATAATGTCGATTTGTGTGACTCAAATTAAGATATAAGATAGATGAAAATGTCTGATGTTTTTATGTTCTATCAAAATATATGATGGCAATAACAATGTAGCCTAACATTGACATTACAAATCACAAAGAAAATAAACACTTCCAATGCAAATCACAATGAAAATAAACACTTCCAATGCAAACGTGACACATGTGGCATATTTCATTGTATGTGTAGAAATTTGTGACGTAAATAATGATGCAATACAACACTAGTGATAGAAAGTAGAACCGTCAAACATAGAACCTAGCACAAATACAATGCATTTTCATGTTGTGTTGATATTTGTGATGCACATCATGACACTGATGATATAAAATTGATAAAATGTATGAATCCCAAGAATGTGTTGCAATTAGGGTCATAAAAATTAAAAGAAAAAAAAATGGGCCAATCCTAATTGTGATGTAAGGGTTGGCAGAGTTCAGTGGTTTGAGTGATTGAGTTTTATGTAGAATGTGGGTGTGTGCAAGAAGTTGAGGGTCTCTTTTGGTGCGTTAGATGCAATACAAAACTGGAAAAACAGACATCCATCAACTTGCATGGATATTTTGAGACACTTACACAATGAATCTTGCGATCAGTAAAAACCAAGAAATGTAGGAAATTAAATGACCTTTCCAAATATATATATATTTTTCTATTGAAAATGTAGTTAACTATCTAAAATTAGATAAATTTTAACTGGCACTTTTTATTTTTGTGACAAATTATAAGGTATATGTTTTTGTGGGTGCAGCGTTTGAGTGTCTAAATGATGGAATAAACTTACGAAAACCGGTATACATATAGAGAACATATAGGACTAGTGCACGACTATTTTTCCAATAATAAAAAATATTTTTAATTTTTTTTTTAATTATCTAAGAGATCAAACCTCAAAAACAGTACGTAATTTGTGGGTGCAGCGTTTGAATGTCTTAATGCAATTATTTGGAAATGGCTTTTTTATAGAATGTAGAGATTGGTGTTCTTTAGTGCACCATACAATTTTTTTTTAAATGGTTGAGAAACGAAAGAGATATGGACGAAACACTACCAGTGTGTTTTTTGAGTTGAGGAGTGATGACAGAAGATAAATAAGAAAAAAAAGAAAAAATTATGTATTCTTGTTAAAATTTACATATTTAGAATCTGCAAAAAAAGCCATATCTGTTTCTAAAATCTCATAAAAAATAGAGGTGTGCAGCATAATCAGACGAACCGCTAAACACGAGCACATTGAAAATTTGGATATAATGTTGAATTAGCCATGGTTTATCATACTCCAGGGCACAGGCATGTTGAATCCAAAGCAAAGTACAAAGCAGACACATAGGCATAGGAATTTTACGAAAGCATGGGTGGAGGCTCGGCCTTATCATTTGGAGGGAATAAATTTTTGAAATTAAAGAATACACGAGCACGATTTAGCTAAACAAAATGGGTGCGCGTTATATAGAAACAAAATGCGTGCCCGTTATGTGCAAACAAATGACGTGCGCGTTTTGTAAAATAAAAAATAGCGTTCATCTTCATCATCATCATCATCATCTTAATCTCAATATTCATCATCATCACCATCATCATCATCACCTTCATCATCATCTTCATCATCAACATGATCATCATCATCACAATCAACATCATGAACATCATCATCACCATCGTCGTCATCAACATCCTCATCATCACCTTCCTCATCATCATCATCATCATCATCATCAACATGATCATCATCATCATCTTCATCTTCATCATCATCATCCTCAACATCATCATAAACATCATCATCACCATTGTCATCATCATCATCATGATCATCATGATCATCAACATGATCATCATCTTCATCATCTTCATCTTCATCTTCATCATCATCATTATCATTACCATGATCATTGATCATCAATCATCATCATCAACATCGCCATGTTCATCATCATCATCTTCATCATGTTCATCTTCATCATCATCATCACCTTCATCTTCATCTTCATCATCATCACCATCGTCATCATCATCAACTTCATCATTATCATCATCATCACCATCATCATCATCATCATCAACATGATCATCATCATCACCATCAACATCATCACCATTGTCATAATCATCATCATCTTCAGCATCCTCATCATCATCATCACCTTCCTCATCATCATCATCATCATCATCATCATCATCCTCATCCTCATCGTCATCATCAGCTTCATCATCACCATCATCATCATCATCATCAACAACATGATCATCATCATCACCATCATCATCATCATCATCAACAACATGATCATCATCATCACCATCAACATCATGAACATCATCATCACCATCGTCGTCATCATCATCATGGACATCATCGTCATCACCATCGTCATCATCATCATCATCATCATCACAACCAACATCATGAACATCATCATCCTCATCCTCATCATCATCATCACCTTCATTATCATCATCATCATCAACAACAACATGATCATCATCATCACCATCAACATCATGAACATCATCATCATCATCCTCATCATCATCCTCACCATCAACATCATGAACATCATCATCATCATCCTCATCATCATCCTCATCCTCATCATCATCATCACCTTCATTATCATCATCATCATCAACAACAACATGATCATCATCATCACCATCAACATCATGAACATCATCATCATCATCCTCATCATCATCCTCACCATCAACATCATGAACATCATCATCATCATCATCACCATCAACATCATGAACATCATCATCATCATCCTCATCATCATCCTCATCATCATCACCATCAACATCATGAACATCATCATCATCATCCTCACCATCGACATCATGAACATCATCATCATTCATCATCATCATCCTCATCCTCATCATCACCATCAACATCATGAACATCATCATCATCATCCTCATCATCATCCTCATCCTCATCATCATCATCATCAACAACATGATCATTTTCATCACCATCAACATCGTGAACATCACCATCATCATCCTCATCATCATCAGCATCAACATCATGAACATCATCATCATCATCCTCATCATGAACATCATGAACATCATCATCATTCATCATCATCATCCTCGTCACCATCAACATTATGAACATCATCATCCTCATCCTCATCGTCATCATCACCATCAACATCATGAACATCATCATCATCAGCCTCATCCTCATCCTCATCATCAACATCATGAACATCATCATCATTCATCATCATCATCCTCATCCTCATCATCATCACCATCAACATCATGAACATGATCATCATCATCCTCATCATCATCCTCATCCTCATCATCATCATCATCATCATCAACAACATGATCATCATCATCACCATCAACATCGTGAACATCATCATCATCATCCTCATCATCATCACCATCAACATCGTGAACATCATCATCATCATCCTCATCATCATCACCATCAACATCATGAACATCATCATCATCATCCTCATCATCAACATCATCGTCATTCATCATCATCATCCTCATAATCATCATCACCATCAACATCATGAACATCATCATCATCATCATCATCATCCTCATCCTCATCATCATCCTCATCATCACTTCATCATCATCATCAACATGATCATCATCACCATCAACATCAACATCACGAACATCATGATCATGATCATCACCATGAACATCATGAACATCATCATCATCATCCTCATCATCATCCTCACCATGAACATCATGAACATCATGAACATCATCATCATTCATCATCATCATCCTCATCACCATCCTCACCATCCTCACCATCAACATCATGAACATAATCATCATTCATCATCATCATCCTCATCATCATCATCACCATCAACATCATCATCATCCTCATCATCATCCTCATCCTCATCGTCATCGTCATCATCATCATCAACATGATCATCATCACCATCAACATCAACATCATGAACATCATGATCATCATCATCACCATCAACATCATGAACATCATCATCATCATCCTCATCATCATCATCACCATCAACATCATGAACATCATCATCATCATCCTCATCATCATCCTCACCATCAACATCATGAACATCATCATCATTCATCATCATCCTCCTCCTCCTCATCATCATCATCACCATCCTCACCATCAACATCATGAACATCAATAAATCACTACATCTAATGATTTTAGTTGATAGTGTAATTACATTTAGCTGTGCACCCACCCCATTAATTGTGCTTAAACATATCGCGTGCGCGTTTTGCTTATACAAATCGCGTACGCGTTTTGCTTATACAAATCACGTGCGCGTTTTGAGACTGTTAAAACAGTGAACTGTCATTGTCCGAGAGCAACTTCACTGTGTTTTTATGAAAATTCCGATTAGCACGCATTATTTTTCAAGAGCACGAGCCTGCCTGTGGAAATACTCACTATTTACACCATCTCCATCATTCTTTTTATTATGCAGGTGTAGCATTGAGGACATCTTTCATGGTTGAGGAGCACACAGGATAAGATATCAAGCTTCAATGTCATTTCATGGTGATGGTGGATATAACTTTCATTTGCTTATTATTCAAGAGAACCAAAGGTAAATTTTCCCATTCATTATTGTTTTGATGGGAAATATGAACAATTGAGAAGGAAGATTGAAGCACCTTGAAGGATCAATAGCTATAAAGCAAGTTAAAGGTTTGGAAGCTTGTAATTGAGGAGCAACAAAAACAAACTATATTGACATTGATCATTGTGGTGATGGGGAATGTACGTAACGGAGGAAGAAAATCAGCAAGGAAGAAGAGACCTCAAGAAGTCATCGAAGAAGAGAAAGAAAAGAAAAGAATAGACATGATGAATCGGAGGCTTTCTTTGGAAACTAATCCAAATCCAATTATAGAGGATACGGCGGTTCATCCTATTAATCCAACACAAGAAAAAAGGAAGCATTCACTAGAGGGACCTTCAATTTCCACAATAGTTGTTGAACAAGCACCCCATGGAAGTATTCAAGAAGCAAAATGTAGGTGCTCATTAGGGGATGTTTCAAATCCCACATCAAGTCAAAGTGATAAGTTACCATCTCAAGACGAAGCTCATGAAGAGGCGGTGTACATGGAGCCTACTGTTGAAGAGACGTTGGACATGGAGCCTACTTTTGAAGAAGAAAATATTAATCGGACCATCGATGATGATGTTGGACTTCCACCATCCAACTACTAGGAAGAGAGTGAAGGACAAAAAGTTGCTACTGAAACGCCAGAGCATATTGTTGATGCACTAGATGATAGAAATCCAACCCCCTTACCTCCATTAGAAAGCACACGTCGAAGAACTCCGAAGCGTATACAAGTTGATGAAGGACTCCTCAATTCTATTGAAGGTATGCTATCTAAATGTAGTATTGCTTATCAAACTCAACAGATACTAAATAAATATTTTGTTTCTAAATGTGATGGAGATAAATGTAGATTATTTTTATCATTGTTAAAATCTAAGGGCATGAATATTGTTAGGAAATCATTAGGGATAAAGATGATAAAGCCTTATGGACCAAGTTCTCATATAGTTAAAAGCTTAGTAGATGTCTTTGGTAAAATTGGTAAGAACACACGGTCAAAGGACCGCAATGTGGCTCGTTGTGTGTTGTCACAAGCAATTGTAAATAAGAACACCAGGGTCCTTCGTTTTCTCAAGCCTACATCTAAACTAGTTAATTTGAATGTAAAAACCCTCAGTAGGTATTCTATTAGAAGAGAACATGTTGACACAACCGCCCAAACAGATTTTTGGGCCTTTATTGGTCGGTTGCCACGTCGTGACATGAAGCTAGTTGATGCAGTAAATTGACTAGTGCATAGTTTTTGGCATGATCACACAAGGCCTTCTTCAAACCAGAAGGATGTACTAAAACTGAGAAGGGGTTCAAAGGACCGTGAACCACATATTAAGCATCTTCTTGATATAACACAAACAGAACTATACGAGAAATTTAGGAATGAACATAGACAATTGAATTTGGGGCAAAGATCTTTTGAGAAATGTAAGCCTTGGTATGTTAGAATAAATACTCTTCGTAACACTTGTTGTTGTAGATACCATGTAGAATATGAATATTACTATGAAACATTTTTGTACATTCGTCATGTGTTGCATACTAACCATGTGCAGGATTAATCCTTGACAATACCACCGACCTCATCAAGAGAATTCATTCATAGTATCATGTGCAATAGGCCTGAGGGGAAAACTTACTATGCCAAATCCTATTTAGATGGAACTTGCTCCAACTGTGCTGGAATGGCATTATTGAGCCAATGTATGCATGAGACTGGAGACAATGAATTTGGGAATATGGTTACAGACATGAAAATTTTCAAATATCTCAGCTATGAAATAGTCCCAGGGAAAGAAAGAAAAAAAATACAATTGGTGACATCTCATGTACATGCATTTATCTATAAATTTATGTTTGAACAGTTGCATTTCATTCCTTACTTACAAAAAAACCTGATATTGAGATCATTTTGTGTCAACAGGTACAAGTTAGTGTCTTCGTCAAGAAATTTATCGAAAAGACACGTCAATATGTTCAACATGTCTACTTGGCACGATGGCAGGATGAGAAGTTTAGAATATGTAGAGATACATTTCCTCGTGGTACTATACTTTCAGTTGTTGATTTTGCCTAGAACTACAGTCTGCAACCTCAAAATGAGATCCAAAGTCAGTATTATCACTCTGAGCAGGTTTCCTTGATGGTGCATATCACATATAGGCATGGCCCAAATAGTAGTGAAGAGCAAAGAGAAATTCTAAAGGAATATCACTTCTACATAAGTGATGATAGGTGCCATGACTTCCACTATGTACATCATTGCTTCATCATGTTCTATGATCATTTGAAGGGCATGAACATACAGATGGATGGATTTGGTCTGATGGATGTGCTGGTCAGTTCAAAAATGCACGCATATTTCAATGGTTGTGTTCATTGCATAAAAACTACAAAGTTCCACATATGTGGAACTATTTTGAGACTGGGCATGGTAAAGGAGAGCATGATGGATCCGGAGCATGTGTCAAAACAGCCCTATGAAGAGAGGAATTGAAATTACCTACAATATCTACTATTCGAAATGCTCAATCTATAGTTAGGTGGTGCACGTCAGTAATGGGAGAGGAATCGGCTATGCGAGTAGAATCCAAAAGAAAGAGACATGTGGAGAGATTTTTTTGGGTGGTGGTAGACATAGATCGTTCACATGCATGGGAATGCAAGACTGTTCCTAGCACTCGTGGCTTTCATTCGGTTCGAAGTTCTGATAACCCAGTATTTGAAATTTGGACCAGAAAACTCGCTTGTTTTTGCCCGCCTTGCTGTGATGGTGACTGGGATGTGTGTGAACCATTGGATTGGGTTGATGGATGGGATCGCATATCACTTCCACTTGATCAGCGTGCAATTGTTGAGTTAACTCCGTTGGAAGAAGACCAATCGTCTATTTCTATAGATTTTGATCATGTATCAGACCTTGTACAACCTGGTATGATGCATTTCCTTAACATTTTTTTGTTCAATTTACGTAGTCTTGAAACTCACATTAATGGCCTTGAATCACATGGAAAATATTTGATCATATACCTACAATCATACTATGCAGGACACATATACATAGTGGTTGCCTCAAAAGATAGTGAATGGGGTGGTGATTACTGGTTGGCACGTTGTATAGAGGGAAAGAAAACCCTCATTATGTCCACGACTGATGATGAAAACAACCACTTCCCCACTGGGTCTATGGTTGTTAAAGGTGAATACCTTACACATGACAACAATGCAAGAAAGAAGGGTGGATATGTTTACAAGGATTACAAACTAGGTGCAAGTGTGTATCACTTTACCAACTTAATCATTGGTACAAACCTCCAGGTACGAACAATGCCTAGCCGAAATTCATTGAAGGTACGCTACTTCTTACCGGATACAGAGCACGAGAGGCTAATGGAGACCATCATTACAAGAGATGATCCGGAGGGCTTGGTTGTATGATAATAGGTGGGATCTAGCATGATGAGGTATGTATCATAATTTAAATTTCCCCATGTATGTTTTTTATGAATATGTCAATTTTGTGTTCTTGATATGCAAAATTTTCCATAATGTTGTTTATAAATATGACAAAAGTTCTCTTGTATGTCAAGTTAATGAACATGCCAAATTTTACATATGATCAATAAATTATATATATCAATCATATGAACATTTCAAGATCTCATTCACAGGATATACATAACATTAGAATACATACATGTACCTCTGTAGGTCATACCTCTGTAAGAATTTCATCTCATTTTTTTATTATTGAGAAGTTTAATTTCTACTTAAAAGATAATAAGAGATAATAAGAGATTTATTTAACTTTGTTTTTAGTTGATTATGTTTTTTTGAACATTGAAAGTGGAAGAAAATAACCTACTAATATTGACACAAACAACTAAAAAGTAACATGCTTCAACATTATGCATATGAAGTATTCAAAAGTAACATGCGCTAACATTATGCATGTGAAGTAGGTAAACATCATACATGTGAAAATATTAAGTGATAAACTTAATAAACAAACAAAATTTGGAACCTCTCATGCTTTTGAAAGGTTAATGTTTCATATGCATAATAGAAAATTTTGGGAGGTTGACATGTTGGGTCATTGTTGTACTTGAAATTGTGATATTTTAGCTAGGGGGGGGCCTCTCCCTCCTGTCCATTGCCCGATGACCTCCATCTACGGTGGTTTTTGAAGCTAGGGTTTCACTCAGTAGGGGACAATGCAGTCATGCCAATGAGGGCCAAAGCTGGAAAGCCACAGATGGTGGGGATGTGGTTAGCGTTGCCATATTTCCCATGCCCAAACACGCTAGCAGGAGTTGACGGAATTCAAAATTGCCGCTTCGTGAGGTTTTTTGTGCACCAGGCCTAAGTCCACCAGGTGTCCCTAAATGGTATCTGGAGGTGACCTGCAACTCGCCATAGATCAATGCTTGGGCCTCGGATCGATGAACCGTTGATTCCGTTGGATTCGTGACGTGGGATTTTAGCTAGTGGGGGGCCTCTCCCTCCTGTCCATTGCCCGATGACCTCTGTCTACGGTGGTTTCTGAAGCTAGGGTTTTGCTCAGTATGGGATAATGCAGTCACGCCAATGAGGGCCAAAGCTGGAAAGCCATGGATGGTGGGGATGTGGTTGGAGTTGCCATATTTCCCATGCCCAAACATGCTAGCAGGAGTTGACGGAATTCAAAATTGCCGATCCATGAGGTTTTTTTTGCATCGGGCCCAAGTCCACCAGGTGTCCCTGAACGGTATCTGGAGGTGACCTACAACTTTCCATAGATCTATGCTCGGGCCTCCGATCGATGAACCATCGATTCCGTTGGATTCGTGATGTGGGATTTTAGCTAGAGGGGGCCCTCTTCCTCCTGTCCATTGCCCGATGATCTCCGTCTATGGTGGTTTCTGAAGCTAGGGTTTCGCTCAGTAGGGGACAATGCAGTCATGCCAACGAGGGCCAAAGATGGAAAGCCACGGATGGTGGGGATGCGGTTGGAATTTCCATATTTCCCATGCCCAAACACGCTAGCAGGAGTTGACGGAATTCAAAATTGCCGCTCCGTGAGGTTTTTTGCGCACTGCGCCCAAGTCCACCAGGTGTCCCTGAACGGTATCTGGAGGTGACCTGCAACTCGCCATAAATCGATGTTCGGGCCTCCGATCGACGAATCGTCGATTCCGTTGGAATCGTGACATGGGATTTTACCTAGGGGGAGGCCTCTCTCTCCTATCCATTGCCCGGTGACCTTCATCTACGATGGTTTCTGAATCTAGGGTTTCTCTCAGTAGGGACAATGCAGTCATGCCAATGAGAGCCGAAGATGGACAATGCATTTCATGCCAACGAAGGCCAAACTTGGAAAAGCCTATCCCTAACTAGGGTTTATTGTTTAACATGCATGGCCCATTACCATAACCCTACCAAGGAAACCCTAATCCTAACCCTAATCTTATCTTACTGTCACAACTCAATTCAGAATCAATCTAATGTCGAACTGAACTTTTTCAAATTCGGTGGACTTATGCTTCAAATCATGTTGATTCACAAAGTTGGTTCCGAGTCTTTGGATTCTATTGTAGTTCCTTTAATGCTGAGTGATTAGTCATTGGGTGCATTAGGTTTGTTGAATAGTGTTGTTAGTTGTTGATGAAATGTGAAGCATGTATTGCACTTAGTTTTATTAAATTACACTTGAGCATTGATTTAACTTGTAATTTAATGAATCCAAACTCACAATTTTTAATTAGATATATCCAATTGGTGTGCAAGTAGTGAGTTCATTGAAACCTTGAAATACATTGTATTGCACCTATATTTATTAAATTACACGAGCAAGAACTTTCACTTTAGTGTGCATGTATTGAGATCATTGAAACCTTTAAATATAATAGTTTTTTTCTTTTGACATAGTGTATTCATAAGTAATAGATAATCCTCACAAATAAATACAATAGATTGACACAAGAACATGTGGAAACCAAATAACAAATTCAAAGTGAAATGTATCATTCATTTATAACTGAAATGTCAATGTACATGTCTCCAAAAGTACATATATATCCAAAAGTATCGAAAAGTACATATATATCCAAAAGTAACCAGAAGTACATGTGTCTCCACAACTATCCAAGACTATCCAAGCCACATGTACATGTATCCAAAACTATCCAAGTCACATGTACATGTAAGTGAAATGTCAATGTACATGTCTCCAAAAGTACATGTATCCAAAATTGTCCAAGCCACATGTACATGTATTGAAATGTACATATCCCATAAGACACATCAAAACGCAAGCTTCCTCTTGTTCTTTCTTGAGGGTGATCCTGTAGGCACAACTATAGGACCAGCATGCATCTCTGGATCCTGTAAATTAAATATCAATTGTTAAATTCAACTAACTATGTACTAATACATTAGCTCAATAAAATACCATATCTAAATTAACTCAAAAATTATGAAAATGTTAATGGACATTGCATGAAACAATTGTTCATTAATGGACATCTCACCTCAGTGAGAGCCTGTGACAAAGGGGATTGTGTTTGATGTGTAGCAGATGGAGCTGTTGGTTGAACATGAAGGATGGTCGCATCCATGGTTGAACCAAGGGGGTAGGAACTGGTGGTGGTGGTGGTGGATACAATCACCAAATCTTGAAATAGTTAGAAATGTGCATGAATAAACAATAGACAACAATAACACACTATGTCTATATCATGTTCAAATAGTTGTACCTCTGTGTGGCTTGTTGTTATTGCAGATACCACATTGACTATTGCATCAATAACTCTTGTTGCTAGTGGCTACAATCACCGAATGTTGAAATAGTTAGACATGCATGAATAAACATACGCCAACAATAATAAACTATGTAACGATCATGTTGAAATAGTTGTACCTCTATGTGACTTGTTGCCATTGTAGATGCAGCAATGACTGCTACATCAACCATCCTTGCAAGGTTTTCAATAGTAAACTCTGGCTCCTGATGCAGTAAACATGCAAATCAAACATTAACAAAACATTTTATGCACTGGATTTCAAGTTAACCAAGAAATATCATCGAAGGATATACAAATTACCATGGTATCAGTATCTCCATGGTCATGGACAACTTCACTCTTTCTAGGAGTAGGCCGTCTCATATACACTTGACCCTTGTTCACATATGGCCTATGAGGAGATACAACTCTAGGAAATGGTCCAAGTGTTTCGGTTGGTGCCTATAGTCAACAAGAGTTCATGTAGTTAGACATGCATGATTCAAGGAACATACATGTATTTAAAAAATGACATTTTTTAAATGTTTAAAATGTTTACCTCCATCATTGCTTTCCCTCGTGAAGTATCTAGCATCTGCCCAGATATTTCCTCGGTCGATACGACCATGGATCCTACCTCCATCACTGCTTTCCCCTGTGAAGGATCCGGCATCTACAATTTTAATAATTGTAAATATTAGACCGTAGATAACATTAGTGAACTAACATGTACAGTATGTGGAAATTAACAAATTAACAAGTATTAAAAAAATGAAATTTTAAAATGTTTACCTCGGTGTGAGATACGACAATGGCTGCTATAGGAATCTCTCCACGAACCAAGGGATTAGTGGATGGAATGGCATGCCCCTGTGTAGAGTGTGGAACATGATACTCTGGGGCATCGCTGCCGGCATAAAGCATCAACTGCAAGTTCACAAAATTAATATATTAGCTCAAACTATACATATGTGTACAAAGAGGAAAATAAATGAACAATTTAATACAATTAACCATATACATACATCACTCAAAAACCCACTGAAGACAACATCTGACGAAAGACCATAGCATGGATGACCACATGATGTGCACTCGTGAGGCTCAAAAGTAGGTTGGGAATGTGCTGATGGTGCTGCACCAGTAGATGGTCCTGTAATAGATGGGGGTGTTGCACTAGTGGGTGGTACTGCACTAGAAGATGGTCCTGCACCATGACGACCTGGTGTATGTACCACACAAGGGACATATGTCCCTTCCTAACCCATATGTTGAACCATAGTGCTATGGCGAACAACGGCCCGTGCCAAAATAAAAAATGCATCACGTGTCTGTGGAATAACATGATGTACAGGTGGGACATCTGGCCCAGGCAACTTCCTGCGAGGTGCAGGGTTAGGGCGATCAAATTCTCGAAGCCTAGTATTGGTTTGGTTTAGGGGCATCCCCCCACTGTTCCCATGAAACAACAATATATCAAAATAGTTTACGTGTTTACCCAACACGAACTCTACATACATCTTCCGAAGGAAATACAAGGGGATTTCCTTGTTGTTGTGTGGTAGCATATCAAAAACCATATACCATCTGTCCATCCAGTTATCAAAAAAAGGTTGATATGTGCACCACTCGATAGAGATATGTGGCCTATTTGCATTTGGGATTTCCTCCGTGCGAGGGTCCCTAAACAATGAAAATATATGCTCTTTGGTAATTTTCAACTTTTTTATTGCATCGTAGCTAAGCCCATCAACGTACTCGCGTCTTTTTCTTTCTCTATATGAAGTAATATCATATAGTATGTTGTTTGACAATGTAATAGTCTCAACAATTGCATCCAAAGTGGATGCAAGTGAACGTCGAATCCTATCACCACCACTAAAAGCAGTACTGAGACCTCTCAACTGGGCAAGCTCAATCAATATTTCAGCATTGGTGTCCATAGCCGCAACTGCAATAAAAAAATCAATAAGGAAATAATTAGAAACGTATACATGGTATATAATGACATCGCTTCAAAATTGAAAATGTAAATTAAGGAAAACTCAAGTTACAAGCAATTTAATGGCATTCACTTACATACATTTAAAACTTAAAATTAAACATTTAACAATTAAATAGTGAGTTTCGTTCAAATTCTTTCTAGAAGTTAAGGCACTTCTTCACCCTCATTGGTGACTTTTCCATGCACACTTGGGTTTAAACTTCTTTGAATTTAGGAGTGCTATTTTGACATGTTTTGGCCTTTACGTCCCTTGGATATGTAAAAGAAAGGGGCAAGGCACTATTAGGACATGTGAGGCAAGAGAAGGGGTGATACAGGGCTGCCACCATATCCTCTAAATATAATTGACTCGATCATGGTTGGGAACACTCTCACGACGCACTCTAGGTAGTTCATGGGTGTTCACCATTTCCATTGTTGTATAACCATGGAAACCAACCAAAAGTTACATGGAAAATGGAGAATTTGTGGACTGGACTACAATTGGTTGTAGATGAGCTTAGAGACTCGACATGTAGAAATATATTACCCATTGTTTTTGCTATTTTAAAAAATGGTTGATAAACCTAGTGATGCAGGGGCATAGACTATTTGAGTAAAGTTATTTATGTCTTTGCTAGATCAAGGGATCTTAGGGAGACCTAGGGTCTCACATGTTTCTAATTTTCTTTATTATGTTTATAGGATAATCCCTTGGGAGATCTAGGGATATGGGTAGTCAAATGTCAGAAAGCTGACATTATGTAAAAAACCAATCCACATTTCAGGGATATGATGTATGGAGTGGTCACCTTTCCTCAACATTTCGTGGTGATTATGACTTTATAAGTTGTCGTTCATTCAACTCTTAGGATCAAGTAGATCTCTTGAATTAAATGTGGTTGTGAGATTTTATAGCTTATAAATTTACTCCAGTTGTTGTATATGACTCTATGTATGTCTGGGACATTCAGAATGAATAGGTCGATGGATTCACATGGTATTGTTGAGTATTGATATTCTTCTATAAATTAAAATTCCTTTATATAGTCATATGTGTTTTTTATTGTGTCAAAGGATTGTTAAATATGGAATTCTGATCAAGATGAGGGTCCAACTTGCATATTTTGATCAAAATTTCCTCTTTCTTCCATTTTGATGATTATATTGGTTGTTACATTTGGATCCCTCATTCACTATGTATCTTAAAATGTTGGCATTCACCTATCTATGAAAATAATTGCTAAATTTTATTGCACTTTGTGTTAATTCCAGCACAATCATTGCATTTGAAGGTTTGACTATGCATGTTACAGGTGGGCACTCTCACTAGTATCCCAATTCAAACTTTGCATTGTCCATCAAATTCTATGCAAGTTGGGTTTATACTTGTGTTTGTTTTATATATTTCTATCTTTTTGGAACATTGAATATCTATTAGACATGATGTTTTTTATTCTTATAGCCTATTTTAGTTTGAATCCATCAAACATTAGCTTGGGAGTTGTTGGATTGATTATTCTATTAAAAAACACAATTATAGGTTAAAAATTGACAAAAAAAAGAATGCTTTGGGTGATTGAATTACCTTGTTGGATGACAATTCACCAGTGAAATCTCCTCCCCTCAACCTAAATCAGCTCCTCCAACAATCCCAAGCAGTTAACTTGCTCCAAAACGCTCCAATTGGCCTTCTTTTTCGCGTTCTTGATTGTTAAAATGGGCCACGGGTTTCGGGCCTGTGTATTTTTTTTTTGTTTCACAAATCGCGTACGCATTTTATAACTACATATCCTGAGCACGTTTTGTAGTTATATAACGCGTACGTGATATGGCTTCCTATCCTACATGTCAGGCTCGGGTTGAACCATAGCAAGTGCTATGTAGCAGAAATGCGTTGTATTTTTTGGTAACGTGATCTTGTTTTTGAAAACTAGGATTGCATCTAAAAGGTCCCTCATCTTCTTGCACTGACCCATGTCTTAAGGTCGATTTTCCAAGCCGATTGCCTCTTTCATTTAAGTGTCATAATTAACATTGGCAATTACATTAATGCTTGCAAATGGGAGAAAATCCCCTTGAGTTTCATCACTAAGTGTTATAATCAACATTGACAATTGCACAACCATTTGCACATGCGAGAAAATGCCCTAGATTTTCATCACTTTCTATTATTAGATGGTGTTAGATTTTTTTGACACTGGGTCTATATTTTTTTTTCAAAGAAAAAAAAATTAACTTGTTATTCATATGAATCAAGGTTACCTGTCTTCAACATATAAACATGATGGCGTTGAGATATCACTAACATACTCTCAATCCATTACAATACTAACCGAAAAACACGTGTATCTCATGCATAAAAAAATTAGGATCTTTACATTCACCCCACAACCACCAAAACTTCATGTTGATACATACTTTCTTTGCACTGGAAAAAAACCATGTATGTAAAAAATACTCCTTACAGTCCAAAACATTCTTAAAAACAAAGATAGAACTAGCATCAATCAAAATTTCATCAACAAACTCCTCAAAGTGTAAAAGGCATCCATAACCCCAACAAGCTTTTTTGAGAGGCTATCTGCATCCTTGTTGAATTCCTTGTTGATATGCAAGAAGTAAATGTCGAAAAAACTATTTGGCTGATCTCTTAGGCTATAAATACAATGTTCAATTGTAAGGACATTCAAACCAGAGACACCACTTGCCCAATCAATGATATCCTTAGAACCTCCTGTGAGTTATAGACTATCAATGCCTCTTCTCATAGAAAACTAAAGAAGGTACCAAATAGGTATGATATTTTTTTAGTATTAGTCCCGATTCCACCCCCCATCTAGATCTTAATCATATGGCCAACTTTAATAGGGTGAATGCAAGCTAATGAGGGTCATTTTTGGCACGTTAGATGCAATAGAAAACTGAAAAATCAGGCATCCCTCAACTTAATTGTATTTTTTGAGATACTTACACAAAATATATTGCTTTGAGTAAATAATATTAAGTGTAGGAAATTGAATCACGTTTCCAAATATATAAGTTTTATGTATTGAAAAATTCTATAACTATGTCAAGTTTCATTTTTTCTAACAGCCACTTTTTTATTTTTTAGGCAAATGATAAGGTATGTGTTTTTGTGGGTGCAACCTTTGAGGGCCTAAGTGATGGTTTTGGGATACAAAACTTTACAGGCATGTACAGAACATATAGCACTAGTGCAATGCTATTTTTTGAAAATAAAATTAGTATTTTTTTTTAATAATTATCAAAGTGATCATTCCTCGAAAATGGTACGTCTTTTGTGGGTGGAGCCTTTGAAGGTCTTAATGAAATAATCATGAAATGGGTTTTTAATAGAATGTAGAGGTCGGTGTCTTCTAGTGTACCATATAATCTATTTTTAAAACGATTAAGAATTGAAAAAGTTATGGAAGAAACACTAACAACATGTTTTTTGAGTTAAGGAGTTAAGACACACTAGAAATTGAAAAAAAATAGGAAACTATAATATTTTTTAATAAAAATTACATATTTAAAATCTGTAGAAAAAATGTTATTTATGTTTAAGATTTTGTAAAAAATGATTGTGTGTAGCATACTGTAACGAGTGCATAAACAACGACTTCTTCAGAAAATGGAAGAAATGCCCAATTAGCTATGGTTTATCATATACCATAGCACATGTTTGGTATTACCGAAGCAAATTCCAAACCATACACATAGGACTATTGGTGACATGCGAGCAAGTGAATTAGCATGTTTAAATTCAAATTACATCTCCTGCCCTTGTAGAATTGGAAAACACATGCACGTTATAGAACTACAAAACGCGTATGCGTTATAGAACTACAAAACACGCACGCGATATAGAACTACAAAATGCGTGTGCTTTATGTAGTTTTATCATGCACATGCGTTTTGTAGAGCTAAAAATCTAGCACTATATGTAATATACCAAATGTATGGATAATAGTTTAGAGGGGGTGTGGAAGGGCCAAGGGCCTAAGAGGATGTTGGAAGTTCAGGTGGGGATGGTTAATAGTTGAGAGGGGGTGGGGAAGGGTCAAAGTCCTAGGAAGATGTTGGAAGTTCAAGTGGGGATGGTTAATAATTGAGAGGGGGTGGGGAAGGGTCAAGGTTCTAGGAGGATGTTGTAAATTCAAGTGGAGAAAGATGAATGGAATGGTAACATTATGGGTTGCAAGGGTGAAGGGGAGTGGGGATTGAGATAATTATTAGGAGGAGAAGAGGTGTTGAAGACATATAGTGTTATAAGCAGTACATGAGACTTGAGTGACGAAGGGGCCCTAAGGTGGAGGGGAGGAAGTGGGTTATGGTTTGATGAGAGAGAGGATTGGTGAATGGAAGGTGGATATCGAGTATTACAGGAGGAATAGAATGTGTTGGAGGAGAGAGGCAAAGGAGGAGTAAATTGAAGAGATGGGAATGAGATGCGATAAAACAGATAAAATGGGTCATAATGAGGTAGGGGGTTGAGGAGAAGGGATAAGTTGAAAACATATAAAAGAGAGAGAGAGAGAGAGAGAGAGAGAGAGAGAGGGAGGGAGGGATGGAGATACAGTGAATGAAAGAGATATAGAGGGAGCGATATAAGGTGTATGTGTGTGAGGGGTGTCGGGGATAGACACAAGGAGAGAAAGGGGTAGGTTCACACATGTATATAGAGAGAGAGAGATGGTGTCAAAGACAAAGGTTGAGGGTTGAGAGATGGAGAGAGAGGGAGGTTGTGAAAGAGAGAAACATGGAGAGTGAGGGTGAAAAGAGATAGGGAGGGAGGGATACAAGTTGATACAGAGAGAGAGAGAGAGAGAATGCCACAGAGGGCTGGTAATTAAGGGAGAAGGGGGGGAGATATTGATAGAGGGAGGTAAATAGAAGGTGGAGAGAGAGGGAGTGACATAGGGAGTTTGTTAGAGAATGGGGGACACACACACACACACACACACACACAAATATTATGTGGGAGAGAGGGGGATGGGTGAGCGACAGAGGAGAGGGGAAGGGATGAGAAATAGAGAGAGAGTGATGGAGGGACACCTATGACTTTTTTTTAACGTGACATGATCTCCCCATACTAGGCTGAGAGTCTCTCGATGCAACTAGCATAACGTGACTAACCTAAGAGGATCTCCCCCATACTGGACTGAGAGCACTTCGCTTCTCTAAATGCAATTAAAATTAAGATTTAATTTTATATATTACTTAATCTAACCCTTTCTAAATTTGTAAATATTTTTTTATCAAACTTTTATTAAAAATCAGATATCAACGATCTCTGCACCTAATTCCACTTGTTGACTTGGAAAAGCCTAAACAACAACAGTGTAACAATATATTAAGAAAGATTCGATCTAATTTTAAATCTTTTATCGCACATGCAAGTGATATATTTTATATTTCCTTTAAATTGATCAATGGTTAAGCTCAATTTAATTTACCTAATCTTGGTTTATTGGGGCAAGATGCGACTCGCGAGACAGTAGACTGAATATCGACTTAATAATTCAAACAATATTCATGTTTTTATGAAACTGAAATATGGAAGAAAATGTCAAAAAAAACTACTGCATTCACGGTTCCTTTGGGTGCAACTCTGGGCTTCAGAGAATGTGAAAGTATTGACTGCTGCAATTCAATATTTGCAACTCAATTAATTTAAAATGACATTGTCGCTGTGGGTAAGTGCGTATCACTATGTTTGAAGCACACTTGTAACCATTCAAAACGGTCCATGTTCACCCGTAGTCAATGTCAAGCTTAGTGAAATTAATGAAAGAACACAAAAAGGTCGAGGAAGTATTAGTGAATTTAAGGAATTAGAGTTTATGATGATTTTAAATTGGAAGTCAGGTTTGTTTTCAAGCTATTCAACCTGAATATGCTTATTCACCTACTTCTAATAAAATCGCAACCTCAATTTTTAATTTTTTTTTGACACTAATACTCTTTATCATAGTAGTGAATTTATAAAGTTTTCTCATATATACACAACTTGAGTATATTAATTTTTATTTAAAATTTTCTCAATAGTTAAAATTAAGATGCCTTCAATTTTATAATATTCAAATTTAAAATAACATTTATTTTATTTTTATTTAATTATTTTTATTTATCAACTATATATATATATATATATATATATTTACTATATATATATATATATATTTACTATATATATATATATATATTTTGCAAACAATACATAACACTAATAACAACCATATTAATGAGATTAATATGTTCAGAATACCTGTACAAGTATATATTGAATAGACTGATAATTTGTTTTTCTAAAAAATATCAAACAACCTCTTGAGAACTTCTTGAAAGCGGAAACAATACTCTGAAAAATAGAGGCTGAAATGGCCGCTTTCAGTTTACCCCGTTTTGTCAGAGGCCTCTTCCTCCCACAACTTGTATCGTTGTATAAAGCTTTGCATTCAACAACCTTGCAATCACTCTGCTTTTATCCATACGTAATATTCGCCATATCTGTTGTTGATATGTAGTTACTACTAAGTAGCTCTCTATGGTATCTAAAACACAGAATCCGCCATAACTACTCAATGTAAGTTTATAGCAGATGATATATTTAAACTAGTGTATGTTGTTTTCCGCGACAAAGGTCATTTTCCAAGCTTCATGTGAAACTAATGCAGACCCTGATCTTTCCTCTTCGGGGACAGAGGAGGAAAATCCCGTGGTATTGCCTGCTTTGGCGATCGACTCAACTTGCTCACATGATTGTCTTGATAATACTTTGGCTCTAGGACCATGAGTGCTCTTGAAAGGCCTTGAGGGGACTTACATTATAGACCTTCTTCCCTACGAGAGCTTGAAAGGACTGAGCATGATGAGTCCTCATTGGCCTTAAGTGAGGAATTTGGTCACCCTATGCTCCCTTTGGACGAGTATAGTGTATATGTTGAAGAGGACATGGACGATATTTTTCCTATTATACTGATGAATACTCAAGAGCCTCATGTCATTGAAGTTGAGACTTATCTCAATGGTCCCATTGTGCACTCTTGTAAGTTGAGAGTTATCTTAATTATTAATTTTGGACGACTTCCATAGAATCAATATGGATAGTACACTTGTCTTATTCTCGTTTAATTTTGGCGAACGACCATAAAATCAATGTGGGAAGTACACTTGTTTCATTCTCATCCATAGATGAAAAAGAAACATAAATAGTAATTCACTCAAAATTATAAGATATATACACCTATCCACTTAATAATAACTCAAATTCATTTCCATTTTCAACCTTTTCTACTGATATCTATGTCTTTCTTTCGAATCAATAACTAATCAATGTTCACATATATACTGTTTTTTTCGTTTTGTTGGGTGTCTGATAAAGTCGAAACCTATGGTCATGCTCTTAAAGTCATCATCAACCTCATCCTCATCCTCATCATCATCGTCATCATCATCACCATCATTGTTCATCATCATTGTCATCGTCATCATCATCACCATCATTGTTATCGTCATCATAATCATCATCCTCATCATCATCATAGTCATCATATTCGTCGTCGTCATCATCACCAACATTGTTCATCATCGTCACCATCATCATCCTCATCCTCATCATCATCATCCTCGTCATCCTCATCCTCATCATCCAACATCATCATCACCATCATTGTTCATCATCATCATCATCGTCATCATCATGATCATGATCCTCCTCCTCCTCCTCCTCATCATAGTCATCATCCTCATTGTCATCATCATCATTGTCATCCTCCTCCTCCTCCTCCTCATCATTCCATTGCAAATGCTTGAAAATAAAATCAAAGAAAATTTTCAACTAAACCTATCATCATCATCATCATTATTCCTCATCATCATTGTCATCATCGTCATCATCATCATCCTCGACCCACTGGAAGCCCTTTTTGATGCACGGTTTCCATTCTATGCCCCAGGCAGGGATTCAACAGGTGTCCCTGAAATCCTGTAGGAGGTGGGATTCAACGTGCAATAGAATAATGGTTGTTTCTCGGATCGACGAATTGTTGGCTCCATTGGATTCAAGACATCGGGATAGTGCTATAGGAGGCCCTCTAATATGGTTACATGGATAAGAGACCATTTTTTTGGTCAATTTTGAAAACTAGGGTTTTGCTCAATAAGTGAATGTGAAATTTTTGCACATGGGGGTCAAATTCACATATTGCTCGAATGTGAATGTGTGGCTAGCATTCCCACATAAAACATGCCTAATGTCACATGCCCCAATTTGCAAAAACAATTTTACATTATTTGAGGAACATTATGTTAAATTTTATGCTAAGTTGTAATTGATGACCAGTGGGGTCAAGAATATTTAATGTAAATTCAGAATATTTTATTTATAAATAAATAAATGAGGAGATAACAACTTAGGAGAGCTGTTAAAAGAGTGTTTACTAGTCAAATTGGTGGAGGAGATTGGGTGGACGGAAAACTAACATGTGGCAGCATCCTCAAACCACTTCCAACTGTTGCAGGTGGCAACCTCCCTATATTTGTTGTCATGATTCCCCAAGAAAGTGGAATCAGAGCAGGTGTCTCAATTAATGAAAACTGACCCAGAAGACCTAGGCATCTCTATAAAATTTCCCATTGAAGAGAGTCGAGGTTGCTCATTCTAGAGAAGTGATCATTCAGGGTGAATGAATTTACTCAAGATAAATTGAATGGAGGGGAATCTAGAAAGTGTTTGAGGGGATAACTGCTGAGATTGATCTAGTTGCAGCTTTTAAGTTGAAGATCATACTGCTGAAAGCAGATTGTTTTTACTGAGGTATTGAACCAGTCAGGTGATAGATGTTTCTACAGTTGCATTCTCCACCTAGTTCTCAGCCAAGAAGACTAGGAATAGGCTCGGGGGTCCTGAGGAAGCGTTGTTTGAGCACTCTCCAGGAGATTGGTAGGGAGGAAAAACCTCCTTAAGCTATTGTCGTCTTGTCCTCAACAGGTTTTATTTATTTTACTGTCTTAGTTAAATAAATCTTATTTTATCTGCTACATGAATGTTAAAAGTTCAGAGTTTGTGAAATGTTAGATTCAGTATTCTTTTTAGATTATTTATAGAAATGAAAATGGTTTGGGAAATAGTGAAACAGATAGAAGTTAAATTCTAAGCTGTGTTTTTCCACACTTGGAAACCAGGTCGTACTCTAGCACAGTTAGATTGTTTTAAAATAAATGAAATAATTCTTTATGAGAATGAAAATAGTAGATATGATTTTGTATCTGTAGGTAAACAGAGTAAATTTTATTTTAAACGTTTAAAGAATGCAATGAAAAAGCAGTGTTATGGTTTGTTTATACTTGATGTTTTGTTTAGACTAACTAAAGAAAATACAGGTAAAAGAAATAGTTAAATACACTAGTACCACAATATTAACATACTGATAGGAAATGAAAGTCTTATAGGAGATAATAAATAATATTTGAGAAAGTATATAAACAAGTTAATAACCAAACATTATTTAAATATTAACTTAATCTTAATTATTAACTTAATAAAACCAGATTAGGGTTTCGTATATAAACCCTTCATTTTTGTAAATTAAACAGAGTTCTACAGTTAACATGGTTTTCTTTACAGAGTTCAAAATAATTATAACTTATAGAGTAGTAAATCAAATAAATGTATATGTAAACAATAAACAAAATAAACTAAGAATTATTTATATAGATGCATTATAAAAATTTAAAAACAGACAGGTTTATAGCCTGTGAAAACCTAAGGGTCAAAACCCTTTCTGCTATTCGTTTTAAATACATAATAACCCTGTAATGAATTACAACCAGTTACATTGCTAACTGTGAAACAAAAATAACAAGAAAACTATGAACTATGCAATTAGACTGACCACAGCCTTTTTCCTTAAATAAAATATATTTATAAATCTTTTAACAGTAAATTAAACACATTATTGATAGGTTAATGAAACAACAGTCCACATGTAAAAGAAAAACTGGAGCAAACGAGAGAGAGCTCAAATAAAAACTCAAAGCTTAACAAAATTATTATTTTCTTAACCCAACTGTGTTACATTATCAAGCCACAAGGCTATACTGTAACCCAAAAACCAAATACATATCACGGCTCAAGAGCCGGTGCTACCCAGCAAAAACCGCAAGGGTTTTTAAGTAAAACTCGAGTAATAACACACTAAACATTTTAACTATCGAAGAAACTGAAACCAGGATTTTAGGCACTGTAAACTTCTTTCCAACAACCCTCATCATAAGCCTGGGAAAACCCACATTGAAACCAGGGCTTATTAGTTGGAGGCCCCAAAGTTCACGAAGCTTGAAGTTGTATTTATTTTCCACTGAAGGTTGGAGCCATTGCAAGTTCCTGCAAGGAGCACAGTTCCAAGCATTAGAACAAGAATCGGCTCTTAAACATAAACTCTATCTTAAACAATACTTATGACAGAAGAAATCTTCATTTTTTAAAATTAAATAATACCTGCGAGTAAGAAGAGAGTCGAGCCGTGAAGGAGCTATCACCAGCGTAAGGAATTTACACAGAGAGGAAATCAAACCCTTATGCTGACCTTGTGATGGAGGCAATAAGAAACAAACTTAAAACTCCACAAGCCATGGCGAGGAACAAGTAATGTCAGAGCTAAAAACCATATACAGGCCTCGAGCCAAACGATTAAGCAAAGACCACTCACACAATAGTGTTTACACCTAAGAGAAAGCGAGACTACGAGACAAGGTATTGAGACCACTCAGCTTCACACACAAACCACGGAGCTAGCAAATAGAGAAGGAAAGGCCTCTCATGGCCGCAAGGAATCTACACAGTGAAGCCTGTAGGCCGACGAAACCCTCAGAGCCAAATGCCAAAAGGAATAGGGTTTACACTCTTTTAAGTCGTCAATGCATGGAGGAGATCAGACCATGTGCCCTCCAAATTATTTATCCATGCGAGGGTCATGTCTATAGTCAACCCTGCGCTATCAAATATAAACTTATCATTGCCTATAATGAAAAACTATGCAATCGACCTTTGAATAAATACATATATGATTTGCAAATCAAACTTATATCAATTACAATCGAACTTATATCATTTGCAAATGATTACATAAAGGCCTGCTATGATTGCTAATAATGAATCTATGTCATCGACTATAGATTATATGTGCATAAACCTTGTTATTGATACAATCATGAAGTTCGACCATAGTATAAACGTTTTATAATGTTGATTCTCATGACTACTTTGCCAACGACCTTTTGGATGGGTTATAAATTGTTTACAAAGACATTTATATTACTACTTGTGCTTGCTTGGAATTAGCATAGTATAAGAACATCATTTATAATGTTTGACTTTGATGTTGACCTTAGGATATAAGTTTTTAGGTAGTAAAATCTACCATAGTAGTTATTATAAACTACAACTCATTATAGTGTGGTAATATTACAAATAGCCATCCTACTATTATGTAAACCATGCTTAGATCTAGTAAACTATAAGAATAACACTGATAATGTGTTTGCCTTTAGTTTCGACTTTATGGAAGTGGTGGTTAGGTAGTATTCCACCTTGAGATAAATTATCTAGTTACATAAGGTCAACCATACTTTGGAGATAGTAATCTTGTTTTATAAAGAACCAAACTTATAATATATCATGGAAATTACCAGGTAGTAAAGCTACCTAAGGATATAAGTAAAAATTATTTGGTACATTGTAAAAATAATGTGGTATTGTATTTTTACAATAATACTTGTAGTATGGAGATAACTTAGGAATCAAAGTTTATAACTTGATGTTTAGCAGCGCAAAATGATTAGCATAATTGCATACAATCAACAGGTTGATAATATTCATGACTAGTAAAGAAGAGACAAAGTAGAAATATGTAATCTATTGGTAAACCTTACCTTTGAGAACTATAGGAGTATATTCATGCCTAAAAGGCAGTACATTTGAGCATTAAACATAACAATAGCAGTATGAGAATGTTACAATAAAAGTAATTGTATGTCTAAGAGCTTGAGCTCTAAGCTCACAGGAAGGATATATTTGTTTAACTAAGTATGTTAAGGATAAAAATCTTTATGGCTAAACTATGAATACTGTCTTAGAACCAAAACTATTGAAAGAAAAATTACTTTACCTCATTAGAGCCTTGCTTTTAAATAATCAATTTATTTACTAGCATCTTATCATGCTATAGAAATACTTCTTGCTATCATACAAAATAAACTCCTACTTGATCTTTCGTTACCTGTTGAACCTGTAAGAACTAGCAGTCCATCTGCGTTAGCATAATGCTAAGTAAGCCCCGAATTTCAAGGATAGATTTTCACCTACTTGCCAAAAGTAAATTATTAGTACAGCTAGAAGCAATCTAAATGCAAGTCATTCTTATATAACTTATAAAAAATAAAGTTGTATTAGTTATTGTATTTTGAAACTAATTAATACCAATTGTTAAACTGTTTCATTTTCCGCTAACTACTAACAGTTATTAAACTGCGTATTCAGACATTTTATGTTACCTTAAAAAATTTAAATTTTTATGAAATTTTGGGGTTATGACACGTAAACACACTTGCACGACCCACCGGAAGCCCTTTTTGATGCATGGTTTCCATTCTATGCCCCGGATAGGGATTAAACAGGTGTCCTTGAAAGCCTGCAGGAGGTGGGATTCAATATGTGATAGAATGATGGTCGTTTCTCAGATTGAAAAAATGTCAGCTTCGTTCGATTCAGGACATCAGGATAGTTCTATGGGAGGCCCTCTAATCTGGTTCCATGGATAAGAGACCATTTTTTGGTCAATTTTGGAAACTAGGGTTTTTCTTAGTAAGTGAATGTAAAATTTTTGCATATGGGGGTCAAATTCGCATATTGCTCGACCATGAATGTGTGGCTAGCATTCCCACATAAAACATGCCTAAAAACGCTTGCACAACCCACCGAAATCCCTTTTGATGCATGGTTTCCATTCTATGCCCCGAGTATGGATTCAACAGGTGTCTATGAAAGCCTATAGGAGGTGGGATTCAATGTGACATAGAATGATGACCGTTGCTCGGATCGATGAACCGTTGGCTCTGTTGGATTTAGGACATCGAGATAGTGCTAAGGATGCCCTCTAATCTGGTTCCATAGATAAGAGACCATTTTTTTGGTTAATTTTGGAAACTAGGGTTTTTCTCAGTAAGTGAATTTGAATTTTTTGCACATGGGGGTCAAATTCGCATATTGCTTGACCGTGAAGGTGTGGCTACCATTCCCACATAACACATTCCTAAAAATGCTTGCACGACCCACCAAAATCTCTTTTTGATGCACGGTTTCCATTCTATGCTCCGGGTAGGGATTTAACAGGTATCCCTGAAAGCCTATAGGAGGTGGGATTCAACGTGCCATAGAATGATGATCGTTGCTCAGATCAACGAACCGTCGGCTTCGTTGGATCAAGACATCAGGATAGTGCTAAGGAGGCCCTATAATATGGTTCCATGGATAAGAGACCATTTTTTTGGTTAATTTTGGAAACTAGGGTTTTTCTTAGTAAGTGAATATGAAATTTTTGCACATGGGGGTCAAATTCGCATATTGCTCGACCGTGAATATGTGGCTAGCGTTCCCACATAACACATGCCTAAACACATTTGTACGACCCACCGAAATCCCTTTTTGATGCATGGTTTCCATTCTATACCCTGGGTAGGGATTCAACAGGTGTCCCTGAAAGCCTGTAGGAGGTGGGATTTAACATGCCATAGAGTGATGACCATTGCTCGGATCAATGAACTGTTGGCTCCATTGGATTGAGGACCTTGGGATAGTGCTATGGTGGCCCTCTAATCTGGGTCCATGGATAAAAGATGGTTTTTTCGGTCAATTTTGGAAACTAGGGTTTTGCTTAGTAAGTGAATGTGAAATTTTTGCACATGGGGGTCAACTTCGCATATTGCTTGATCATGAAGGTGTGGCTAGCATTCCCACATAAAAAATGCCTAAACACACTTGCACGGCCCACCGGAATCTCTTTTCGATGCACGGTTTCCATTCTATGCCCCAGGCAGGGATTCAACAGGTGTCCCTGAAAGCCTGTAGGAGGTGGGATTCAACATGCCATAGAATGATGACCGTTGCTCGGATCGATGAACCGTCGGCTCCGTTGGATTCAGGACATCAATATAGTGCTAGGGTGACCCTCTAATCTGGGTCCATGGACAAGGGATAATTTTTTGGTCAATTTTGGAAACTAGGGTTTAGCTCAGTAAGTGAATGTCCAATTTCTGCACATAGGGGTCAGCTCTGGAAATTCCTCGACTGTGAACATGTGGCTAGAGTTTCCACATGGAACCTACCTAAAAATGCTTGCACAACCCACCAAAAGCTGTTTTTGATGCACGATTTCCATTCTATGCCCCGCTTAGGGATTCAATAGGTGTCCCTGAAAGCCTATAGGAGGTGGGATTCAACGTTCCATAGATTGATGACCGTTGCTCGGATCGATGAACCGTCGGCTCCGATGGATTCAGGACATTGGGATAGTGCTAGAGTGGCCCCCTACCCTGGGTCAATGGACAATGGATCATTTTTTTGTCAATTTTTGAAACTAGGGTTTTGCTCAGTAAGTGAATGTGAAATTTTTGCACATAGAGGTTAGCTTGAAGGTGATTGTAGATTTTCTCCTCTTGAAAAAATACTTGTTGCAAACTATTATTCCATGCGCAGCTGTCGATAATTATGTTACCTGTTGTGAGGTGTTGATCAAGACTTATTTCCCATCATTGTCAAGCAAGAAATATTATTAGTTTTTGTTTTAATCAAGGTGAAAGGAGTTGTCAATCTCTATGTGGAGGTGAATTGATCTTAGGATCTCATATCATTCGTGGGACTGGAAACTCGAAGGAAGGTTGTTTCCCATATCAAGTTAGTTAGGTCATACAAGAGATATGAGCATTTGTACGATGAAATGCAGGAGGA
>LPNX011210829.1:47711-66679 GCA_001517045.1 Pseudotsuga menziesii | reverse complement strand
TAATAAAATCACACATAACTTTCATCTCTTTCAAAGTTGTTACTCGAGGCCATTCATCAAATGCCATGTACATTAACAAAATGATAAAATAATGTGCATGACATACATAATGTGTAGGACATAGTCATAACCATTATTTTGAATCAACCTTATAATACTCAGATACTTTTAGGTTTGATGTGTATCCCATGTATTAGTTAGATGAAAGACATCATGCCAAACACTAATTTATTTATGTAGACCACATAGGTGCATCACTTAGGTGTGTCAACTTTGTGCATCCTTTAAAAGTTTGTTAGGTTGTTATGTGGGTAAGTTGCTTTTGTATTCCACCTAGTTGGATCAATTGCTTATCTGTGCTGGGTGCTTATGTGTATTACGTATGTTCCATCTTTGTGAATACAATTTAACATTGTTAATATAACATTGTATATGCAATTGGATCGTGGTAAAAACCAATTAAAATATACATGTTTGTGATTACATAATATTGTAATTGTGCATTGTTCTCAAATTTATAACTGATATCTCCTTGCAATCGTAAAATCTATAAAAAAATTGGAAACATTACACATAGAAACATTCTTGGTCACACGTGTATAATCACACTTAAAATACTGAACCATGAAGATCTTAAGAGCCTTGATATGAAATATTTTTTATATCATGAAAGTTATAATACAAAAATAGAAGGCCCATCTATGGCTTGTCAATGTACATGTATCAAAAACATATTTGATGTACATGTGCAAACAAAAGTACATCTATCTTGGACTGCACCCCTATACTCTAACTCCGGATTGTACATAAAAATACATATTTGTCCTGGACTAACACATCAAAAATCTAACTTTCTCTTGTTTTTTTCGGTCCCTGATGCTTTTCGCCTCTGTCTATGACCACTGTAAATATCTGGTGACTACAAATCAATGACAATATTTCTTAATCAGGTAACTGAACTAGTACTATCCAACAATAACAAAGTTTGAAAATTTAAAATATGACTCAATTGTAAATAAAACAAAGACTCATTGCATCCGTCGAGGGTATAGATGCCTCTGGTGTCGAGGGTATAGGTGGATTTGATGTCCTCCTCCTTGCAGAGAGTCTCTCTGCAATGATTCTCTATGAATAAAAAACAATATGTCAATTATCTCAAGAATTATCAACATGTACATGAATGAGAAAGTACTAATCAATTATGTAAAAAATGAACATCTCACCGAAAAAACCATTTGTAGGGGATTACATTGGGACTCTTTAGTAGTAAGAGGAGCGTAGGTTGAACATCAACCTCAGTTGCGTACACTAATGGACCAGGGTGTGGCTACATTCACCAAATGATAAAATAGTTAGACATCGTGCATGTCCATAAACAATACAAATGAAATGTACAACTACAAATATTCAAGTAGATGTACCTCAGTGTGACTTATCCCTATTTTAGATGTAGCATTGACCGCAACATGAACAATACCGCTAAGGTCTGGAACGGATGACTCTACATCCTAATGCTGTAAACATGCGAAAATAACATTAAGAAAAACTACTTGTGAAGTGAATTCACAGCTAACCAACAACTGCCATTGGAAGTGCTTACATTACCGTGGGATGAGTAGGTTGATCCTCATGCACACCCGCTCTGTTCAAGGAAGAGGGTCATCTAGTGTCAACAACCCCCTTATCTATGTTTAGACTATGGGGAGATCCAAACCAAAGAGGCAGTGCAGGGATCTACGATGATGTCTGCAGTCATAAAGTGTTGCCATAGTTAGACATGGAGTTGAATGGATAGAATAATATGTACTGAAAAACTAAAATGTTGTAATATACTTACCCCTTCCTGGGACATATCTCCCCCATGGGAGTGACTGCTTCCATCAATTTCTTGCCCCTCTTCAGATGCT
This sequence comes from Pseudotsuga menziesii, assembly GCA_001517045.1. Classification (NCBI taxonomy): domain Eukaryota; kingdom Viridiplantae; phylum Streptophyta; class Pinopsida; order Pinales; family Pinaceae; genus Pseudotsuga; species Pseudotsuga menziesii. The sequence continues at coordinate 64,772 of LPNX011210829.1, read as the reverse complement.
AATAGCATCTGCAAGTTTAAAAATTATAAATATTAGCGATCTATAAAGGAGTGTACAGTAAGAAATTTAAATAATTCGAACAAGATTCAGTCATAACCCATGTACTTACATTCTTCAAGTAATCGTAAATTCCACCTTGGACTATGTCTTCGATATCAATGTCTCCAGCATCAAAGTTTAAATGGGGTTCATGCAACTTCAAAAATTGAAAATATTAGACAATTTAATAAATTAATCAAGACTAACACATGCATTAACAAAATGATATGTATTAACAAAATGAAAAATGTTTAAATATTACCTCAATGGTGGTTGTTTGGGCCTCGGGTACAACCACACCATGTGCAGTACCACTCCCATGAGAGGCATCAGTCTCCTGCAAGAGTAAATATTGCATATATTACAAATCTTTTAATATGTTACATATAGTATGGAAAAATTAAAAATTGAACAATAACAGAGTTTTAAAACAATGTCCTTACCTCACCACCAGTCATCATAGTGGTACCATGTCTTGGTCCAGGACCATAACAGGGTCCCGCACACGATGTGCAGACGTGTGGCTCGCACTGAGGCACATGGGATGTCAGTCTATCCCCACCAATAGATGTCCCTCTACCACCAGAAGCTGGTGGTTGTACACCAACAGAAGAAGAGGGCGCTCTCTGGTCAATAGTGGTCGTGTGTCGAGAGACCATCTCAGCTAGAGTAAAAAATGCCTCCTGTGTCTGGGAAACCATGTCATTTGGAAGAGGTATGTCTACCCTCGATAGCTGGGCACAAGGTGCAAGTATCTGTGGATTGGCATCTCTATGCCTAGCATTGGGTCAGTGTTGGGGCATCCCCCTACCAACTACCTGGAAACCCAACATATCAAAATATTTGACATGTTTCCCCATCACAAACTCTATATACAATTTTCAGAGGAAGTACAATGGTACTTCTCTATTGTTGTGAGGGGGAATGTCGAAAATCATGTACCACCTATACATCCAATTTTCTCTGATGGGTGGAAAGGTGCACCACTCAATAGAAATATGTGGTATGTTGATCTCCGGAATGTCATATGTCCCAGGCAGTCTAAACAATGAATAGATGTGTTGTTTTGTTGTTTTGAGTTTTTTTATCTCGCTGTAACATAACCCATCAACATATTGTTGTCTTTTCCTCTCCCTGTAAGATGCGATGCTATACAAAGCATTATTTGATCTTGCGATCATATCAACAATAGACAACAAAGAATCTGACAAGGAGTGGCGGAGCTCATCTCCACCCCTCCAAGTAGACTGATCTCTCTCAAATGGGCAATAACCCTCGGTATCTCCGCATTGTTATCCATAGTAGCCATTGCAATCATAAATACAAATAAAATATCATTATAAATATAAACACATGATATAATGACATTTCTAAGCACTGAAAATTGTATAACTAATGTACGAGAAATAACAACATAAACTAAATCTATCATGTAAATTTAAAAATTGATCTTGAATTTTACAGTAAAGAATAAACATTTAACATTTTTTCATTTCATATTTATGTCCTAAATTCAAGTATTAATTCCAATTTTTAAGTATGCATGTGTACATAAAGTGTCTTGAGTGCATATGTTGATTACGAAGCTCCTCTATCTTATTTTAAGGCTTGGATTATGAAGTTTCGTCGAAATTGTGAGGTGCTGACTATTTCCTTTGCAGGACTAGCTCCCAGATTGCGGGTAGAGGCAACAACTAGACCCTAGAATAGGCGGCATAGTGTGTTGTTGATGAATAAAATCCCAATATAGGAATGATTTTGTTAGATATGTAATTATTTGTTGTAGCGTGATGTTTTTTGGACTCCAAAGTCTATTTAGCAGATCTTTATGAGTTTTATGGTTGCAAGGGTTCCACTTGATTATATCATGTATGATAGTATGTGATTGGCATGTTTAATCAAACACATCAACCTACCTATGTATCTTCACGTTCATACTAGTCTATTGTTGAAGTTTGTTTTCTTGACCTTAACAAAAAAATACCCTTCGTTCAAGACGAAATATTTGTCAAAAGCATGGGAAGCTTCTATACCTTATTTTAACACTTGGATTATGAAGTTTCATCAAAACTATAAGGTGTTTATTGATGTTCTTGGAAGACCAACTTCGATATTTCGGATAGAGGCAAGGGATTTCCATGTTTGTTTATGTATTTTAGGGGAATATATGAATTCTACTTGATTTTTTTTTAGTTGTATGCAAGCTTGCAACATAATTGACAAACTTTGCATATTTGTTAATTTTGGTTTGAATTCACAATGATGCCTGCGAATATACATATATTCAAATAGTGAAGTTCGTTTGTTTTTTATGAGTTAATTGGGGTTTTGGTTTACATTGGGCATGTAAATTACTTATGCAAACTTGCAATGTACTTGACAAACTTTGCATATTTGTGAATTTTGGTATGGATTCACAATGATGCTTGTGAATATGCATGTGAAAATAGTGTAATTCATTTGTTTTTTGAGTTAATTGGGGTTTTGGTTTCCATTGAGCATGAGAATTTTGGGTATGAATTTTGGTAAATAATCAAAATTATATAATTTTTATGATTAAATTGGAGATTTGGTTTCCATTGGCCAATTACATTGGGGTTTTTGTTTCCATTCGCCATAATTTAATTTATTTTCGTTTAATTTTTCAATTTAGGGCAAATAAATTGATGAACAAAGAGAAAAAAAATGAAAAAAAATGAGGAAAATACCTCACAAATAGGAGGTTGATCCAAAGGTGGAGGTGGATGGCTTTGGCACACCCAAAAACGCATTCGCCAAGTCGAGGTTTGCTCCAAAGAACTCCAATAGCCGTGCGATGTGGCGAAAAAGACGGACTCGGCCTATTTAAAAAAAAACAGGTTTTCCAAAACACGCGTACGATTTTGTTCACTAAAACAGAGGGACGATTTTCTTGAATAAAATGGAGGCGTGATTTTCTTAAATAAAACGGAGGCGTGATTTGGTTTACTGTCCTAATTGGCATGCCTGTTGGCAGCCTTGCGACTAGGCTTGGTAGGCTAGACTTAGCACGTTCGAGATTGCTTGGAATGATTTTTTTTTTTGAATTAAGAGTGATTGACTTCACTCCACCATTACATCTAAAAGATGCCTCAACTTTTTACACACACCACTAAGTAGTATAAGATTCAAAAAGTCAAAAAAAAAATGTAGATGATGAACAAAAATGAATACAAATTCCAAATGTGTACAATTAATTTAGTACACCCTATGCGTATTCACCTCCTTATGTTAATAGATACCACATTAACAAGTTGATGTTTTTCATTTAATCAATAGATACGACATTAACAGGTTGATATTTTTATGTTATAATAATTAACCAAAACTAAGAATGTCATACCAAAAACATTAAATAAAGCACTATCCTTTGTATATGTTTATATTCTAATATCCTCATGGACGTCTTCTATGAATATTCTATTCTATTCAAATCATAGCATTAAAAATTCATATTATTCTGTATGCATACCTTTCAAATCATAGCTTAAAAATTCATATTATTCTGTATCAACCGCAGATCTATTAAAATATTTAGAGGACAAGAAAATCTGGTAGCTTAAAAAAATTATAGTAAAATTTAAATTTAAATTCATTAATAAATTATATCAATGTAAATTTAGTTTATTTTTTTTATATATTAAATTTGGGGAGGTTAATATTTTATTTTAAAAATATTGAAAAAGTAAAATACAAATTTTAAATATTTAAATATTGTTTTTTTTAAATAAATATAAAATTTATATATTATATTAATAAAATTTATATATTTATTTTTATTAAATTTTATAGGCATAGTTTGAAAAGTTTATGGTTGGAATAGTTGGATTGTTTTGGCATGATTTCGGATAAATTTGGTTCAAATTTTGGATTTTTAGGTGTCTCAAGGGTTTATTGGGTGTTGAATCTATTTATGCTATCAAAATCATGATTAAAGCAAAGTTAAATTCTGAAATTTACAACATCATTTCATTTAGACAAAAAAAAGTCCTTATATTAAATTGATTAATTTAATTAATCTTTGATTTACACTCCATGGAGTGACACCTTTCATTAATATTCTATTTAATTTTATATTTTTACATTGTTTTTAATGACAGAAGAAGCTTTCATATTTCCAATGATCCTCTCCTGTTTTTAATATTTCTAAATTGTTTTAATAAGGACACAATAAGCTTTCTTATTTAGAATGATACTTTTTTTAATGTTATAGTTAAAATTGATGACCAAAGATTTATTTCCAAGGATACTTTTTTCATGTTATGGTTTCAATTTAGATAACAATTAAAATCAACGATCAAGGATTTATAAAGATGGTTCCATGAGATTAGAGTAATTGGTAATAAGTAATTAAGATGAGAAGTTGTAAATAGAAGATCAACAAAAAGAAGGATTTAGATCGTCAATTATTTTTACAAGAAGTTTCATCCTCAATTTTTCTTTCCTTTTCATTTAATAATATTATCTTATATATTACATATCTCATTTATATGATGATGATGATGATTATGATTAACGTTCATTGAACCCAACTTTTTTCATTTATATGATGATTATGCTTAATGTCTATTTATATGATGATGATGATGATTATGATTAACATCCATTTTTTCTACACTCTTCGTTTGTTTTAACACACTTGTTGGTGTAGTATTAGGTTAAATACACATTGATCTCATCAATGTTATTTGGATGACACTCCTTTATTCTAATTAATAAGCCATAATCAAATATATCAAAATTCTACTCTAAATCCACACCAAAATATATCTAAATTTTATTATAAAAAATGTTTTATTATTATTATGGTGAATTATAAAAAAAGTTAGTTAATTTAAATTATTTTATAAGTAATTAAAAATGAAATAAAATAAAAAGACTAGAATCTTGGAAGAAGGTTTCAATAATATTTTTTTTAAAAGAGTTTAGCATTTCTAGTAATCATTAAAGATAATCCATAATATATATTTTTTTATTTCGTACTTCGTTTCTCTAAATACAATTAAAATTAAGATTTAATTTTATATATTGCTTAATCTCACCCTTTCTAAATTTGTAAATAAATTTTTTTTATCAAACTTTTATTAAAAATCAGATATTAAAGATCTCCGCTCCTAATTCCACTTGTTGACTTGGAAAAGCCTAAACAACAGCAGTGTAACAATATATTAAGAAAGATTCGATCTAATTTTAAATCTTTTATTGCACATGCAAGTGATATCTTTTATATTTCGTTTAAATTGATCAATGGTTAAGCTCAATTTAATTTACCTAATCTTGGTTTATCGGGGCAAGATGCGACTCGCGAGACGGTAGACTGAATATCGACTTAATAATTCAAACAATATTCATGTTTTTATGAAACTTAAATATGGAAGAAAATGTCAAAGCAAACTGCTGCATTCACGGTTCCTTTGGGTCCAACTCTGGGCTTCAAAGGATGTCAAAGTATTTACTGCTGCAATTCAATATTTACGACTCAATTAATTTAAAACGACATTGTCGCTGTGGGTAAGTGGCTATCATTGTGTTCGAAGCACACTTGTAACCATTCAAAACGGTCCATGTTCACCTGTAGTCAATGTCAACCTTAGCAATCCGTATGAAGCTCAAACAATCAAAGAAATTAATGAACGAACACAAAAGGTCGAGAAGTATTAGTGAATTTAAGGAATTAAAGTTTATGATGATTTTAACTTGGAAGTCAGGTTTGGTTTCAAACTATTCAACCTGAATCAGGGATCAAATTTGAAGGGTGGGGTCCCATTGAACCCTTCAATGTTGACATGTAAAAATAAATTATTCTTTTCATTTGAAATTGTAAGTGTACAACAAAATTTTATTATTTGTTAAAACAGTGTATAAAAAAAATGGCAATAAGAAGAAATCTCAAGTGATTCAACATTTACATGGAATTAGTGAGGTAAACCATGTACTCTCTCGGTCCCTAGAGCATATAGTTTATTGAACTTAGATAAGGGACAATTTTGTCGGGCGGGTGAATTACTCAGTTGTTAGGTCATTGATAAAATAAGGCATTGGAATTTGGAAGGACCTTTGAATGGAGGATTGATTCAGCTTGATGGTGGATCTATTGGTCAAGTGTGATTGGGCCTACCTAAAAGAGAAACCCCAGAATGTAATACCTTATGCTTTCATGGAGAAACCTTTTTATTAACCCTAAATTCAACAGTAATTTTTAGAATTGAATCATGTCCTCCCCACATGCTTAAATCAAAGTGATCAAACAAAGGCCCCAATTTTAGGTGGATTATGGATAGTCCCTCCAATGTATATCGAGTTTATACCCGAATTCAAAGTGATCAAACAAAATCCTCAATTTTAGGTAGATTATGGATAGTCCCTCCAATATATATTGAGTTTATCAGCCCTATCGAAAAGGTTAAGTATTTATTAGTCCACTATAAGGAAGAACTTTAAATTCTCCAACAAATATCACTACAAGTTAGGTGTCTAGTTTCTACCAAAGTCAACAAGGAAGACGAATCATAAACACACGTTTGGGAGGTTTGCGACAACGAGGATGTTGAAATCATGTTCTTCGCTAGATCATTGCACTGCCAGTCCCTCATTCATGAACGTTCGTCAAGGGATTCTCTTGTTTAGATATATTGGTAGACAATTTGTACTTCTTGTTTCCATTATTAGAAGGATGACAAGAAAATGAAAGGGTCAGAGTCTACAACATTTACAATGTCGGTTGTTAAATATTTTATCCTTTCAACTATTGGATTTCATTAAGGAAATTGGAACAATTCAAACACTTATATTCAAATATTGTTCTTTCTTTCAACCTAATGTTTACAATTCACAACAGATAAATAACATTGATAGATTTGGAACTCAAATACAAGGCTCTTTCTTCTTTCTCCTCCGCCCAAACAAAGTTGTGGTCCTAGACTATGAAAAGTATACATTATTTTGGTTATGATTTCATTTAAATAATGGGTTTTTAAAGGTTACATCTATTGAGTATTCGAGACTTAGTCTGGTGGAAACGCAATTGCATAATACATTACAAATTTCAAACAACATTTTGGATGGAGAAATTTTAATCCCTTATATTTATAGAACCAGAAGGAACTCCAACAAGAAACACATTTAACTTTTATCCACATATAAAATGTTACACAAGTGTAAAATGCTATACATACCTGTAAATTCATGACAACCAAGTTGACAACTTAGCTCTGCATAATCTTCTGGAGGAAATAGAAATTAGGGAGATAGTGAAGCATAGAATTGGAGAGTTGAGAGTTTGAGTCTCGACCTCCGATTGTCCTGTACTTGTAAACCCAAAATAATGTTTTTTTCACAGACTTCACCAATCTCTTTAAGATCGGGGAAGCTTAATCCATCCTACCCAACATTCTACCTTTGCTTCTTTTGCTCCTACCTGTGAAAAAGGTGGAACCTTCGTGTTTCCCACCGTAGAAGACAACGAGGAGTTAGAGTGTGCAACCGTTTCCTTCTACAGAAAGATGATTGGAAGCAACGACATCTCAATTCCATAATATCTCGATACTCCTAAGTTGTTTCACCTTGCCCAAGGTAGGCGAATGCATGTTTGTGTATTTCACATGATTACAAAAAAAATCATTTTATAATTGCTTATACATAACACAGATATATCTGTGCAGGTGAGGGAAATTTGGGTATTGTTTTCTTGAGGTTTCTAAAGAATTTCAGAGATCATTCTTCATTATGAGGGCACTCAGGGCGTAGATCAGAGAGCCCATGGGAGGAAGAAGAAGAACAAGAAGATGACTCAAGTCAAAAGGCCCAGGTGAATGAGGAGGGGAGACGTAATAGCGATATTTGCATGAGAAATCCACTGGTGCTATAATGATGGGAACAAGCCTCTGTAAATTGTAGCCATTGTAGACATAGGAAAACCTCATAAACAGCTTGGGTGCAAGAGTTACCGTGTAAGAATCCCAACAAATTAAGTAATGATAATATTCAATTAGGTATAAGACAAATTCTTTCGTTTCTTTTAGAGATGACTATATGCATATTGTACAACCATTCTCTTTGGTTGGATCTCTATTCCAATTGCCTTTGTCTCTATTTCCTAACCCCCTTCCTCCGATGAGATAGGTAGACTAAGTGGCCTAGGTAGACCGTGGGAGACTGGGAGTGCTGATTCAAATGATTCTGACCCCAGTAAATGAATGGAAATTGGAATAAATCCTAGAATCCTAGACTAACTAGTATAGGATATGATTCATGAGAACAAACAAAGGGTGGCTTGCTATTAGCCTGCTACTAAAGATCCGTCATCTGAGTCGTGTGGTGGTCATAATAGAAATGTCTAGCACTGGGTGAAACCCTGGTCTGGAAACTTACATACCCTGCATTGGACCAAGTTAGGTTCAAATCTAGCAAAGATTGCTCAATGCATTGTAAATTGCAACTTGTAAGTTGTAACCCAAAAAACAACACCATTAGTTTTTCCTTACGGAGCCTTGAGAGTGGATGGTTATAAAATCAATTCACCATCCATAGATATGCCTCATATGAGTATTTAATTTCACATCATATACTCAAATACTCAAGTGACTTGTAAGTTGTGAGATCACGTGACTCGGTGAACAATAATATGACAGATGGAAAATCGAGTTGGCAGGTGGCATCATCTCATACCAAGCCTTTAATGAAGTTGGTGAATCAGTAATGCATGCTAATGCCATTAAATGCTTTGAAAGTGAACATCGAATCGTGAGTCACAATCCTGACTCACCGACTTGAACTTGGCACTAGGCAGCCTAGTGGCCCACCATGGTCCGTGTTGATTGGGACTGAGATCCTAATCCATGATTTGACTATTCAAGGGCACTTGGGAAGAATCTGAGTATCGACTCTCCCATATTCCACTGAATCCTTGGATAGGAAAATTTTGTAGCGGCCCTTCTGTTGAAATTTACCGAGGCTTACTCAATTTCATTATTGAAGTGCTGGAAATGAAACTAATTTTTTTTTTCATGGTAAAATTTCTTCTGGCCTTCTATGACATTTAAAATGGCCTTTGAAGGGCTCTAAAGGCTTCAAATTTGAAGCCTGATTTGAATATGCTTATTCACCTACTTCTAGTAAAATCGCAACCTCATTTTTTTTTGACACTAATACTCTAATTATAGTAGTGAATTTATAAAGTTTTCTCAAATAAAAGAACATATATACACAACTTGAGTATAAATTAATTTTTATTTAAAAGTTCCTCTAATAGTTAAAATTGAGATGGTAATCAAACTGCATTCAATTTTATAATATTCAAATTTAAAATAACATTTAATTAATTTTATTTGTCCAATATATATATATATATATATATATATATATATATTGCAAACAATCCATAGCACTAGCAACAACCATATTAATAAGATTAATATGTTAAGAATACATGTACAATTATATATTGGACAGATTGATAATTTTTTTTCCTAAAGAATATCAAACAACCTCTTGAGGACTTTTAGAGAGCGGAAACAATACTCTGAAAAACAGAGGCTGCAATGGCCGCTTTTAGTTTACCCCATTTTGGCAGAGGCCTCTTCCTCCCACCACTTGTATCATTGTATAAAACTTTGCATTCAACAACCTTGCAATCACTCTGCTTTTATCCATACGTAATATTCGGCATATCTGCTATTGATATGTAGTTACTACTAAGTAGCTCTCTATGGTATCTAAAACACAGAATTTGCCACAACTACTTATTGTAAGTTTATAGCAGATGATATCTTTAAACTAGTGTATGTTGTTGTCCTCGACAAAGGTCATTTTCCAAGATTCATGTGAAAATAATGCAGACCTTGATCTTTCCTCTTCGGGGACAGAGGAGGAAAATCCCATGCTACTGCCTGCTTTGGCGATCGACTCAACTTGCTCACATGATTGTCTTGATAATACTTTGGCCCTAGTTGAAGAGGTTGTCTAGACCATGGGTTCTCTTGAAAGGCCTTGAGGGGACCTACATTATAGACCTTCCCTATGAGAGCTTGAAAGGACTGAGCATGATGAGTCCTCATCGGCCTTAAGTGAGGAATTTAGTCACTCTATGATCCTTTTGGACGAGTATAGTGTATATGTTGAAGAGAACATGGAAGATATTTTTCCTACTATCCTGATGAATACACGAGAGCCTCATGTCATTGAAGTTGAGACTTATTTAGATGGCCTTATTTTGCACTCTTGTAAATTAAGACTTATCTTAATTATTAATTTTGGACGGACTTCCATAGAATCAATCTCGATAGTACATTTGTCCTATTCTCGTTTAATTTTGGAGAACGCCCATAAAATCAATGTGAGAAGTACACTTGTTTCATTCTCATCCATAAATGAAAAGAAAAACATAAATAGTAATTCACTCAAAATTATAAGATATATACACCTATACACTTAATTATAACGCAAATTCATTTTCATTTTCAACCTTTTCTACTAATATCTGTGTCTTTCTTTCGAAACAATAACTAATCAACGTTCACATATATACCATTCTACTAATATCTGTCTTTCTTTCGAAACAATAACTAATCAATGTTCACATATATACCATTTTTTTCGTTTTGTTGGGTGTCCGATAAAGTTGAAACCTATGGTCGTGCTCTTATCGACATAAAAAGTCAAACTATATCAAAATGGATCAAATTGTTAAAGTCAAGCCCAACATTCGTACAGCGTTCCCATTCATATATGGTGACGCAAAGGCTTCAGTCCGGTCAGTGATACGAAGATATTACGATGTCAACCACTATAGCATTCAAATCTTTGCAAGTCAATACATATGGCTGTGAGTGATTGTCAATATCTCAAGCATGGGAGAATACGAAGTTGCTGTATTTATATTAAAACACTTCCAACATTCAAAGCAAAGCAGCTAATGACCTTCGAACGAGGGAGCGCAAATTTCACGACCCACAATTTTGAATCAAATATATCTTAATGAAAGAACGCAAAGGGCCGAGTAAGCGATTAATTTAAGGAATCAGTCAAGTCTCACCAAATTTGGGAAGAAACTTTCCACGATCTTATGCGGCTTGATTTCTCAGCAGCTATTGGTCCGGTCAGCTATTCAACCTGAATATGCTTACCTGCCCTTGCCATTATATATATAAATACATCGCCTCCTGATTTCATTCAACTTCAACTGATATCGTTGGGAATTGCATCTCATCAGTACAAGCCAGTTTCAAAGAATTATTTTTGTTCGTTTCTTGTATTCCTGGTGTCATTTGGAGCTTTCTTAGTCTGTCTGGAATAGCAGATTAAGAGGGAGAATTATTTCCATTCCATTCCATTTCTTTGATTGATTGACGTGAGAGGCACCTGCACTAACATCATCATCTAAGAAGGGTCATGAAGACAGGCAACAACTTGTTTTTCTTCTTCTTGATTTCAGTAGCAGCAATATTATTGAATCAAGGTGCAGTGGATGCTGCAGGTAGAGTCCTGAAAAAGAGGAATATTATTGTAACAGCCCCACCTGATACAATTCCATGTGATCATCACAATCTTGTTAAATCTGGAGTTTATGTCGAAGTGGGCGATATATTGAAGAATAAACTTCCTTCTGGTCCAAGCCCAGGAGTAGGTCACAATTACATCAACTCCTTGGGCCATGTGAAGATGAATGCAGGAAATACAAATACATTGAAGATGAACAAACTTCCTTCGGGTCCAAGTCGAGGAGTAGGCCACAAATACATCAATGGCGCTGGGTCCATGAAGCACAGGAAGGCATCAGCAGCACAAAGATTAATTACTACGATTCCCTTCAACAAACTTCCATCAGGTCCGAGTGGGGGAGTAGGGCACAGTTTTAACTATTGATCATCACGTTCAGAAACCCATGACCAGTCTACTGAAACGGTGATCAATACAATGAAGGTCGGACATGTGTTATTGTTAAAGTCTTACAGAACATTAAATGTATAGTTTAGTTAGAACGACTGAATAAAATCTCATGTCGAAAACAACATGTCGACATTTTTCATCTATATTTTAGAAGTCCTGATTGGGGGAGAATTAATAGATACGACACTAACAAGTTGATATTTTTCAATTAATCAATATATACGACATTATCACGTTGATATTATTTTATTTAATCATTTTTTATTTATAATAATTAAACCAAAACTAAGAATATCATACCAAAAACATTAAATAGAGCACTCTCCTTTGTCAACTTAATATATGTTTATATTCTAATATCCTCATGGGCGTATTCTATTCTATTCAAATCATAGCATTCAAAATTGATATTATTCTTTACGCATATGCTTCAAATCATAGCATTAACTATAGATAGCATCAACCGCAGATCTATTACAATATTTAGACGACAAGAAAATCTGGTAGCTTAAAAAAATTATAGTGAAGTTTAAATTTAAATACTTGAAGAAATTATATCAATGTAAATTTAGTTTATTTTATATATATATTAAATTTGGGGAAATTAATATTTTATTTTAAAAATTTTGAAAAAGTAAAATACAAATTTTAAATATTTAAATATTATTATTTTAAAATAAATATAAAATTTATATATTATATTAATAAAATTTATATACTATATTAATAAAATTTATATATTTATTTTTATTAAACTGTATGGGCATAGTTTGAAAAGTCTACGTTGAAATAGTTGGATTGTGTTGGCATGATTTTGGATAAATTTGGTTGGAGTTTCTCAAAAATCATGAACTACAATTATTAAATTTTGGATTTTTGGGTGCCCCAAGGTTTATGAAGGTGTTGAATCCATTTCTACTATCAAAATTATGATTAAAACAAAATTAAATTCTGAATTTGTTACATCAAAAACAGTTAATTCCAACAAAAAAAGTCTTCTAATTTTTAGGCAACTTCAACTTTAGGGCGCCCGCAAGAACCTGCTACTCAAATATAATGCAGTGGGAGCGCGCGAGCGGACCAAATCGACAACACGCACGCACCTCCTAGATGCATGCATGCGCTCCTGCTTCGGCAGTGGCGAACCTCCATGCCGAATTTCTATCGTGGGCAATAGGAGCTTGCATGCTCATGTGGACGCGCGCACGTATTGGGCGTGATCACACACAGGGATGCACGCACGTCCCTATGTTTTAAAAAAAACAAAAAACAAAACAGTGTGGATTTTTTTTTGTTTTATAGCCACCTGCGAGTGTGCAAGGAGGAGACAACGAACTCCAAGGAGACGAAATCGACCCCCAAGCAGCCCAATAGACTTGTGCAAATCGCCTAAAATGACGTTGGAGTAAGGTAAATAGAGTACGAATGCAATTTTTTTTGTTTATTTCATTGTTTTTATTATTTTTAAAATAAAACACAAAATTAAAAAAAAATTGAAAATCAATTGAAATGGGCAAAATTTGATACTGCAAGTACAAATTACCTAACCACAATGACAAATACCAATGAACCATCCCAAGAAAGGAATGAAACAAACCAAAAGATGACCCAAACCTCGAATTAAACGAAGAAAACCCCGAAGACAAATTGCATGGGGATTTAAACCTATTAAGAATTTTGAGTGATGAACTGAAGAACACCAGGGAACCCTCTTGGGTTTCCCTCGCCACATCAATACAAAACATAATAGAATCTATCAACATTTCCCACAATGAGATAACCAGTTTAAGCGAATATAGGGCTCGAACAAGAGAGCATTATAGAACTTGTATATCCAAAGAGGATATAAAAAACCTGAATATCACAAAAGCCCAACTGTGGAGCAAATTTACAGATCCTAGAACAAGATAGCCTCCAGATGTGAGAAAGAGGCGAGTTTGCATGGACTGGAGTAATTACCAGCCATGGAGAGAAAACTGAAGGAAGAGATGGTTCATGGTTTTCAACAAGCCTCCATGCAACAATGTCGAGGTCCCACCGTATTTTCTCAGGAAACTGTGGGCTGAGTTTGTGTTAGGGTTCCATGTGAACTACTTCGACATCGCCAAGTTCCATGGCGTCGATTTTGGCTCATCCCAAGATCGACCTCACGCCCATTGGAATCCACTCAGAGGACCTCCTGCACCTAGGCAAGAGCCGAACCCGCCTCCTCAACCACCTGGGTTAGGTAGGGGGCTAGATGAGATCCATGAGTCTGTTAGACATGCCACATGACACCTTCTCAGGCATACCGCATTTGTGGCTATGTCCTCGCAGAGCGAGAAGGATCCCCCGAGAAACACACTTTTGCACTGTCTACTAGTGATGGGCGAGGGAGAGTAGATACAGGTGGTAGCCAGGTGGATACATCCAGCTCAACGAGACCAGTGCCACATCGTTGTTCTCGTTGTGGGCATCCATGCCAGGTTCCCACATAGGAGCATGGCACAGAAAGCTACCTACACCAGGTTAGTTATTGTTTCATTTAATGTCATAATTTCTAATAAATTTAACTTAGAAATAGATGTTGATGACTTGATTTTTTTTAATGTACAACTATTCAGTGTCAATTCTCCAACAAACGGGTGGGAGGACGCTGGTCCCTTCAACCTAGATGGATCCATGGCAGCTACAGAGGACATTGCGACACCATACACACAGGTAGTTTTCTTTCAGTAATTAAATTTAATGTCAGTAGTTAATCTTGTCATCCAATATATGTGTCTCTCTTGTAATTTGTTTTAATATTTGCATCATGTTTATTGTTTATTGTTATTGCTCTGCGATCTTGTTTTTCTACCAAGGTCATGAGAGAAAAAAAAAACATTCTACCACACTATCTTAAAATTCATTCAATTCCTTCAAAAATGGATGAAATGTTATCTTACCTTAATTGGTAACAAGCTAGGAAGTATGCTTGACATTGGTGAAAAAATGAGGGACCTAGAAAAAACTTATGTGGAAAACATTTACATGGAGATGCACCAAGATGATGGGTTAGATAATTAAATTGGTAATTAATGAATTGGGTCTTAGTTGTATTGTCAAGAATTGAATATGTGAAAATAACCATTATCTGCTCAATATGCTACCTCTAATGGAAACATAGAAGAAAATGTACTAAGAAGGGTATTCTCAATTAGGACACCTTAAAAAATTAGGTTTGAAATAGGAGGAAAAGAGAACTCATAGCCATGTCAACTCTCTAGACTAGAAAGGAAATGAAGCATAAGCAAGGTTTAGTAGGGCTAACTAGTAAACTAATTCGTATATAATGAAACTTTAGCATCAATAATGGATATAATTTTCAAATATATAGTTAGGGAAAATATGACAAACACTTACCCTACAAATCATCCATCCTTTGATATTGCACAAGCCAAGGATATGATTTTTGAATATCATTTCAAGGATCAATGAGAAAGTCTAAGGAGTAAGCTCATAAACTTTGTGGATATTCTCTAAAATAGAGAAAAATGTAACATCCCTCAAAAATATAAATTAAAAGAAAAATTATTATGCAATTCTGGGACTGTTATTATCACTATCATATCATTGATGTTATGTCGCTTGATTGATTTGTGACTTCTATCGTATCACTAAATCAGTTCTTGTCAATCATCGCATATTTATTTAAATTGTCGACCCATATCTAGTTAATCTTGTTGTTCAATGTAGTTAATATTTAGTAATTGAATCTAAATATCTTTGTGCAAATGAACAGGTGTCTACAGGATTGATTGACCTGCCATCCCCACCGAGGATCAGCAGATCCCCTCGTGAGCAGGTATCTTTTAATAAAGTATAAATTTAATTTCAGTTTTGATGGCTTAGATTTGTATAGTTATATTTTTTTATGTACTAATACACGATGCCATGAATATGTATGCAGGTCCCACTACATAGGCACATCGGTGTCACTATGTCTCCATCGACTGCCTTTTTCCCACCATATATGCCAGGTGTATCCCCTGGCATACATGTCCCTTTCCCTACATCCCTCCCCACCCCGTTCCATCCATCCCTTGCCTCCCACCAACCACCACACTTCCATATAGCTCTCCCCCCCATGCCCCACCCATCTACCCCCTCCCTTGTAGTTTCCCATGTTTCCACCTTACCCCCTCCGACAACATTACACCATCCATCCACATTCACCCATCCCTCCACCCCATCCCAGACCTCATCCCCATCCCCCATATTCCCCCACCACCCTCGTTTCCTCTTCCAGGGTGGCTCGTTCCATTCTATAGCCAATTTGATTTTATCGTCGTACATCACCACTTCGCCCACTCTAGTAGACGCCCTCTCCCACCGTGCCCCCTAGTGTTGCAGCCAACTTTGATGTGGCTACATCCTCCACTATGCCATCCACCCTAGCATCAGAGTAGGTTGTACAACCCACTGCTCCACCTGCCACCCCTGACGACCAACTGATTGCTCCACCTGCTAGCCCTAGGACCAGCATGTTGTGTTCATAGTGAGATTGATTAGTTTATGAATATCGTGGAATATTAACAAAAATTAACATAGCAGTAAATTGTATGAGTTATCTTACTGTTTAAATGTTGCAGGGTGGCATTGCCAAGAGACTTGGATCACGGAGGAGGGTAGCCCGCTCACCACTTACAGTATCGTCTCAGGTGAGCTATTTAAAATTTGAAAACATAATTTTTATATTTAAATTGTTTTTTATACTTGTATAATTGCCTGTAGGAGTTGAAATTTGATTGTTGTCATTTCAGAGCCTAAGGGGAGGTGGTCGAAGCAGCCACAAGAATTGAGCTTCCTCTAGCTCGTAGAAGAGGAAGATCAATTTTGGAGTTGCAGCTGGGAGCTCCAAGGGTGGGTAGGAGGATTGAGAGACCCTCCTATGTACACTAGCCATGATGTGGCATTTTGGTATGAGTTTCCATATTTTGTATAGGGCACGAGTTGCCATATTTTGTATACGTCATGAGTTTCCATTTTGGCATGAGTTGCCATATTTTGTATATTAATATATCATTTTGTACTTCTTTATATTAATTTTCCTTTTATTATAGATTTGCATACATTATGTCGAATGCAGTAGTAGTT
>LPNX011210829.1:3258-47657 GCA_001517045.1 Pseudotsuga menziesii | reverse complement strand
TACCTGAAAAAATGTGATGATGACATCATCATCACGTTTTTTCAGGTATTTCTTGTTTTTGGGGTAGCGGGGTCCGTCAAAAGTATCCAGTGTGGGTACTCGTTGGATGTAGAATCAAATTCCACATCCAACAAGCTCTCCCGATCGAAATTTGAGTAAAAACACAAGGAGATATGTTTAAAATACGAACACAAAAAGTAGTTTTTTTCTTTCTTCCTCCAAAATTGATCAATATTATTTTATTATTTTAACTATTATGTTATTATTTTCCTTAGGAGGCCCATTTTAGACCCCAAAATTCCTCTAATGACTTTATGCGCTTGCAATACTTATTGTTGACGAAGCAATAAAGTCTGTATGTTCACAATAAAATGCATAAAAAATTTAACACTGTAGGTTAGTTAACAAAAAAATACACAAATGAATAAACATGTACAACAACAATGATAATTGAACACTAAATCCTATAGAACCCTTTCTCATATTGAACCAACATACTAACACCTACAGTCTTATTCATTGTCCAAATTGCAATATAAAGCACTTGTTTGCCTTTGTTATTTACATAGTAATTCTAACCTTTTGCCTTCTACTCCATTTTCTAACCTTGACTGACCCTAGGAATTTCTATCAAACTAGACTGTAATACTACCTATTAGGCATCGATAAGACACACCTAAACCATTATATTCTATCCTAACCGTTGCTAAAACCCTTTCCCTATACTCCTACCTTTCCCTCTCTCTAAAGCAAGGCTTATTCCTTTCATTTCCACACTAGTTAGACCCCCACGACTCTCCCTATATCTCTGACTGTAATATCCATTTTGGACAGCCCTAGAACACCACTAACTCATCCTAAGCTTCCCTAACTTCTTCACTGTAATATCCTATTTAGGGAAGCCCTAATAGCCTTCTTACCCACCTATCATAGCCTAAGGTCACTTCCTTGCCTTCCTATCTTACCCACTCACTAACGCCTCACCTCAAATTTGTCCATAACCCAATTTAAAGTGGCAAAAAGACACCCTAAAGGGACTATATATAAACAATCATTCCCATCCATACTTAAACAAATTTGATAGTGGTATATAAACATCCATAACTTGGCAAAATACTAGAAAAGGCCTTGAATTGCTTGCAAGTCATTGTGTCATCAAAAGCCAAGTGAGTATACTTCTTATCATTCCTACTTGACTGGAAATTACATCTTGGACTATCATAAGACATTTTACTTGAATGGAAATTTGATTTGGTTTAACAATCCCATTGGCTTGGAAAGTTGTCACTTATAAAATTGTTTATCATTGATGTTTACTTAAAAATATTTTACCTTTGTCTTGACAAGCTAAAAAGTGAAATATAGGGTTGTCATAATGCTAAATGCTTGGCTAGAAATACTTTTATGTCGGTTGCAAAAGAGGTTGACTTTGTATATGATGATAACGTCCCATAAACACTACTAACATGCTTCAACCACATGCATAATTGAAATTAAAACATCCTATTACCACCTAATTTGTACTTGGTGGTTTTTTATCAATTGAGCCTGGTGAACCGGACAAGGATAACTTGTTCAGACTTCAGAAGACCTTTGGAAGTACTTCTGGGAAGTGCTTGTTGTACTATATCACATGTTCATACCCCATGGGGGAATTGTAATGAATGGTCTAGCATGATAGTGTTTGTAAAAGACTCAGTCTCTTAGAATTTATTTGTCAATCCAATCAGCCCGGGGTGTTTTTTCCCTTGGTTATTATTGGTTGTTGAATAAACGACTGATAATTTCTGAGTTTTTCATTGCATACCTCCAAAGTTGGGGTGGTCGGCTTGGAATTTAGGCCTATTGATGTTATTAGAGTCATTGTGTCAATGTATAAACATGCTAGACATCATGGTCGAGTCATATGAACATGTCTAAGTCCCCCTAGGTTTTTTCAATTCTTCAAATTTTTAGTTTTTTCAGTGTTTTTTATTAAAATTTATTTTTTCCAAAACTTAGACTATTTTTTAATAGTTTAATTGGAAAATTTGATTTTGTAATAAGGGTGGGCCAAATAATCAGTTTCATTCATGTAGGTGCTCATTGTCAAGCTAAGAGCACCATGTAAACCCATGGACCACTATTTCCTAGTTTGAGTGATTTTCCATCACTCAGGTCAGAAAGCCCCAAAAGTCAATTATTGATTATTTTAATTAATAAATTGATGAATAATGGAGCAAATCCAAAATCATAGATCAGTGGATTCTCAGCTGATTTGATTGAAATCAATCAGATCTCAACCAGATTGACTGGATCTGACAAATCCTTGACTGAAGGAGGTGATCAAATCAGATCCAGAGTTGATCTTCAGCAGTCTTTATGGGGAATTGCACCCTCTGTCTCTCCTCCACATGTGTGGGCTCTCCTGGGAGCTCTATGGACTGATGTGTCGGTTTATGGGTTGATGTGTCAGCTCAATCAAGCCCCCGGTTGACAAGTAGGCTCAGTTCAGCTTCAGATCTGCATTGATTGACTCTCCATCAGCTGATTTGATCCGTCTCTGTTGAGGCCTGGAAATTTGCAGGCAAAAAAAACAAGGGATTCTCCCCAGTCAACGTTCCCAATTAGCCCGTGACTATTTGTTATAGGGAATCCGTCCAGTTTGTGTTCCGGCTACCGTAGGTCAAGTAAAAAACAAAGGTTGTACCAGTTGCGGCCCGGTCCACCGTGTATTTGTATTTTTTAACTTGAGTATGATATGCAAGTGCCTAATTAACCATGCAGGGTGATAAATATGCAAAGAGTAGTCACAACGTGATGCGCGGGTTCTTACCTCTCGTCTTAGAACTCACAAGCATCCAAATCATGCAAGAAAATAAATACTAACTAAACTATCTCTAGAGAGCTGGGTATTCATTCATGAGTAATGCATCCTTGTTCATGTGTTATGGAAAATCACAGATAGCTGTTCTTATAACCAAACATATAAACATGAATAAAAGTATATATGATAAGATAGCTCATCAACAGTTAAAATTTTCATTACTCAAAGTGGAAAAGACATCATAAAGGTATTGAAGAACATTCATACAAGAACATAGGTTCAAGAAATTAGAACACTCTTACAGCTAATGAGGCACAGCTGAAAATGAAATAGTTCACATTCAACATTGCTCATTTAATCACATTGACATATTCCACCTAGTACTTCCTCCAACAGGAAAAATTTGCAGTCTCTAGTTGTAAAACGAAATAGTTCCTCTGACAAGCATTAAGTTACAAGTTTTTCCAGGGAAAAATCCCATTTCTAAGTTCTACTTTCAAATATTTAAACTACCACCGCCCACTGCTTGGACTGCCCCCCCCCCCAAACGTATGACCTTCCGGTCCTTCAAAACACTTCATATTCCTATTTTATTTTATGTGCGCCTTCATGATCTGATGAGTAACTGACAGATCTTTTCGGGTCTGTGCCTTTGTCACCGTTCATTTTGTCCTTTCCTTCGTTTGTCCTTCTTGCGATCCTGATGGTTTCGGCTCTGCTTTTACCAAATTGCCCATCTCCCTTCGTGCCGCAGTAGTTTGACCATTCTTCGGAAACCACCTGCAATCAAACGATGTGCATCATTGACCGTGGTTTCATTCTAAACAAATGTCAGATTAAACCAACTAACGGCTAATCCACAAGAAATGGCCCGGTGCGCCACTGTTTCGTCCACCTATGGGCTCAGGAGAAAACATCAATGTCGGGAGACGGAAAAGTTAAGACTTGAGCTGTGGGCGGGAAAAGGAAAAAAACCAATCGAAAGTCGGAAGGACTTTGACATCGGAAGCTAAATGACTTTCCCAGCCGCAACGGCGGAAAAGGAAACGTTAAGGATATGCGACCCATGGGTGGGAAAACTTTCCATCGGACGTCGAAAGGTTTTACACTTTGGAATCTTAATCACTTTGGGAGCCGCAACGGCGGAAGAAGAAAAGTTACGGGCAAGCGACTAAAGGACTGACGTGTGGGCTGGCGAAGCGTTTTAGACTTCGGGTGCTTAGTCGATTTGGGAGCCGCAACGACGGAAGCAAAAGGTTAAAGACATATGACTAACATCAGAGGGCGGAGCGCTTTAGAATTCGGGTAGCTAACTTGTTTGGGAGCCGCAATGACGGAAACAAAAACGGCTACAGCTTCCGATCAAGATAAAAGATGCTCCGATCACAGCATAAAAACGCTAACTCAGAAATTCAACAATGGTTAAAACAACAATTCCAAACCCGAGCAACTTTTGAAAACAGGCCGAGGGTCAATCCTTGAAAATCATTCGAAAATAAAGCACGACAAAAAGATTCAAGGATCCAACGATTAAAAAACAACGCTCAACAATGAGGAGGGGCCCAAAATTTAAGAAATTTGGGGAGAATGGTTGTAGCTGCAACAATTGGCGATTACCTGGTGGACCTAGATCTTTGGGCGATTATTCTTTGAGTGACAGACTATTTAACAACAAATGCATCTATTGAATTCTTCCAGCTATCTGGATTTCTCAAATGACGGAAGTGTGTACCTTTAATCATTGATGATAGTCCAATTTGGGAGAGTGGAAAACAAGATTTTCAAGTCCAGATAACTCTGTTGAGGCCAGAGGATGAATTCCATTATTACTTTTGTCTTCAGGTAGCTGATAGCTTGGACACCACAGGATTGTAGCATATGGTAAACAGAAATATTCGTTTGCTACTCATTTCCATGCCCTTTAGCACTTTTTTGTGCTTTTAGACTTTTGTCCCTTTTCATATGAGTCCTCCTGCATGCCTTTCTTTCTGAATTTTAATTCAGGCTCCTCTATCCCATAGTGTCCTTTTGTGTGAGCGGTGTATTTGATGTTTCAGCTCACGGATGGAGAGGAACTTTCGGCAATTTAGTACTTATGATTCAACATTTGCTTTGATGTATGATGCTTTCATACGAGTTTTTGACTCTTATTTGCCTTTTGGCATTCGTTTCTTGGCATGGGATCATTTATGTTTAATATAATATTCACCTTGCTCCTTTCCATGGGTCCTTTGCTGTCGCCCCTTAGAACATTTTAAGTGTGACGTGGATGGAGCCTCAACATAGTATTCCAGACTCTTAGAATCCGGTTTATTTCATAGGGGTTAAGCAGGACTTCAATGCACTCAGAGCTATTCGAGAAAACTGCTAAATTGGAAGAAGTTCTTTTAGATAAACAGCAACACACTGTCTGATACCCAAAAATGTTTATCATTTCCAAAAATTTTGGTGTTCCCCATGCAACCACGGGCTCGTTCCCTTTAATGAAATCAAGAAAACTCAAACTAAAACCAACTGAAAAACATGACTCAAAAGACAGCCAAACAGATTATTTATATACAAGATAGAAGACCTCAAAGAAACTCAGGAAAAATAAGGCTTGAGAACCAAACCATTTACTGGTAAGTTCTCCTCCCACCCTTGTAAATCTTGCAACTTATAAGTAGAAGGGCCAAGCTTTGCCTCAATCTGAAAAGGGCCTACCCACAACTGCTGGAATTTAGTATGCTTTCCTTTCTCATCATGGGGGTGATCCCATTTGAGGACTAAGTCTCCCACTTCAAAGTCTTTTGTTCCAGCTTTATGTTTGTCAAACCATCTCTTTACTAACTCCTGCTGTTGCTTAAAGAGTTCTCTGGCTTGAGATCTAGCCTCTTCTGCTTTCAGAAGATTGCATATCCTTATCTGCAAAACTTCATTCTCTGACCCTCTGGACTCTTGAGCTATTATGGAAGAGGGTAGCATGATGTTGGGGGGAAGAATGGCTTCTTTACCATACACCAAGGTATACGGAGACACTCCTATTGCATACTTGTGGGTGACTCTATCGGCCCAAAGGGAATTTGGTAGCGCTAACTGCCAGCTCCTCTGGTTTTCTATCACAGTCTTCTTTAAAATTCTAATCAGATTTTTGTTAGTGGACTCAGCCAGGCCATTTCTTTGTGGATAGTAATTAGCAGAATAATGCAATTTTATCCCTTTATCATGAGCAAAAGAAGTTAATTTAATTGATGAAAAGTACGTAGCATTATCAAAAACTAACGAAACTGGAACTCCAAACCTGGTCATGATGTGATCCTGCAGGAAGCTGATGACCTCGTCTTGATTTATTTTGCGCAGCGGGACTGCTTCGACCTAGCAAGTGAAATAATCGGTTGTGGTCAGAATGTACTTGTGTTGTAGGGAGGAATTTGGTTTTATTTCTCCAATGATATCCAACCCCCATTGCTCGAATGGATCCGTGATCATCACAGGCTTTAGGGGTGCTACTACTTTAGGTTGTCTCCCACTACACCTTTGGCAAATATCACACTTCTTGACATGTGCGTGTGCATCTTTGAAGAGCGTAGGCCAATAGTAACCGGCTCTGAGGATTTTGTGGGCTGTAGTATCCCCTGAATAATGTCCCCCAACAGGACCGTCATGCAATTCTGACATTACTTTCTTTGCATCTTCTTTCTCTAAGCATCTGAGAAGAACTCCGTCATAATTCTTTTCTGAATAATGCTCCTTCAACAATTTGATAGGAAGCTGATTTAAGACGTAGCGCTCTTCTTTGCTTAGAATTCCAATGTTCTGGAAACAACCCTTCCTGCAGGTAATGCACGAGGTCTCTATACCAAGACTCAGGAGCTGTAAACAAAGGACATACCTCCATTACATGTAATTCGGCTTCATCCTCCCAGGCGTGTTCTTCATTTTTTCCATTTTCAGTCATCAGTTTGCACAAACCTTGTCCTTTAACTATAGAGGCTGGCTTGAATTCAAGGTCGTACTCTTGAAGAGCTGTTACCGAGTTGCCCCTTCTTTCTCCTAACTCCTTCTGTACAAGAAGGGACCTTATAGCTGGGTAGGGAACGATTACCTTGGTTCTATTTTTTAAAATATAAGGCCTGAATTGCGTCACTGCTTTGAATACTACGTAAGCTTGTTTATCAATGGCTGGGTAATTTAATTCGGCCCCTTGTAGACCAGTTCTCATGAAATATATTGGGAATTCATCCCCCGCATCTTCCTTTTGCGTAAGAACAGCTGCTAGCGAATCATTGGATGCAAAAGTATATAGAATAAAGTCTTTATCGAAATCTGGGCTTCTCAAGGAGGGTGCGTGTGCAATAGTAGTTTTAATTTTGCTGAAAGCGTTCTTCTCAATCTCAGTCCACTTGAATTGTGCATTTTGCTTCACCATCTGCTGCAGCGACTTGACAATCTGAGCGAAATCAGGCACAAATCTTCGCACGAAGTTTATCGTTCCCATAAATGATTGCATCCCTTTTTTATTATGGGGTAATGAGATCTGTTCAATGGCCTTAATTCTTTCTAGATCTATAGAGATTCCTTTCTTTGAAACTATATGACCAAGCAATTTTCCCTCCATGACAGCGAACACACACTTTTAGGGATTGAGCGAGATGCCATATTTTCGACAGCGTTCAAAAATATGCCTTAAATGAAACGCGTGCTCTTCTCTCTTCTTTGAGAATATCGTAATATCATCAAGGTACAATACAACACTACGGCCAATCAATCCATGAAAAGCTATGTCCATAGCCCTCTGAAACGTTGCTCCAGCATTTATAAGCCCAAAGGGCAGCCTTCTGTAGCAAAGGTTCCCCATTTGGTCCTGAACGTTGTCTTCAATTTGTCTTCTTCGGCTACTAATACTTGATTGTAGCCAGAGAAACCATCTAATAATGAAAAAAGTTCAGAACCTGAGACCATTTGTAGCAATTGCTCCATGGGTGGCACAGGATAGTTATCTTTGTCTGAAGCACGATTTAAATTCCTGAAATCCACGCAGAGTCTGATCTCTCCAGACTTTTTCCTTACTGGTACCAAATTTGATACCCACTCAGAATGTCTGACCTTGAAAATGATTCTAGCATCCAATAATTTCTTCACCTCACTCTGGATCAACGGTTCCAATTTTGGATGCATTTTTCTCAAAGGTTGCTGACACGGCTTGGCGCCAGCTTTGATGGGGACAACATGCTTGATGATGCTGGTGTCGTATGTTTTCAAATCTTCGTATGTCCAGGAGAAAACATCTTTATATTGTTTAAACTGACTGACGAACTTATCTCTTTCTGCTGGTAAACAACATTTGCCGAGATTCACAAATTTAGGATTCATCTCAGTCCCTAAATTTATCAGCTCGAAATGTAGAGATGAGCTGTGGGTCTTCATGTTGGCTAGTCTTCTGAACTTTTCATTTAAATCGAACATTCTTTCTAACGTTCTGACTCCTTTAGGGGTGAAATTATCATACTTCAGCTCAGCCTGATGTTCTTCATCGTCTATAATTGCTCCTTTAAATACCTCATCATTTGTTAAACACTCTATAATCTGCTGGTCATCATCGAACACTCATAGGTTGGTAATCATATCAGGTACTGAGGGCCTAAAAATTAATTCAACAGAGCATTGATTATTAGTAGGTACCAGCCTAGCAGCTGATGTGGCCAATAGGTCAACTGCTGCATTTTTAAGTCTTGGAATTGAGATAATATTGAATGCATTAAAACATTTAAGTAGGTCCCATACCTCATTTTGGTAAGCCTTCAAGTGAGGGGAAACACAATGTATTTGATTCCGGATTTGTTTCACGATAATTTCAGAATCTCCAAAAACTTTTATATTACTTACCTTTAATTCAATCGCTTTCCTCAAGCCCTGCACCAGCGCTTCGTACTCAGCTGTATTATTAGTACACTCAAACTCTAATCTACATGAGAGAAAATGTTTATTCTTTTGGGGGTCGATCAGGACACAGCCGGCCCCTGACCCTTCTAACGTCTTAGAGTCATCAAAAAACAAAGTCCAAAAATCATTAAATACTGAATGTGAATCTACTCCTACTGCTAAGTTTACTATGTTACAGTCAATTTCATCAGCCTGTGAGAATCGAAGGAGATCAGGCTGGGTGTCTGATGTGTTGCTGGCTTCTTCTTCTTGGTAATTTCCTGGTTCCAATTCAATAAAATAATTTCCCAATACAGAATCCACTGGTTCATTCTTCTCCTCCAGTTGAGTAACATTGTATTTCATGTGAGGCTCTCTTAAAATCTTAATCTGGTTCGGACTTCCTTTGTATGGCAGCCACAGATGTGACCAATCTGAGGCAAAATATCCATTTAGTTTGGCCGACCAATATCTGCTCAAGACAAGACTGTAAGCGTTTGGTATATCAGCCGCCACAATATTAATGACTTGGCACACTTTATCATTTGATGCCAGACGGACTAGGACATCTTCCATCTCACCAATTACCTTTACATCCGTTCTGTCCAATTGAACAACCCTCCATGTGGATGGTTTAGGCTTCCCATTTATCTTTTTACAGACTGATATTGGCATGACATTAACGGACACCCCTGAGTCTACCACACAATTATGTACATTGTGATTGAAAATTTCAAATGTGAGGAGGAAAGGTGGATGTTTGCTTTTAGACTTACCTCCAATGCTGGTTTCTCTGATTTCTTCTTCTTCCTGAGGTCGATTGTCAGTGGGAAGCTTCTCGTCCGATGCTTTAAGTGATTTCATTAGTCTTTCTTTTTGCTGTGGCACTTTACACATTTCAAATAAGGAAACGTTCGCTTTTACCTTCTTTAAATCCTCCACAATGTCATAATCCATCTGCTATTCAATGGGATGAGTTTTATCAGCATTCATCTTTTCTTCATTTGGCTTGGCCAATGTATTATTCTACTTAGGATCTTGGCTGGTAATAGTGAATTCTGGAATTTTATCAGCTAAGGATTTATTTTGAAATTTCTTAACATTTCGCTGAAGCCTCTTAATCTTTGTGAGTATGAGACTGTGTTCTTTAACCGACCCTTGGCTTCGTGTTCCTACGTTGGTTTCCATGACGTCCTTGTACCCCTGATTCTTTTTCTCTTCAGCATCAAATAACAAAACAGAATCCCACAAAACCATGGTTTCCTCTTCTTGTTATTTCGTTGAAGTAGTATTCTCTTTTCTTTCTTCATCTCCCTCTTCTGTTAATCTAGAATCCAACATTTGATTCATGACCAATGTCACTGAGTTTATCCATTGAGGACAATTCTTTTCAGAGTGTGGTTGTTGGTGAAAAGTGTAAAAATTGTCCATGCCTACCTCTGTTAAATTCATAGTTGCAGAATTGTGTGGAGGAGGTTGAGACTGATTGTTATCCTCTCTTTTATTATAATAGGGCTTATAGAACTTTTGTGCTTCCTTTTCTTTCTCCAAGTTTATGATTTTATTAGAAAGCTTCTGCATCATTTTGGCCATACTTTCATAATCTGGTGATTTCTCTTCCTTAGGATTAGTAAACAATAAGGCTTTCCTTCCCCCACCTTTCTCTCCTGACTGTTCGGGATAATCTTCGATACTTTCTCTTTCAGCGTCCACTACTTCTGCCTCTTCATAGGTTTCCGTCAAAGTAGGCTTGGCCCTACCTTTGGAAAACGTGGCCAAATCATGGCCTAAAGCTGAAGTATAATACTCAATCAGTACCTTGTCCGAAGTTTTATCAGCTTCAGAATTTTTTTTGAGATATGCTACAAACCTTTGTGTGAAACTGTGCACCTTTTCCTTTCACTCTTTCTTCAAGGTGCATAGTCCTTTCATGAGGGCTGCATGAGTCTTTTGAATCGCATACTTACTTCTGAAAATTCTCTCGAAGGTGTCCCAATCAGGGATAGAGTTAGCAGGCAACCCAAAATACCATGATGCCGCAGCTCCTTTAAGGGTATGCGAAAATAGTCTGCAAACTACATCCTCATACTCCCTATCCCTCAACCCTTCTATCACCAAGTAAAAACTTTGCAGGTGATAATCTACTACTATCTTCTCATTTGGGTCGAACTTAGGAAGCATCTTTTCAAAGGATTGAGGTAAATCATGTAGTGGAGGCGTTAGATTTAAAGGTGATCTGGCTTTCCAGGCAGGTGGTGGGTTTGGTGGGTTGGGTGGTAGATTAGCATTTACTCCTACCATGAGTCTGGGTGGAGAGTGAGGAGGTGAGCAAATAGGAGTGTGAGCAGGAGAACTGTGAGGGGTATCTGGGCCTTCTTGATTCAAAGGTAGTGCAACTTCCTGTAAGGCTGTTTCTACAAGTTCTTCCCAGTCTCCAACCAGCACTAAGTCTTCTACTATAGGACGATCTTTCCTTTTATACTCTCTTCTGGGAAATTCAGGGATGATTGGAAATCCTCCAATCTTCTTTACATATGCCCTGGTGTGTCTTCTCAGTTCATTAACAACTTTGTTGCCAATAGAATATAGATATTCTCTATTCCTTTCTTCCGGAATTGGATTATGAAGCCCACTGCATTCAGAACTGTTACCGGTGGAATAATCTCGGGAAAACGGGTTTCCTCGGCCAGCCATGCACTGGCAGCCCTCCTTCTAGCGCCAAAACTGTTGAGGCTTGGAAATTCGCAGGCAACAACAGCAAGGGATTCTCCCCAGTCAACGTTCCCAATTAGCCCGTGACTGTTTGGTATAGGGAATCTGTCCGGTTTGTGGTCCGGCTACCGTAGGTCAAGTAAAAAAAAAAGGTTGTACCGGTTGCGGCCCGGTCCACCATGTATTTGTATTTTTTAACTTGAGTATGATATGAAAGTGCCTAATTAATCATGCAGGGTGATAAAGATGCAAAGAGTAGTCACAATGTGATGCACAGGTTCTTACCTCTCGTCTTAGAACCCACAAGCATACAAATCATGCAAGAAAATAAATACTAACTAAACTATCTCCAGAGAGCTGGGTATTCATTCATTAGTAATGCACCCCTGTTCATGTGTTATGGAAAATCACAGATAGTTGTTCTTATAACCAAACATATAAACATGAATAAAAGTATATATGATAAGATAGATCATCAACAGTTAAAATTTTCATTACTCAAAGTGGAAAATACATCATAAAGGTACTGAAGAACATTCAGACAAGAACATAGGTTCAAGAAATTAGAACACTCTTACAGCTAATGAGGCACAGCTGAAAATGAAATAGTTCACATTCAACATTGCTCATTTAATCACATTGACATATTCCACCTAGTACTTCCTCCAACAGGAAAATTTTGTAGTCTCTGGTTGAAAAAGGAAATAGTTCCTCTTACAAGTATTAAGTTACAAGTTTTTCTAGGGAAAAATCCCCTTTCTAAGTTCTACTTTCAAATATTTAAACTACCACCGCCCACCTTTTGGACTGCCCCCCCCCCAAACGTATGACCTTACGGTCCTTCAAAATGCTTCATATTCCTATTTTATTTTCTGTGCGCCTTAATGATCTGATGAGTAAGTGACAGATCTTTTTGGGTCTGTTCCTTTGTCGTCGTTCATTTTGTCCTTTCCTTCGTTTGTCCTTCTTGCGATCTTGATGGTTTTGGCTCTGCTTTTACCAAATTGCCCATCTCCCTTTGCGCCGCAGTAGTTTGACCATTCTTCGGAAACCACCTGCAATCAAACGATGTGCATCATTGATCGGGATTGCATTCTAAACAAACATCATATTAAACCAACTAATGGCTAATCCATAATAAATGGCCCGGTGCGCCACTGTTTCGTCCACCTATGGGCTCGGGAGAAAACATCAACGCTGGGAGACGAAAAAGTTAAGACCTGAGCTGTGGGCAGGAAAAGGAAAAAAACCAATCGAAAGTCGGAAGGACTTTGACATCGGAAGCTAAATGAATTTCCTAGCTGCAACGGCGGAAAAGGAAAGGTTAAGGATACGAGACCCGTGGGCAGGAAAAATCTCCATCGGACGTTGGAAGGTTTTACACTTCGGAAGCTTAATCACTTTGGGAGCCACAACGACGGAAGAAGAAAAGTTACGGGCAAGCGACTAAAAGACTCATGCGTCAGCTGGCGGAGCGTTTTAGACTTCGGGCGCTTAGTCAATTTGGGAGCTGCAACGGCGGAATCAAAAGGTTAAAGATATACGACTAACATCGGAGGGCGGAGCACTTTGGACTTTAGGTAGCTAACTAGTTTGGGAGCCGCAACAGTGGAAACAAAAATGGCTACAGCTTCCGATCAAGATAAAATATGCTCTGATCATAGCATAAAAACACTAACTCTGAAATTCAACAACGGTTAAAATAACAATTCCAAACCCGAGCAACTTTTGAAAACAGGTCGAGGGTCAATCCTTGAAAATCATCTGAAAATAAAGCACGACAAAAAGATTCAAGGATCCAACGATTAAAAAACAACGCTAAACAATGAGGAGGGGCCCAAAATTTAATAAATTTGGGGAGAATGGTTGCAGTTATAATAGTCTCCTTGGGATTTGCGCCCCCCCTGGGTTGGATCTCCTAGTTTTTGTATAAATCAAAGCACAAGCAGCCTCTTCCAAGCTAGTTAGAACTAGGATTGAGGTGCAGTTTCTCTTGTACTGTATTGTTTATTATTCTGGAATAAAGAAGCTTTGGAGGCAAGATCTATGGTGTAATGCTCTTCATGTGTGGATGTTTATTGTCAAATGATTATGAGGTATAATCTGTGTCATTTATCATTGCTTTTGTTGGTTAATTGTTGGCCTTGAAGGAGAGAGCTCCCTCCTGTTAGGGTAAGAGTTTATTCTAGTTTGATTTATGCTCTTACTGCTGCTTGTTTCAAATCTATTGGAGTCGTATGTATTTTAAGTTTAATTGCATGCTTTCCAACTATCTCTTCCAGCAACACCTATGTTTTAACCATCTGTTTGTGCAAGGATTTCTAAGTTGCAGGTGATCTCGCTTGTAGAAGAGGTTGAGTTGGTTTTCATCTTTCTCATCTTCAATATCTTCTGAATGACATAGTCCCTTGGTGTTCCACCCAAGCAGAATCCAAATCCCAACATTCCTAGGCTTCAAACATTCTTTCTCTCTCTTCCTCCAAAATCTTAATTTCTCTTCAAATTGGTTACTTTTAAAGAGTCTTATTGTTTAGATCTATCTCATTAAGAAAATTACATATAGATCTAGTTAGTAATATCCTTTCTTAATTTTAGATCTCAGTTCTGTTTTGCATATAAAGTTATATTTTAAGAGATCTAGCTGAAATTATCGTCTTTTTGCAAGCATTTTAATGAAAATTTGTAGCTTGCTTTTAAGGTAGTTTCCTTTTCTGTACTTTAAAGTTTCATATTCTGCAATAAAAGTGCACATCTCATTGGAGGCCCAAACAGCAAGCCAAGATCCCAAGGAAATCCTGCTTTCCTTGGTTCCTTTTTGCAAAACTAGATTACCCCAACTTAACAAAATTTTACTTAAGTTTTTTTTTTCGGTAACTAGTGTAGTGACCCAAAACACTTTCAAACTATGTTTGGGCACATTTTATTTTGATTGCTCACTATTTTTTAGCAGGTCTAACAAAAAAGGTAAGGAGACTCTGCCAAATTTTTGACTCTTGGACGAATCGGAGCTTCCCGGAAGCTTCCCCCACCACTGTGTTTCAATTCGAGCTTGTTACAAGCTTGTTGTAAGCCTTTGGATCCTATATAACAAGGACCAAAGTCCATCAATTTTAATTTTCTGATATTGTAAATCGCTGCTAATAAAAATAAAAGGTCATTTCGAATAGGCTCTTTCGAGCCTATTCACCATCCTCCCTGGGGGGATTTGTGTCTGTGTTTCCTTTTTCCTTTTTTCTTTTTGAAAACTAGCGTAGTTCTAATCTGCAGGGTAGTATACTTTGTTTTATTATCAATTTCATATTCCATATTTTATATTTCAAAGTAATCTTAATACTTACCCCACGACTTCCCGATTGACCCGAAAGGGGAAAGAGATGCGTGGTAGGACTAATTAGAAAACCAGAATTGTGTATCTGTGTTTTCCTTTTCATCATTTGTTTCATCAGCTATTATAAAATTAACCCTTCCTTGATTCCCCGATGGAGATCCACTTGGATCGAAAGAGGTTCCTGGAGGGTTTTCTTTTTAACAAGAACACCCATCTCAAAATTTACTAAAATTGACAAGAATCCGGTGTGTATGCTCTACACTTGGCTGCGGTTCATCCGATCAGTCAAGTTGTATCAAAAGCACTTGAGTGACTAGAATAATTAGGATTCATTCTCCCAAATTGACAAACCATCAGGTGAAAATCCAACACCTAGATCAAACCATTACGGTGGCAGAATACCCAAAGGAAGCGAGAACTCCTGAAAAGTGACCTCGGGGCGCCGATCTCTGTCACACCCTAACGGGTGCATTATGAACAATAGCCCCAGAGACTCCATTCATATCACATATTCCTTGTGGGTAGCCGTGACGGTTTAGTTTTGGACATACTCCAAGTACTCTCGGGTATATCTGGAGTTCCCCTGCCCCCCCTTCGCCTAATTTTAATCAACTCATATTTCACATAAACTTAAAATGTACCAAGAGGCAATTGCAAAACATTCACTCTAAGCACATACAAGTACATTGATTATCTTTTGACTCCATTTTAAGGCACTGGTTATTTTATTGCTATATATATATATATATTGTCTCAGCATTGTACTTTCATGCTCATTTTGTATCGTGTCATCTATGGTTGTTTATGGTTAAATTTCAAACTCCTAAGTAATTCATTCAGTTTAAAATCACCATACAAAGTAATTAGCCTTAGTAACTTAATAGGGTCTACCCCCCTTGGCTTCGTTAGGAGTTGAGCCTAAACGGAGGAGTCAAGAACATGGTGACAGCCTTGACTCGAGACTTGGCCCCAAGGACACACCGAGTGGCTTGAATATTTTTGCCACGTGACCTAGGTGTGTGAAAGGCGGAAACACATCCCATAATGATAATATCCCATAAAAAAAATTCTTCCTTGAAAAATAAAAAATGAAACAAGTTCATGAATATGTGTCTTCTATAACGATCTATTGAGCACTTGCAATTTTAACGATTTATTGTACTTGTTGCAATTTTAACAATTTAAGGGGTAGCATGCATAACCTAGGGTTTAGAATCAATGAGGAAACCCTAACCCTAACTGAAGTTTAAAGGTTAGCATGCATAACCTAGGCTTTATAATCAATGAGGAAAACCTGACCCAAACGGTGTTTTGGGGTTAGCATGCATAATCTAGGGTTTAAAATCAATGATGAAACCCTAAACCTAGGAGGGAAACCCTAACACTAACCCTACCCAACCATCTCTTGTGGGCTCTTATAAAATACCTTTTTGTTTGTATATGAGCATGCCTTGGATTTGTAGTCATATTCCACGTATTCTTTATATACTAATCAAATGAAATACTTCAAAGCTTAAGCATGGATTACTTCACATAAGATAGGGTTAGAGCTTCATGAGCACTCCTTTTATAAACCATAGTGAAATAAGTAAAACATAGCTCATCTTCTTCTTACATGTTTTTTGGACTTGCCTTGTCCATATCAATAGGCCTTCTACTCCATTTTCTAACCTTTACTAACCCTAGGACTGTCTATCAAACTAGACTGTATTACTACCTATTAGGCAACCATAAGACATACCACTAACTCATCCTAAGCTACACTAACTTCTTGAATATAATATCGTATTTAGGGAAGCCCTAATAGCCTTCTTACCCACCTATCATGGCCTAAGGTCACTTCCTTTCCTTCCTATCTTACCCACTCACTTCCTATCTTGTCATCCCTATTGATCCTTCCTTTGGTAGCAACATGTTCTCTTTGGGTGTACACAAGTGCATGATGACCTATCCAAAGGTTTGCACTTAAAATATCTAACGGAATAAACACCATTAAATTCTACTTAACAAATTCAACCCAAAATTATCTCAAATTTGCATGCATAAACAATGCTAGAATCTACCCAATCATAAAGATAATATAAGCTAAAATTCAAATCTCCAAGAACACAATATTTGGACAACTGAAACAGTTCTTATGTATATGTATATATATGATATGTATGTATATATATTTGGAAACCATAAGCGAAGCTAGCCCCAAACTATCATTGTTGTCATTAAGGTATCCACACTATAATTGTTTTCCTCGTTAGGGTTTAGATACCCTAATCATCTTTCATCATAGAAGCACATGGAATTTCAGACAAGTCTAGCACCAGTTTCGACGTCAACATGTTTATCTTAGGATGATTCCTCAAACACTAGGTATTTGTCTATTGCTTTAACACAAGCACCAAGACCTCCATGGAAAATCAACTAAACTTAAAAAAATATTCTTCTAATCAAGGAATCAAAATAAGCTCGAGACTTATCAAGTTAAGTTTTCCATGGTATTTCCCTAACCTCCATGTATCACACAAGAACAAGACTGCAATATCACCAAAGAAATTATCTCTTTTCTTTGTATCTTCTACAGGGTTGGAACCCTAATTCTACCTTCTTTTCCTTAACAACAAGAGCTATAGATTCTACAAGACAACCATCAGTTCCTTTAGTATCATATCTCCTTCTCCAAGGTTTACTTACATATATAAACCCTAGTGTCCTCATGCATATCCAATTTTCATTATGTAATGCATTCCTCCTCTAGTTGTGTAGCACATCTTCTTGTTCCCAATGCTCCTCGACATATGTGTCAGAGGTGGTTACAATGCTCCAATGCTTATCCTTAATATGTGTGCCAAGGTGGTTACTATGCTCATTTGTTCTCCTCAACATGTGTGTGAAGGTGGTCACTATGGTCCAATATTTCACTTATCTTCATCCTAATATCACAAAGCAACCCAACAAAATAAAACCTAGTCCAAGTGTACGTTAACACCATGAAGATACATCCATTAAGGGCACTCTTTCCAAGCATATAACATATCCAGAACCTCTTATTACAACAATTTACAACATCAATAAATCTACTGAGCAAAACTTTAGTTTATGAAACCGATGCACAATGGAGTCATTGGGCCATGAAAACTCGGTGGAGAGGGCCCACTAGAGGTAATGGAATTCTAGGAGACCAACATAGTCGACGGCTCATCAACCCGAGCTGCGGTTGCCGAGTTATGTCGAGTTATGTCAAGTTGCATGAAAATGACGTTCAGGGACACTTGGTCACTCTTGGTCTGGGAGTGAAAAACCAAACGGAGCTGCAAGATTGCATGTCATTGGCTTCGATAGGTGTGCATGGCAAATGCTGATATGGGAACACCACCAAGACTGGCATGGTCGAGGTTTTTGTAGAGTTGACCCACCAATGCGAGAGTTTCATTGAAGGAAATTGAGCAAAACCCTAGTTTGTGAAAATGATGAACCATGGAGTCACTGGGCCATGGAAACATGATAGAGAGGGCCCACTAGAGGTACTGTCATTCCAGGAGACCAACGAAGTTGACGGGTCGTCGATCCAACCTCCGGTTGTCGAGTTATTTCAAGTTGCAAGTCGCATGAAAATGTCATTCAGGGACACTTGGTCACTCTCGGTCTGGGAGCGAAAAACCAAATGGAGCATTAGGATTGCATGCCATTGGCTTCGACAGGTGTGTATGTCCAATGTTGATATGGGAACACCACCAAGACTGGAACTATGTAGGGTTTTGTAGAGTTGACCCACCAATGTGAGAGTTGCATTGAAGGAAGCTGAGCAAAACCCTAGTTTATGAAACCGATGAACCATGGAGCCACTGGGCCATGCAAACATGTTGGAGAGGTCCCACTAGAGGCAATGGCATGCCAGGAGACCAACAGAGTCAGTGGCTCATCGATCTGACCTCCAGTTGTCGAGTTATGTCGAGTTGCAAGTCGCATGAAAATGTCGTTCAGGGACACTTGGTCACTCTCGGTCCGGGATGACATGCTAATTGTTGGGCATGGTAAGATAATTATTAAAAGGTTGAATAAGGACTTGGGAAGTTAATTTGCAATGAAGGATTTGGGTCCAACACAAAAAATATTGGGCATTAATGATTATATGTGACATAAGGAACAAAATATTGTCATACTACTCAAGTGTCATACTCCATAGTGAGCAAGTCCAACTCTGATATCTCTTGAATGTCATTTTCTTTCCATCGATGTGGAAGGAAGTATACTATCTCATATCTCTACCGCTACCTATGTCCTGATTGGAACACTTAATATGCAAGCAATCAAGGAACTATATTTCTCCAAAAAAACATAGAAGAAATGTTACTTGGAAAAACATAATCCGAGTTGTCGCAGAAGACTTAAGATGGGTGTATTTAGCTATGGTATATGCTAGAAACTGTATCTCTTAAACATGAACAAATATTTGACCTTTATCTATGTTATACCTTCTGCTTTCACATTCAATTCTAATTTTTTACTCAAATAGAAGAAGGATAAAAAATTACTATAATAGCAATTAAAATTTAGAGAATAAAGCATAATGCATAAGTCAAATACCATTTAACAATATTAGAGCAATTATTTTTTGATTAGTAGCTTGATGCAACACAAATTGGAGAGAAAGTTGCAAAGATAGTGGTTTACCAGGAAGGACATGTAGAGAACAATATAAAGTATGGAGTTAGCAAACTTGTGAAGGACATGATGTTGGTTTCCTAACAATATTTCCTCCCTCCAATTTTGGAAAAACTTCAAACCTGAAAAGATGCAATACAAGTCTAATGGAAGACCACAAAAATAAGCATGTTTTAGCTAGCTGCAATAATATCTCACTTTTGACTAACATTTTTATTAATCATATGCTTATTTATAATCCTCTTACACCACATTAGAAGTTTTTTCCAATATTAAATGGAAACCCAAAAACTTACTATGGATTGATCTTGTATTGTTTATCATAGCAATGAAGCTAGGCATATATTTTAAACTTCTGTAGAAAAGGTAAGATAAACATGGGTAAAAGATTAAACCAGTGAAGGGTGTCCATTGAAGTTACATGCATCAAACATTTTCACTTGAAAGTTACATTCAAAAAATTCAATCTCTAATTAAAAAGAACAGAAGGAATTGAGAATGCAAATGATGAAAATTTGTGTTCTTGCATAGCTTTAGTGGCTAACAAGAAGTAGTGTGAAAGGGATGGAGAAAATAGTCAATTGTCTGTAGTCAAAATAGTCAATTGTAGAGAATCATGTGCTTGTGCAAGCTAACACATCAAAATCTGGATGCCAGTTCCATCAGTGATTGAAATTGATGGCTACTATTAAAAGACAAGATGATCATGATAAATTACTCTTCTTTCTATGTGAACTCTGCAAAATACTTTCCCTTTCCATCTATATCGATGTCATGTCTGAATATATAGCATGTATAAATACTTATTACCAAGTATGATCTATTTTATGCACTGTACTTAATTAAACCGACATTTGCAGAGATGGATGGACATCTGTTACATGCGTACTCCATATTTGTTGGTATTCATGTGACTGTTATCAATCCATGTAACAGATGTCCATCCATCTCTGCAAATGTGGTTTAAGCAATTAGGGTGCATAAAATAGATCATACTTGGTAATAAGTATTTATACATGCTATATATTCAGACATGACATCGATATAGATGGAAAGGGAAAGGATTTTGCAGAGTTCACATAGAAAGCAGAGTAAGTTATCATGATTGTCTTGTCTTTTAATAGTAGCTGTCAATTTCAATCACTGATGGAACTGGAATCCAAGTGGAGTGTAAGCACAATTACCCAATCTCATTCAATATAGCCAGCTGGATCCTCTCTGTTGCTAATTGCCTCCATCAATATATCATGCTTTGAATGAGGCAAGAAGTAACGTACCTTGGTTGAGTTCTTGGTTGACATTGTCTGTAGATGGATGTTCGTGCCAACAATCAAGTTTGTGAAGTGATAGACCACAGAACCTGGTCTGTAATCCACGAATACATGCCCACTAGTTCTTCTTGATTTCTCATCTATTATAAGATATTCACCCTCAACCACCATTGAGCCAATAGGAAATTCATTTCCTCATCATCAATAAATGATCTGTTCAGGATTTTCTTACCTCAAATGCATCGTGCCAACCAATAATTCGTGCCCCATTCATTGTCTTTCGAGGCTACAACTGCATATATGTGTCCTGGTTGTACAAGATATGAGATATGGTCATAGTTTGTCGAAATCGTTGACTGGACCTCCTCTAAGTTGGTTGTTTCAATGACTACACATGGGTCTATTGCAAGTGACACACAATCCCAATCATCAACCCAGTCCATGCATTTGCATTCATCTCATTCACCACTGCTACAAGGGCTGCAAAATCATGCAAGTTTCCACGTCCATATTTCAAATAGGGGGTTGTTTGAGCTTCAAACCGAATGAAATCCATGTGTTCCTTGTACTATGCTGCAAATATAGGAACATGATCAATCTATGTCAACCACATGCCAAAAGTTCCTGACTAGACTTCCTACCCATGTTGATGTATGCTGCACTTTAGTTCGGTTTGACATTGTTGCAGAGCACCATTGAACTATGGATTCTGCATCTTTGATATGGGGGTTTCTGGTAAACCTCATCTCCTCCCTTCGTAGTGTGGTCTTGATGCATGCATCGGCCTCGTCATGCTCAACTTTGTCATGCCCAGTCTCAAATTAGTTCCATATATGCAACACATTATAAGTCTTATGTAACATACTCATCCATTGGAATACTTGGGCATTTTTGAACTAGACCGCACAACCATGTGACCATATCCAATGTATATCTGTTATCAACCCAAATGGAACTTCTCCATCCGAGTGCTGACACTGCATTTTTTGGCACACAAAAGGACATTTATGGATTGAAGGTTGCCTAAAACACTATAGATGGGCATGACATGAGATGCATTCACTATCCACCTAGCTTGCCATTTTTACCTTTTTACATGTTGATTGATGTACGTGACTCTTTCCACAGCAAATCGCATACATACACGACTATCTCCACAGCATATCGTGTACTGTACGTGGGTATTGTCATTGCAACCCACGTAAAGATCTGTATGCAGTTTTCCCTTATAGCAACTCGCGTGTCACACGCGGGTTGCCAGTATCAATACTCGCGTACACCTTCATTCGACATTAAAAATAACAAAACACGATTAATGGAGATTTGTTAAGCGTTAAACATTAACTATCTTAACTGTCTCAACCTCCTCAACCTTCGAAACTGCTCTATTTTCCTAAGCATAAATAGAGACCTTGGGGAGGGCATTAATCA
The DNA here is from genome assembly GCA_001517045.1 of Pseudotsuga menziesii. Classification (NCBI taxonomy): domain Eukaryota; kingdom Viridiplantae; phylum Streptophyta; class Pinopsida; order Pinales; family Pinaceae; genus Pseudotsuga; species Pseudotsuga menziesii. Next base: position 25,549 of record LPNX011210829.1, on the reverse strand, counting down.
ATCATACTTGGAGAGCAAAGTTATGCTGGTGGTATATCTTCAGAAGTCTTTGGATTAGCAGAACTCAGAATTCTTTGGTTGCAAAGGAGTCCTTTTTTTAGGCGTTGGGTTGTACACTTATCTCATTCACTATTGTTAATAAATGGAATATTTCTTCCAACTTTGTGTTGACTCTCTTTCATGTATCATGGTCTGATGAATATTTATGATGAAGCACCATATATTTTGTTTATCTAACTTATCATATATACATGTATAATATTGTATTTGGAGGATTTGCTCTTTGTAGGTGAAGGAGGTGCATCCCTGAAAGCTTTGGAGAGGAGCAGAGCGGGAGAATACAAAGCTTGGATCAACCGTCGTTAACCGGGTGAGTCCATTATATCTTCCTATTTCCTTTCTGTACTTTAAAGCTGATTGTCTGCTAGTTTTAAGAGCACGTTGGTAATCCCAGACCCTCGGTTATAAGGGTGTTTATTTCTAAACAACAATATCTCCCTCCTTCAGCTGATCATAGAAAATTTGAAAACAGTGTTGCACATAATGCAGGTCATGGCATCTGTCATCACTTATGTAAAATTTTGTCTCCTTCTATATTATCATGTTGTTAATGCTGCTCTCAAAGCCATGCCTATACATAATATGTACCATGATGCTGACTTGGTCGGAATAGTAGTATTGACTCTGAATTTCATTTTGTGGCTGAAGGGTGTAGTTTTCTACAAATTCCACAATTAACAATATGGTCCCAATGGGAAAGATGTCCCTACATTTTCTGTACTGCTCATTCGTCCATTGTGCGACATGCACATGTTGAATGTACTGGTCGGTTTTCTTGTAGAACTCCATCAAAAAATCACATACATGTACCTGTTTCCATGAAAACAAGGGTCGTATTAGAATGTGACCTTTAAAGAATGTATATGTAAAAACTGAACATGTAAGAGGAAAAACATGCAGTAATCATTTACACCTATGACTTCACCAATGCAATCTTTTTACTTTCCTTCGCACTATCTGATTGATATGTTACTTACGTGAAGCTCTGCATTAGAGGAAATTTGGGGTCTAAAATGGGCCTTATAAGAAAACGTGCCAACAATAAGTTCTTGTGAGTTGGAAATCAAGAACCAATAGAATTCAAATAAAATAAGTCAACGATAATGGTTGAATTGAAATATTCTTCATAAAAAAACTACTTTTTTGTTCGTATTTTCGACATATCTCCCTATGTTTTTACTCAAATTTCTATCAGGAGAGTTCATTAGATGAACAATTTGATTCCACATCCAACGAGTACCCACACTGCATACTTTTGATGGACCTCGCTACCCCAAAAACAAGAAATACCTGAAAACACATGATGATGATGTCATCATCACATTTTTTTCAGGTATTTCTTGTTTTTGGGGTAGTGAGGTCCATCAAAAATATATAGTGTGGGTACTCATTGGATGCAAAATCAAATTCTGCATCCAACGAGCTCTCCAGATCAAAATTTGAGTAAAAACACAGGGAGATATGTTGAAAATACGAACACAAAAAGTAGTTTTTTTCTTTTTTCCTCCAAAATTAATAAATATTATTTTATTAATTTCCTTAGGCAGCCCATTTTGACCTCAAAATTCCTCTAATGCATCTCCACGCTCATATTGCCAAATTGATGCTCATCGCTTCCATGAATGCAATGGTTCAAAAGACCGTACCATGGTTTACATTTCTCAAACATACCATGGTTTACATTTCTCAAAGGACCGTTGGTCCAGGTTCAATTGTGTGTGCTCATTCTTGAATCTCTCATAGAGTTCAGTCTGTGTTGTGTTGAGGAAGTGTTTTACGTGTGGACTTGCTTACAATTGATTCTAAGAAGTGTGTGAAAGGAGTTGACGTTGTCGTGTGGACTTTCTTACAACTGATTCTGATAACACACGACGAGCCGCACAAAGATATTTAGTACGAGACCTCTTCCCAATCACATTTAAAGAATATTGTATATTTCTAACAATATGATTGTTAGCTTCTGAACTTCTAACCATCTTTATGCCCAAAATTCTCCTAACAACAACTACACAATTTGACTTTAACAAACATAGTAATAATTGACATTTACTTGCATCGCCTTTGGATTCAAAATATTCCTTCATTAATTTGCTACATTACCAATCGATAATGTGTTTGGGAAACTTACCTTCAAGGCCTGACATACAACTTTCATCCACATGGATACGTCTAGGAGTCCTTTTTCTTACAGTAGACAGTTGAGGTAGGGAAGGTGGACATGAGCTATGAATCCCAGGGCTTCTTTGTTGTGGTGCTTCATTCACATGTCATTCCATATTGAGAGTGTGCTCGACATGGTTGTGGTCTTCTTAGAGGGATTGCAAATTAATCATTTCTCCTAGGTCCAATGCTTCATACTCAACATCTCTCAATACACCTATGTCTTCAAGAGATTCAACATGGCTCATTTATGGATTGTTGGTTGGAGACTGTGTTGATGTTGGAACTTGATTTGGGTCCGTTGGATGCAACTGCTTCACCCGTGGTTCTGAAGTAGAGGTTGTTATGTCATCAACTCTATTAGGATCGGTCGCAGTATCAGTGGAAATGTCTGTACCATGTCTCACTCTCTCCATTGCCAACCTGGCCTTTTCTCTTACCTCATTTTCCTTTTCAATGGGCATATTCCTTCTTATTTTTCTTGCTCTGTTACATGAGTTTCCCATATCCGAAAGTTTCAGAGTCAAAAATATCAGGTACCCATGCATAAGAAGCAACAAATAAGGTATTAGTTCCATTATACAAGATACATGACGCGCTCCAACATAATTAACTAAATTACAAATATGTTCGTATGCTAATTATTGGCATTTATACATAAACATTGATTAAAGGTTTCTCTTTATGTTAGAACCAAAGTTTCATTTCTATACTCTATTTGAGTCAAGTAAAGAGAGTTAAGTTTGTAGGTATTACAGCTATAGGATTATGACTTCCTTTTTGTTCAAAAAGTATTGGAAGTCAAAAGAAGATGAGTGAAATATTCTTCATTTCCAACACCTTCAGACGAGATGTAATTACACGCAATATGCCACATTAGTTGTGAGGGAAGACACAAGTTTTTTTGGATGTCTTGGGAATAAATTGAATAAATTACAGTCATTAAGATACAAGTTAACTATTAAGAGAACAAATTGACTAATTAGACAATGAGGAGGTTGCAAATCCCTCGAAAAAAGGAGAAATCATTCAGGTAGAGGCATCCCTGTCAAGCTCAAAGGCATGTTATGATAAATCTAGCATGAAGAGGACATCATGGACAAGTTGGTGAACTATTCAATATGGACCCTCTCCCATGATTGCTTCCAAGGTTTTTATACAAATTGAAGAGTCTCAGTAGAGAACCTCATCTATGCCATCCTTGTGGGAAATCAAAATATATTCATGTGCAAATGATTATTGGTCTACATTGCATACTTAATCTTGAATAGAGAATATGGACAACTTGGTGAACTGTTCAATATGAACCCTCTCCCATGATTACTTCAAAGTTTTTTTTTAAATTGAAGAGTCTCAAGAGATAACTTCATCTATGCCATCATTGTGTGAAATCAAAATATATTCATGTGCAAATGTAAATTAGTTAACATTGCATACTTCATCTTGTATGGAGAATATGAGACTTATTTAGATGTGAAGTTGGGATTTATTCTTGTGAAATTAAATGTTGTCTATGCGAGAGATATTGTTGTAGGCATATCATAAAGCATAAATCAATGAAATGATCTGAAAGCTTGTGAATTAAAACAATTATTTACAATTCACCATACCTATTCAAAATGATCTCTTCTTGCAATGAAAACTTGTAGTGTGAATCTTTCCACTAACTTCCAAGACCACTGAATATGTTTGTTAGATTCCAAGAGTGAGCTTCTATCCAATAGGTCAAAAAGTGGTGATGGATTGTGAGCCAAATTGCATAGTTCAGGAGCACAAAACATGCGAACAACAAAAGAAAACCTCTGAAAATTGGTGGCAATATCGGGAATCCAAATCTCTGTTTTTTTTAACTAGTAATAGGTGCATGCACAAGTATTTAAGCATGCACATGCATGTATAAGACCACGCACACATTTATGTGCATGGATATTTAAACGCACACATGCCCCTGCCTAACATTTAGAGCATTTACTCACTAACGTTTATCTCATTTAATGACTAACGTTCTTCAACAAAGATTTCGTATTCATGATTATTTCGAGTATTTTTACAATATATTCTTCACCACTACTTTCTTCTTAGGCCCATGGGTGCCATTATGAGGTCTTAGGCTCCTTTCCTATGGCTAATGGAAAGGGAGGCCTCCAACACTTAACCTATCATCATCATCATCATCATCATCATTGTTCCTCAACACCATTATCATCATCATCACCATCATTGTTCATCATCATTGTCATCATCGTCATCCTCCTCCTCCTCCTCCTCCTCATCCTCCTCCTCATCCTCATCCTCATCCTCATCATCATCATTGTTCATCATCATCATCATGGCCACCATCATCATTCCTTTGAAAATGCTTGAAAATAAAATCAAAGCAAAGTTTCAACTAAACCTATCATCATCATCGTCATCCTCCTCCTCCTCCTCCTCCTCCTCCTCCTCATCATCATCATCATCCTCATCATCATCATCATAGTCATCATCCTCATCCTCATCATTGTCATCCTCCTCCTCCTCCTCCTCATCATTGTTTGTCGTCACCATTCCATTGCAAATGCTTGAAAATAAAATCAAAGCAAAGTTTCAACTAAACCTATCATCATCATCATCATTGCTACTCATCATCATCGTCATCATCATCATTCTCATCCTCATCCTCATCCTCCTCCTCATCATCACCATCATTGTAATCATCATCATCATCCTCATCATCATCATCATCATAGTCATCATCCTCATCATCATCGTTCTCATCGTCCTCATCATCACCAACATTGTTCATCATCATCATCATCATCATCATCATCCTCATCATCATCATCCTCATCATCATCATCATCCTCATCATCCTCATCCTCCTCGTCATCATCATCATCACCATCATTGTTCATCATCATCATCATCCTCATCATCATCATCATAGTCATCATCCTCCTCCTCCTCATCATCATTGTTCATCATCATCATTCCATTGCAAATGCTTGAAAATAAAATCAAACCAAAGTTTCAACTAAACATATCATCATCATCATCATCATCATCATTGTTCCTCATCATTGTTGACATCATCATCCTCATCATCATCGTCATCGTCATCATCATCACCATCATTGTTCATCATCATTGTCATTGTCATCAGCATCACCATCATTGTTCATCATCATTGTCATCGTCATCATCATCACCATCATTGTTCATCATCATTGTCATTGTCATCATCATCATCATCATCCTCCTCATCATCATAGTCATCATATTCATCATCATCATTGTCATCATCCTCATCATCATCATCACCAACATTGTTCATCATCATCACCATCATCATCCTCATCATCATCCTTGTCATCCTCATCCTCATCATCATCATCATCATCATCACCATCGTTGTTCATCATCATCATCATCATCATCATCATCATCATCATCATCATCCTCATCATAGTCATCATCCTCATCATCATCATGGCCATCATCCTCCTCCTCCTCATCATTATTGTTCATCATCATCATTCCATTGCAAATGCTTGAAAATAAAATCAAAGAAAAGTTTCAACTAAACCTATCATCATTGTCATCATTATTCCTCATCGTTGTCTTCATCATCATCATCCTCATCCTCCTCCTCCTCCTCCTCATCATCATCACCATCATTGTTCATCATCATTGTCATCATCATCATCATCTTCATCATCATACTCATCCTCATCATCATAGTCATCATCCTCATCATCATCATTCTCATCGTCCTCATCATCATCATCATCATCATCCTCATCATCATCATCGTCATCATCATCATCCTCCTCATCATCATCATCATCCTCACCATCCTCATCCTCATCATCATAATCATCATCACCATCACTATTCATCATCCTCATCATCCTCCTCCTCCTCATCATCATCCTCATCATCATCATCATAGTCATCATCCTCATCATCATCATAGCCATCCTCCTCCTCCTCATCATCATCATTGTTCATCGTCATCATTCCATTGCAAATGCTTGAAAATAAAATCAAAGAAAAGTTTCAACTAAACCTATCATCATCATTGTTCCTCATCATCGTCATCGTCATCATCATCATCATCCTCATCTTCCTCCTCCTCCTCCTCCTCATCATCATCACCATCATTGTTCATCATGATCATAATTGTCATCATCATCATCCTCATCCTCATCATTATAATAGTCATCATCCTCATCATCATCATTGTCATCATCTCCATCATCATCATCACCAACATTGTTCATCATCGTCATCATCATCATCCTCATCCTCCTCGTCCTCATCATCATCCTCATCATCCTCATCCTCATCCGCATCATCATCATCACCATCGTCATCATCCTCCTCCTCCTCCTCCTCCTCCTCATCATCATCATCATTGTTCATCATCATCATTCCATTGCAAATGCTTGAAAATAAAATCAAAGCAAAGTTTCAACTAAGCCTATCATCATCATCATCATTGTTCCTTGTCGCTGTCGTCGTCATCATCATCACCATCATTGTTCATCATCATTGTCATCGTCATCATCATCCTTGTCCTCATCATAATCATTATAGTCATCATCCTCATCATCGTCATTGAAATCATCCTTATCATCATAGTCACAATCATCATCATTGTTCCTCATCAATGTTAGCATCGTCATCATCCTCATCCTCATCTTCATCATCATCACCATCATTGTTCATCATCATAGTCATCATCCTCCTCCTCCTCCTCATCATCATCGACGTCACCAACATCATCATCCTCATCATCGCAATCATCATCCTCATCATCATCTTCATAATCACCGTCATCATAGTAATAGTCATCGTGATCATCATCCTCATCATCATCACCATCATTGTTCATCATCATAGTCATTATCATCCTCCTCCTCCTCATCATTGTCATCATCCACATCATCATCCTCATCATCGTAATCATCACCATCATCATCATAATCATCGTCATCATATTTGTCATCATCATACTCATAGTCATCGTGATCCTCATCCTCATCCTCATCATCATCAGCATCATTATTCATCATCATCATCATCACCATAGTCATCATCATCATCACCATTATCATCACCATCATCATTGTCATCATCCTCCTCCTCATCATCATAGTCATCATCCTCATCACCATCATCATTCTCATCATCATCCTCCTCCTCATCATAGTCATCATCCCCATTTGATCATCATTGCCATCCTCCTCCTCCTCCTCCTCATCATTGTTCATCATCAACATTCCATTGCAAATGCTTGAAAATAAAATCAAAACAAAGTGTTTAATTAACAAATGCATGCATGCGTCTTTAATGCGTGCACACAAAGTAGCGCGATCACGCTTCTAGTGCATGCACGTTGTGTTTTAAACTAAGAACGCGGGTGATTTAAATTTAGAATTTTGGTGGCACCTTTTTTCCAACCTACATGGTGGATGACTTGGATGCTTTGGTTTTAGGTTCGGGTTGCCCAACCAAGTTGTTTGGACTGTCTTATGACATACAAACTTGTTTTGTACCACTTCTCCTATTTCGTGCATGAGGCCAAATAAGAAGTCTAACTTGTTGATTGGTGGAGAAAGATGCCAATGTTGTTGATTGGTAGAGAAAGTAGCGTATAATTAATTTGAATGTTGTTGACTGGTAAGGAACGTGGTCTCAAATTGGTTTGAATGTAAACTTAGAATAAATATTTCAAATCAGTTTTGTTTTGTGTGCAAACTTATGAAATCGACGGCAAACCGATTCATATACTCCCTGCTAGCCTAAAAGGTAGGGAATAATAATGGTATTAGAAAACGACTCTTCTATAATTATTCTTTACATATTTTATGATAAATGTACAAAGATCAAATTCCAAGATTCTTTTTTGGGTATGGGCCAACAAAAGACCAATTTGCCTCTTAATTTATTGTAGGATTATGTCAATTCAAAAACTCATTCTCTCTCTCTCGCACACACACACACATATATATATATATATAAACAAAAGGAGCATACAATTATCATAAGATGCATCCACATCAACAACTTTGAATTGTGTTATTTTAATTACAAAATGATACTCTTCCCGTTGTAAAAACCCATGCTTGGTATTTCATGTTGATCTCTCTTGATTTTGGTTATATAAACTATTTGCTGATTATTAATATGTCACAATAATCTAGGGACTAAACACAAGTCTCATCAAAGATTAATAACAATAAGGCATAAAAATGGTGTAATTGTGCTACAAAATGAGTAGCCGCTCTGTATATTCACACAAAGAATGAGTAATGCAATACAATGATCATGCTGCAAGCATGAATGACAAAGCAATTTGAATTCCCAAGGAGGTCATTTTAATTGAATGAGTGAGTCTAGCTTAACTGAATGTAAGCCACAGTCAACACTCAAGTTAACCACTGATCAAAACCCTAATTGACTCAACTGAGCCCTAACTAAAGTCAGAGTGCAATAAATGACTGAGTCTAACTGAAAGTAGCTCAGACACATATCACTACAAGCCAACCAACAAGTAGTAGTGCATCAATGACTCCAATGAACCCCGATGAGGTTAACTGAAGTGTAACTGACCATCAGAAGTGGTTGGAGGCGCCCCTGTTGACTCCAGTTCATTAAATAATCAATAAATAATCAAGTTAATGAAGGAAGGTACTTTCACTGCTTTGTTTAACTGATTGTAACCATTAGTTAGCAATATGGGGCATTAATGACACTCAAATCACCCCCGGAGTGCTCCAGTTAGCCTCCCTGAATGTAGGAGAAGGATAAGTTAGCCTCCTTGACTGAAGGTAGGCATGGGTGTGATCTAGTTGATGTCATCTAGTGCTCCTCTGATGTCAATTAAGTCAATAAAACTTAAGATAGTGGTTTAACTAGGCCAAAATGACCAGAATGAGTGTGTATGGTGGTAAATGTCTCCAACACCCCCCCTTAAGCTATACTCAGGAGGAGTAGAAAACATAAAATGCATAAGAATGCTAGGGCCCCGAAAACTAAGGACATAGGTCACCCTGTACAATAATGAAACTGAATCAATGCTCAAAAACAAATTAAGTGAGGAAAAGAGGGAAAACCCAATGGGAAACCCCCCCCCCCTCAAGTTAAACACTGAAAGTAGTCTAATCACCCTAATGAACTCACCCCCAACAGTGAACGGAGGTAAGTGAACTTATTTTCTAAAAAGATCTTGGGGAAGATGTATGCAATCTGCTCATTAGTCAGGCAATGTTGCAGAATGATGGTCCTGTCATGCACCAGCTCCCTCATATAGTGCATGTGGATCTCTACATGCTTGGTCCTCTGCCTGGTAACTGGATATGTGGATATCTTAATAGCACTTTGATTGTCACAAAAGAGGATAGTGGACAAAGTACTACCAATATCAAACTCTGAAAGAATGCCTTGCAACCAAACTGCTTGGATGCAAGCATTCACCGCTCCTCGATACTCGGTCTCAGCTGAAGATAATGCTATGGCAGCCTGATTTTTGCTAGACCAGCAAATGGGGCCACCACCAAACATGAATACATATCCAGAAGTAGAATTCCAATCAATAGAATCACCTTCCCAATTGGAATCTGTGTACCCAACCAGCTCTAGCTCGAAGTCTGCAGCATAGTGAATGTCGTAGGTCCTGGTTCCCTGAATATACTGGAGGATCCTCTTGGCTGCCTTCCAATGAAGATCATGAGTCTGCTGCATGTATATTGATACAGAATTCAACCCATAACAGATATCAAGCCGAGAATGTGTCAAGTACAACAAGCTACCAATCAGCTGTTGATAGATAGTGTAGTCCATGGGAGGTGTGCTTTTTCCTTCTTCAAGGCTGATCCCTGAAAGGAAAGGGAATGGTGCAGGCGTACATTCAGCCATGTTAAAATTGAATAACAAGTCTAATATGTATTTGGACTGAGTGACCATTATCCCATCAAAAAATTTCTCAATTTTGAGCCCCAAAAATTGTTTTAAGATCCCTAAATCGCTCATTTCAAATGCATTGTGGAGAGCAGTTTTGATGGCTAAACTAGAAGCAACTGTGCTACCTGTGATCACTAAGTCATCGACATATAAAAAAATAATAATCAAATGACCATCATACTATTGTATATATATATATATTTGGATCTAATCTATACCTTTGGAATTTTTGCGAGAGAAGGAAGGCATCCATCTTGGAATACCACTCTCTTGGGGCCTGTTTTAACCCGTATAGTGACTTCTTTAGCTTGCAAACCAAAGATGGATTAGAGATGTAGCCCTCAGGTTCATTCATGTATATCTTCTCATGAATATCTCCATGTAGAAAGGATAACTTAACATCCATATGATGCACTTCCCACTGCTTAGATGTTGAAATTACCAAAAATAGGCAGATGGAGTCCATTTTTGCAACCGGTGCAAAAGTCTCATGGTAGTCCACACCTTGGACCTGAGAGAAACATTTTTCCACCAGAATTGCCTTATATTTGTAGTTGATTCCATCAGCATCAACCGTTTTCTGAAACACCCAGTTGCATTGAACCAATTTCCTTCCCGGAGGAAGAGAAACTAGCTCCCAAGTAGTGTTTTTCTGAAGAGAATTCATCTCTTCATCCATGGCAAATTGCCATCTCGGATCCTTCTGAGCATGGTAGTATGATTTTGGGTCTGAACTAATCATAAAATAACAAGTTTTGGACAGCAAATTATCAATACAAGAGAACGCAATACCTGCTCTTTGGAAATCAGACCGGGTTCTCCTTGGATCATCTGGATTTCCAATGTTATCTCCTACAGAGGAGAGTGTCTGTCGAGCCCATGTGGGAAGATGATTTTGTACTTCATGTTTTGATTAAAAATCTGATTTTTTCTGTACATTGATATCAGAAATAAGAGGATCCAAATCAGGGTCATCACCCCTAATTTCATCATCCAAATATTCAGTAGAATACGAGGGAAATTCAGCAGTTTTCTCCTTCACTAGTTCCACCTCCTGAAGAGGCTCATCGAACTTGACACTCCTTTCAATGATGATCTGTTTTGTTTTGATATCCAGCAGCTTGAAACCTTTTGATTCATGAGGATACCCAATAAACATACATTCTATTCTTTGCGGTTTCAAAGCTCTCCTTTTATCAAGTGGAATTCGGGCCCATGTAGTGGACCCAAACATCCGTAGGTTCGACACATATGGCTTGTGTTCGAAGTATGATTCGAAGGGTGTCTTCCCTTTCACTGATGCGTGTGGCACTCTATTCTCAATATATGCTACAGCATGCATGGCTTCATCCCACAAATTTTTAGCCAACTTCTTTGATTCCAACATACAGGTGGTCATCTCATTGAGAGACCGATTCTTCCTTTCCGCTACACCGTTCTTCTGGGGAGTGTAGGGAATTGAATGTTGGACTTGAATACCTCTTTGGGAGCATATGTGTAGAAACTCATTACTGGCATACTCCCCACCATTATCAGATCTCAAGATCTTGATATTAAGCCTAGAGGCATTCTCGATCAAGGCCTTCAGTTTAGTGAATTTTTCACATACTTCAAACTTTTTTTTGAGAAAGAACACCCATGTGTACCTTGAAAAATCATCAATAAAAGTCAGAATATACCTTGATCCATTCATGGATGTGACAGGAATTGGACCACTGATATCAAAATGTATCATCCCCAAGATGCATGTAGCTCAGTTTGCTTTCCCCCGATCGAACTTGTGTTCTGGGTGTTTTCCAACCACACAGCCCTTGCAAATTCCAGTGGTTTCCTTGATGACCGGGAGGCCTTCAACCATGGAGTTTTTCTGTAATTGCTGCAAATATTTGAAATTGCGATGGCCAAACCTCTCATGCCACATGCTACTAACTTCATTTCCATGAGTTAGCAGTGCGGTGGTCTTTGCATCCGCCACAAAGTGGGAAAACTCATAGGATTTTTCATGATGGTTTGCAAGGCCTTTAGCAACAAGTTTCCTAGTGTTGATGTATATGTAACTTCGGAATGTATTCTTATGTATTGTAACCCGATGTTTATTCCGGGATGTTTTCTATTATGTATTTGAGTCATGTTGTCATGCCCCGATGTTCCGATAGGGAGGATTAATAATGTAAACAAGTCTTGTCAAGTCATTGTGTAAGTCCCCATAGTTTCGGGGCACTTGAGTTATTATACACTAATTAAGGTGTAGTCTCGAGTAAGTAATTGTTGGTTGGGCCGACATGATTAAGTGCACTTCAAGTGAATGGAAGAATATAAATAGAGAGTGAGAGTCTCTCTATTTATCACTTATACAACACATCACTTACCCTCTCAAGTGTGGCGCACTAGTGAAGAAGGAAATATACTGGGACTAGAAGACTACTGTTGTCGGGAGTGCATCTTACTGTTTTGGGGTCTTACATCTTGTGGTGATTCTATCTTTGAGGAAGTTGCGGGGTTTTCTCCATTTATGGTTTCCCTGATCAAAACTCTTTGTGTCTCTTGTCTCTTGTGAAGCGCTTATGTTTTATTGCTGTGCTTGTTATTATCTCAGTGAAAAGATCCTAACATAATGCCAGCTTAAATGTTGAAAAACTAACATGGTATCAGAGCTAACCTGAGAAGAAGACACTGTGCAGCTGCAGGAACTAGGGCCTCCTAGTTTGTGGACCTTCCTCCACAAATTTTCAGCAAAAGTAGGGTGGAATTACTCTCCTCCCTAGGGCGCATCGTTCTGTCGAAACATAATTCAATTTTGAGATTTTTCAGTTTTGGACCTGTCACTAGGGTCGAAAATTAGGGATTTTTACAGAAGAGGAATTTTTTAGTGAGCCCAAGCCTGAATTGATCTCCTCCCCAAAATTGAAGTTAGGGACAAATTTGAAGGCATTTGGGTGGACAGAACTCCGGAAAAGAAAAACCCTAGTTTTCTCCTGAACCAGCTCTACGGGATTTCAGCTCAAGTTTCAGATCCGACATCTTGAACCTGGTAAGATCTAAAATATTTTGTATTTCCATTTTAGGTTCTTATTTAAAGATGTCTCATCATACCAAGCTTGATGAAAAGCTTGAGGGGGCTGATAACTTCCGATCCTGGAAGTATAGGATCTCCCTGGTATTGGAAGAGAATGAATTAGACTCCTACATTCATGAGGAGGTTCCTGTTCCAGAGGGAGATGAGGAAAAGGGCTTACATAAGAAGAAGATGGTTATGGCAAAGAGGGTCATTGCTGATTCTATCAAGGATCATCTTATCCCATAGGTGTCCTCTCTCAAGACACCTAAAGTTATGTCACTACTACATTTCGATCCAAAATCCGACGGAAAAATCCGACGGCGCATGGATTTCTTTTCTTAAACCTACCAAAAATCACAAAGATAATTTTTTTATTTGAAAATGTGGCCATAAGCGTCTCTTAAGCGACGGATATTCTCATAACCGTCGGATAAGCGACAGCGCATTAGTAGTAAGCGTCGCTTAAGCGACGGAGCCTTTAGATAAAAATAAATAAATAAATAAAATGGTACACCCTCATGCACAACAAACTTTGTTGAAATCCTCTAACAAATAGTAGGCGTCACTTAAGCGACGGCGCCTTTAGATTAAAAAATAAAAATAAAAATAAAATGGTACAACGGCCTTTCTATCTCATGATTTTGCTCGGGTCTTTCTTGCCTCTGCAAACTTGAAACCCCGACTTGTCCTCGAAAGGGGGCACCGGATCGATCCACATCGGCTTCTCATTCATCCACAATCGCTGCACTAGAGCGAGATTCAGGTCTTCAGAGACCATCAGCCGTGGATATCAGACCTGCTGGTGATTGTAAAACATGAAATTGCTAAATAACTACAGAAAGTCTGTCTGTGGAGTTCTATTTGGTGAATATTTGTACATTCGATGGTATTTGTGTGCTGCTAAGGCAATAGCAAGAAGAGTGGAGTAAATGCGCTTGTGGTCTATGTTGAGGTTAGGTGCCACGAGTAAGCACATCAAGGTCGATATCCTTCTAAATTTGGGGACAATAGAGAGTGGGATGGGTCCATCATTAAGTGGACTTCGATCACGAGGTATTAAATACTATAACCGGTACATTTACGCGCTTTATATTTCACTTCCCTGTGTTTGTATTAACCTTGTGCATTGCAAGCTAGCTAGCTCGTTAATGCCGTTTTGGGTCTGGTGGGCTTTACTACAAAAATAACAGATAGTCGTGGTCGGGTACAAATGGTGGTAGAATTTGGCTGAAATGGTTGAAATTAGAGAGGGATCTTTGAATTGTAGGGATTTTTGATGTTATTGCTTGTCAATTCCCTTCTATTTTCTTTCTGTTTTTACCAGAAAATAGCATTTCATCACATTTTAGAGTATTTATCTTTATGATAAAATAATCCTCCAACTGGATACAAACCAAATGCGCTTCTCCCAGCCATGGAATATTTGTTACACATATTCTCTCTATTACAAAGTCCACCCAAAATATGAGACTATCAACACACAAGGGTGAATTCCTTAATGTCGAGCTCTATTTCCTCATCCTCATCCCATAACGCATAAACTCAGTAGTGCTTAAAATTCTCTTTTCAACTATACCAATTCAACTATCACTCTTCCCCCTCATCTAGCACAACAATATGAAGGGTATTCCCTTCTTTACAAGCAGTCCCTCATGTTATCCCAATTCCATTTTATTGATCTAACATAGGTTGGCCAGGAATATCACTGCTTGGATTCCAAGGATTCTCAATCGTAAGCCAGATTCTTCTCATGGTGGTGCCATAATCACTACTCTTCTACACGGTTCCTGCAATACTCTTCTCCATGGTTCCTACATTCTAGCCTCTTAAGGGAATGAATGAATGGATCCCTAGTTACTCCAAATTCAAACATTATATTTGTGCCATCCTAATGCATTCTATATTCTAACATTCATATGTGTATAAGGTTTTATGTCGATTTTGGTTGTGCTTTGGGTGAGACCTCCCCCCTTAAGGGAATTGAAAATGCCAGCACAATAGACTACAGCGGTGCCCTTTTTGGACCATGTGCAAGAATATTGGTCTCCAATTTGTGACAACATAGTGATTTATTCCTCTGTTGGATCCTTTAGAGTGACTGAACATTCAATTTATTTCATTGGATTATGCACGCATAAGTTGCTAGTTCATAACCTGGAACTCTTCCAAATGATCATAACCTGTCAATCTTGTTGGTATGATTTAATCTTATTCGTTCATGTGATAACCCCTTGTGTTATGTCTTGATCATTTTCCCAGCATGAGCAGTCATTATATGTCGATCTTGATATTATTATTTAATCTCAATCATTCATGTGGTAACCCCTCATGTTAGGGCTTGATCAATACTTGCTTGGAGAAAACAAGTAGATCATGAACAGCAGGCCCGTATGGCAATGCAGCTTGAAAAGGTTTCTATTTGAGATAATATACTTTCTTCCTAGTTAATGTCTAAGTGTTTTCTTGAAGCTGTTTCATATGATTTTCATATAGTTGCACTAATTTATACTATTGATTTATGACTCCTCCCAACGAAAAATAGGATATTAATGAATATGGTAGACATGTATTGAATCGGAATGCATCTACTCTAGAAGTTGATGATTCTGAGAAATTAGTCATAGAAAATAGACTTGGATGTGATTTGTATATCCGACAGTACAGAGACAATTTTGAACATATTAAGCTATTGAAGCCTGACAGTAATGTTCATGTGCACCTTCCACCTCCAAGATTTCCTGACAGATTGAAAGTTGTCACAGAGACAAAGGATTCTCGATACTATGTTGTTGTTCATATTTTAGATGCAAGGGTATAAGAGATTAATTCTGTTCTTATCCTTTGTTTTCCTATGGTGACTAATTGTTAATATTTGTTTTTGATGGTATTGTGCAAATCTGGGTTTTCTTCTTGCTTTGTTTCACAGGAGTTAATGTTGACTGAAGATGGCCCATTCTGTAATAGTGCTCTCTGCTTCAAAGCCCTGGGTTATCCCAGCCTTAACTTAACAAGAAACTGTCAAATCTATCCATAACAGTGTTTTATTTGGAGACATGGCAATTTGTTTAAGGGTTGAATAGCACTGAAGATTCACTTTGCATGTTTATTTTCTATTTGAAGCTTTACCATGTATTTATATTCTAGTAACCACTTGTGCATGTCAGCAGGGAGTTCACCCACTTTCTCCAGTTCAGGAAGTATGTTCTCTACATCAACCACTGCTGCTGCAACTTCTGTGGGCTTCCCATTATTTGGTGGTTCTATCTCCAAGACAAATGATATGAATTCAGTTCCATTTTCGTTTTCTGGAAAGAGCAGTGCTGCATCTGCTATTGCAAAGATGGATGCTACTCCTAAGTCTTTTGAACAAGCAAATTTCCCTTTTGTTCATCTTTGTATTCTTCTCTGGCCCTGAAGACAACCGAATTAGAGGTAGATTTGTCGTCTGCAAAATCAAGACAGAAATATACCAGTCTGTATTGTCTTCATTTTCTCATTTTTTACTAGCCATAAGCAAGCGATTCATTTTCATGTTCAAATACATTGTCTTGTTTGTCGAATTGGGTGTACTGTGTGTGGTTGAGAGGAGAATGTCAAACCCCAGTTGTCACATGTTTGCTCTTTGCGATTCAATTGTGGATTGAGATTTTCGTGAGACAATTGTTGATGAGGGATGGCAATATACCATCAATCTCACTCTTACATACAGGCTCATGGGTAGGATGAATTGTTTTCCAAAGAAAATTCTTGCTGATGTTACCAAGAAGTTGTAGTCGGGACCCTTGCTGATTTTTTGCTGATGCCAAAATTTTCAACTCGATTCAGTGCTATCAGAAATGGACTTAAGTTGGCAAAATCGACTGGTTGAAATCAGTGAATGCAATTCTGCTGTATGCTTCTCCACCTTTGGACTGGTTGATTCTTCATGATAGATATGAATCCATTGTTGAGCTTGTTAGTTTCATTTTTTGAAGCAAATAAAATTATGGTCTCTTTGGGAGTAATATTCTGATTATAATAAAATATTGTACTTGAATCTGTTAGGAGTCATGATCCTAATGGATGTTATGGTATGGCAGTAGAGCCAATATAATGCGTCAAATATTAAGTAAGGCACATCCTAGAGCTGGGCCTGCATGAGTATTGAGTGAAAATTAGTATATATAAGAGACTATTATAGTCAGTATCTATTACACACATTGGCATATGATCATTGTATATGGATATATTTGGGGTTAGTTGATTCTTGTGGGCTATCTTTAGTGGTTGAGTGCTATGAGCATCAGGTAGGATGTGTCAGGGAATATTCTTGGGGCTATCTGGCTCTGTTGCAGGCCTCATTCTATATCCCTATCGGGTCAGATACTGTAATTAATGCTTAAGGCTTGCAGTGAGAACCATCCATGAATTCTGGGAAGTCCCTGAGAATTACCCTGCAAGGTGTTAGAAACAAATTGGTCTATTGGGAGTTTTAATATCTTAGGGTTACTGTTGAACGCCTATATTTGGTGTCTTAAGTATTTATCACGTGGTTTTAGAGATTTATGTTTATAAGAGTCTGAGTTCAATTGTACTTACTATTTTGGATGTTAATTTATTGTTAGAGAAGACTGGCTTTTTGCATTATGTGATTTATTTTGATGGCATCTGTTTATTTTATGCAGTTCAATATTTCGAAAAATGTTTCCAGATTATGTGGAGAAGTATTCTGAACAACAAAAAGCTGAAAACATGAAGTCTGAATCGACATCAAATAATGGGGATGCAAAATCTTCCACAACTGTTGGTCAGGAGCAATCACAGGGGATCGGACACAATGATAAAGAGACAGTACAGAAAGGACTGAAGCGTGGAGGATCAAAGAATTTCCCTACATGGCTATTGGTTCTACTAATGGCAGTTTTTGGTAGTGTAATGGCCTTGCCATTGCTTAGTCTGGACTTGACTAACCTATAAAAACAATACTTGTTGTTCTATCACTTCGTTAAAATTTGTGAGATGATGCCAGCTAATCTTCAGAGTCAACTAAGTTTAAGTTTTCTAGTGACTGGAATCTTTCAATCTGCTTTTGTAAACTTAGACTTTGTACAAAATCCTATGAAACATGTGATGATTGCAATGGTTTTGGCTCTAAACAATTGTATGGTGTTGGATTTGTTACAAGCAATTGGCTTTGATTTTATTGTTAATTTCTTTTGGTATGAAAGAAATATGTTGATTTCAAAGATTTCAACTGAACACTATTTTGGTGTCAATAATGGGCAGCCTGTGCTACTTTGGTTATTTTTACTAGCAACCTTTATCTTTTGTATTATAGTAGGGCAATATGTTGGAGACCAGCAATTGTGAACAAGGCGTTGGTAACTCAAAGTGGTATCTTGGTGTTGTACTCTTAACTGGGCAGTTGGTAACTCTTAACTGGATATTTCTTGGCAATTTCTGGTGGCCACTTTGTATGGATATGTCTGGGTTGACAGTGAAGCAGGCAACTGCCATACACTAATTTTTGTTGGTTACCTGTTATGGACAGCATCTTTAGATGTACGCCAAAGCCAAGCTTATGATTTGTACACTTCAAAAGATGATTCTTATACCTTGTTTAGGTGTGACTTTAAAATATTTAAAATAGCATGGAATATAACATGTATAAACATGTATAAAATAACAGTATGATCACTCCAAATGGTCGCTTTGCAACACACAAGAGAATTTGCATGTCTATGAGTGACTGTAAGTTGACAAGCGTTTTTTCAAGTTCTTGAGTTGCTATGCATTATATCACTCAATGTTAACATATTTGAAAAATGTGGATTTCATGCTTTGTTGTCTTATGTGTCTCAGATCATCCTGAAACATGGAATCCAATGTGGTCAGTCTCAAGGTATTTACATAGAAGGAAGCTTTGCATGTTTTATGTCTTGGGATTTTGTTTGTATATTCCTTGCCTGCTATTATGTGAAGCCATTGAATACAGTTATAGATGTAATTGACTGATTGGTGGTAGTTTCATTCCATGCTCCAATTCTCTCTGGAGAAAAAACACCATTGCAAGACACATTCCATGCTCAGCCTCTCTTTGGAGGCAAACAACTGTTCTCTTATGGCACTGAGTTTTTTCAACTCATCCTCATTAGCTGGTGGTTTTTCAATTTTGTATGCTCATACAAGTGATCTTCCCATCTAGTTTGGAGTCACATTCTAATTCTTGTCCCTAAATATTGGTGAGAGCTTGCTTCGATGCTTTCTTCCGATTTCTAGGATGCAATTCCAAGGGAAATTTCCACCATACTTTGTGTTTCCTATTGCTCCATTCTGTGCTGGTTTTCTATCCCTTCTTAAAGGGATCATCAAGTTTCTTTCCCTCAAAGAGGGCTAGTTTCCTTTTCATTTAGCCAGACAAGGCTCCTTGGTGTTTCATCAATAAGTGTTGATCTTCCAGCTGGAGGCTTAACAAAATGGATTGCTTCCTAAATTTGGTGGTATAGTCTTGGACATTTTGACCATCGCTTTGGTAGAATTATTTACTATTGCCATTCAATCAGTTGTTCCTCTTGATAGCCAATGGGATAAAAGTGTTTTTTCAGGGCTCTTGAAAGAAAGACTTCTTCAAAGCGATGGTCTGAAACCTTCCTAAGACTTCTTTGCACAAAACTCCTATAAGCTAAGTCTGAAACCTTCCTAGAAGATGGACAGCAGCTTGAATATGATAGCTATCAAGTGAAAATCCTCTAACAACTGATGGCTTCCTCAAGTTGGATCACTGTTGTTTCCAAACGCTGCTACAGGTCTGCTCAAGGCTCCAAACAATCATTTTCAGGGCTTTTATGACTGCTGTTCACCTCTAGATTAGAGAATATGGCTGCAGTATGATGGTTTAAATTCACCTAAAATTGAATTTTAGGTTGTTTTACTGCTGTTTCACCCTTTTAGGCACAATTTCTACTTCAAAAGATAATAGCAGATCTGTGTACTGCTGTTTTAGGGAATACAATGCACCCAGAACTACCCTAAACAGCTTCTAAGTTATAACTGAGAACGAGGGTTCTTATCGTTGCTGCTTATGCCTAGAATTGGAATTTAACCTTCAAATTCAGCCCAGATTTAGAAAATAGGGGTGTTTGTGCCTGCTGTTGTGGAGACTGCCTTAGAATGATGCCCAAAATTAATTTTTTGCAACTCTTATGACCTTAAACATGATGTATCACTGAATGCATTTCTTTGTCCTGTTAATCTGCCTTTTGGTCATTTGTTGGACATTAATCAAGTTATTTTATCTGAGCTACTATTGAATGCCTTTACACAGGCCCGCCAACACACCTATGCCTGCAACTAGCTTCCATATAAAAGAAAACCCCTTAGGATAGCAAACAATTCTCCAGGCTGTTCACCAGGGGTGCTGGGTTCATCTATCAGTCATGCCACAGTTTCCTTATTCTTCCTTGTCACCAGCATGCCAAATCCTACATGTTGGTCAATCCCTTTTGGGGGTTGAGGCAAGAGCTATGTCGAAGAGAAGGAAGGAATCGTTTCTTGTCTTCCCTTGCACTATCTCCTCCAGCACGGGAGAATACATTATCCTCCATTTTCCTAAAGTAGAGCTTGGCATATTCTATAGTCAGATAGCATATTTATCCATCTTTGATTTCTTAGGTTATGTGGGTTTTTATTTTACTGTTTCAATGTTTGTTCTTTTCTTTTGGATTGGTATGTTGGATAAGGTTCTAATCTTTGATTGTTTTCAAGTGTGCTCTGCAATTCACATGATACACTCACTGGAATTTGCTTTTGGAACAAATGATGCAATATCTTTAATGATTCTTAGCAGGATGCTGGATATGACTCTAAGCTTATTTTTTTGTTGTTTGGAAATTCATCACAGGAAACTGGAGAGTTCAAAATAGAGTTAGATACACCATTGCGGTATGTTCCATGGTCAAGTGTTGATCCTTACCCACCATTGTCACAAGCTGAACAAGAAAGAATGTTGCTCCCCAGATATTTTAATGGCCCAAAACCATTTGAATGTACAGTCCGGGCAGGTGAGATGCTTTACGTGTAAGTCTCCTCGGCCACTTCACTGATTTCTCTGCCTCTGACTCTTTTCTGGAAAAGCAAAATGAGTTGAGATTTTGAAAGTCAATCTAGAACAAATTGGTAGTGATGTCAAGATTCCCCAAGACAGGTTTGCCGGTGTAGTCTAGACAAGTCTTGGAGCAGATGGACTCTGGAGATTATTTTTATTATCGTAATTGTGAGAAGGAACCAACAAGGGTTTGATTCTGAGACGTGGTCATTATATCCACTAGAGACTATATCCACTAGAGACCATCTACCATGAAGTGGTCATTATATCCACTAGAGACTAAACTTTATCAAAATGATAAAATGCATTGACAATCATCTTGGAGCAAAAGCACACAAATACATTGCCAAGCCTGAAGGAGTTCATGCTTTGGTCTATAGGTTGTGTCTCCCAAAACATACTCCCAGATGCAATCTACAGATATTATGAAATTTCCACAACTTTATGTTTTGTGATTTCGGCTTCTAGGCTATAAGCCAATACACATGACCACTTGTATAATTGAACCATTTCACCCATTGTTCTCCAAATAATGGAAAGGGTTGCTCTCTTGCGATATTTTTTTGATGACTTACTAGTCATTATGGGTGTCTTTGTAAATTGGAAAGCACTGCCCAATATTTTATTGTGACTGCTGATCATGTATTCCTTAACCTCTTCCTGGTCTGCAACATAAATCTTGTTTTATGAACATAACCTGCCACCTACATATGTTCCCAGCCAAGATATATAGATATTACATAAAATTCCTCATAATGAAGCTGTTAGTCTACCCCCACCATGAATTTGTATACCCTGCCATTTACCTTAGCCAAACTGCATCTTGGTGTCCTTTGAAATCTAGTGCCTTTTATCACTGTTCTCACTTTTTCTGCATCATACCACCTGCCATCTGCAACATGAATGCTGGATAGCAATACATAAAATCTAGACTTTCCAGGCTTTAAGTTGCAAAGATGTTGCAATTCAACTCTCCTACCTTA
>LPNX011210801.1:409962-456925 GCA_001517045.1 Pseudotsuga menziesii | reverse complement strand
GGGTAGCGGGGTCCATCAAAAGTATGCAGTGTGCGTACTCGTTGGATGCAGAATCAAATTCCGCATCCAACGAGCTCTCCCGATCGAAATTTGAGTAAAAATACAATGAGATATGTCGAAAATACGAACACAAAAAGTAGTTTTTTTTCTTTCTTCCTTCAAAATTGATTAATATTATTTTATTATTTTAACTATTTTTTTTTTTAACAGAAACAGAAAAGGGGTTGTATTATCAGGCTGTGCACAGCCATTCATTACATTTCCGAAGGAAGATATAAGGCCGACACAGCATAAAGACAACAAGCCAAACATGATCTATCTCCCAAAACAGAGAGCAAAAGATTGTTTCTGAGCTGCATACTAACCAGGTAGTGAATACCCTTACAAACTGTCTACATAGCAGAGTGTAGAAAAACATGATTTATACAAAATTGAAACATAAACCCCTTACTAAACTGAACATAAAACAGTAAAATTCATTTGCCTTTCTGAGGGCGAGGCTGCTGAACAGATTCTTCTTCCATGGGCCGGGGTGCTGGGTCGTTGACGCCATTGACCCTGCTCTCCTGGTTCATTGAAACGATCCTTTGAATGTCTTCTTCAATGCGTTCAACTCTGCCCAGAAGTTCTAGCAGATTGCTTTCCAAGTCGTCTGTGCGGGCTCCATTGTTGCTGACTTCCTGAGATGTCCTGCTAACAGTTTCGCTCATTTCCTTTATTTCCTTGGCTGTTTCTCTACTCTCCTTGACCCCTATAGCTGTCAACTCATATACCCTTCGTAAGTTCTTCATGATATCCTGCAATCCAAGGTTGTTACCCAAATTTTCCATAATACCTGGGTCGGACGAAATTTCCAAGAGAGACAGCTGCGATTGCAAGGGGCTGCCTGCTACCTCTGCTAACTCTTGATGATTCGCTTGCTGGAGGGCTGAGTTATTCCAATTCTCAGCCTGAGAGCCAATTTCCCAATGATCTGAAGGGTAATAACTTTGACAGAGGGAAAACTGAACGAGATTTTCTTCAACGATAGAAGGCCGCTTGTGCCAAGGAGGAACCTGCAAACTCCCTATTCCAGGTCCGTCTGCCTCTTGCAGAAGGATGGCAAAGTCTGAATACAAACCCGTAGCATAACCATGAGACAGGATAAGGCTAAGGTTCGACATGGAGACAGAGTAAGAAGAACCTCGTTCGTGCGGGGAGGAATGGCACTTCAATGTGAGCCTGAGGGGAGTTAAATTCTCTGCTGTCGAGGAGGGCTGGACTGTCCACGCGGCCGCCAAATAGGGTAAGACAAGACGGGATATTAAATGCAGGTAACCGCCAAGGGGAGGGAGAGGGTGATGACCAGCTGGATGGGGGTGACGCGAGGAGAGGGGGCGGTAGAAGGGATGAAGGGGGGAGCGGGAAGATGGAAAGGGGAGGAAAGAAAGGAGAAAGAGGGAGAGGATGAAACCAAGGGAGCCAAGGGGGAAAAAAACAATAACCATGCAATTATAATCCTTGGAATCAAGAAGCTTCATTTCATAAGTTTGCCTATTCTTGATTTGATGGAGGTTTCTTAGAGTTCTCTTCATGGAATGGCTTTGTAGAAAGGAGGATCCCCGTCTTGCCTGAAATGGCCTTGAGGGAGACTAGCTCCAACATTTGCCATCGCGTCTGCGTCCTTGTTATTCTGGCGAAGAATGTGATAAAATTCAATGGGCTGGGACAAAATAAGTTGAGCCTTTTTATATAGTCTACGACATTTGATATCTCCTGAAGGATACCCGTTAATCATCTTATAGATGACATGCCTGGAGCCGCCGAAGACCAGAACTTTCTGGAGATTTTTGTTCCGGATAAGGTGAAGACCTTGGAGGAGGGCCATCCATTCTGCTTCGTTGTTGGTTCTTGGACCCAATCCCCAAGCGAATCTATGTTCCACTTGTCTTCCGGGATCAACTAGGATCCCACCCGCACCTATTTTAACTATTATTTTATTATTTTCCTTAGGAGGCCCATTTTAGACCCCAAAATTCCTCTAATGTCTAGCATACTATGGTTTTTGTTGCACAAATGTAGTGATTGACATATTAATTCCACGATGATCCTCCTTGAATTTATTGAACAATTGTACTTGTGTCATTTCTATTATATGTTTTGGACGGATTTCATATAGATTTTGTGATACTCTTTGTTGTATCACATCCCTTGAATTTGGTGAAACTCGAGCATGTTCCAACCAATATTTATGTACAATATCTTTAATACCTTCTCCCATTCTATCTTTGTAAGGTTGTCTACAAATAATTTCCCAACAAGCAAGTTCATCATTTTCATCTATTTGCATTCTGAATTTGCTATGTTTGTATAATGTCTTTCTTGAGGTTGCAATTGCTTGTTCTAGTTGTGTTGTCAAACGTTTTTGTCTAGTACTAGCTGAAACAATTGCTGTCTGAATTTCTCTACGTGCAACACTCGTATCTTTCTTTCTAGATTTTTGAATTTTTTTTATTGCATCACCTATATTTTCTATCACATTATGTTTCAGTTTCGACTCTTTTGTTGCTTTGTGAATACCCAATAATGACGTAGCACCTTCTAACTTCTTGGACACCAATAAACATCTCAAAATTTGCGCTTGTCTTGCTATTGAACAATCCTTGAGAATATCATTATAAATTTTTGTAGCATGATATCGTGCAACATGTATGGGTATTTTTTCTCCATATTTGTCGCAATCAATGTCTTATAACATTTCGTCATCAATGGTGAAAGTAACCATACATCAAATTAAATTTAATTTAACATATGTCCAAAAATACAATTCATTATTAAAAATGAATTTGGAAAATACATGATATATACATACCAGGTCCAATTTCTGTATCTTGATTTTGATCTTCAATATTGACTTCATCAACATTAGCATGTAAATCACTATTTACATCTTCAACAATGGTCTCTTCGACTTCCATTTGTTCTTCTTGTACTCTATTTTCAATTTCCATTCCATCAATAGTGTCATGTAAATCTGTTCTTATATCTTCAATCCTCTCTTCCGTTTCTGCAACCCTTTCTCTTTTGGCTCTATTTCTAAGTTTTTGTTTTTCCTTATTAGCATCGTCATCACGTTTACGATCACTTTTTTTTGACGGTTTCTCTTATTGCCCATGATTGTTTAATCTCCTTTGGAAAAACCCCTTGGAAAAAAATAAAAACACCTTGTAAAGAAATCTTCTTTGTAAAACCATTTGAAAAAAAAAACCTCTTTGAAAAAAAACCTTCTTTGAAAAAACAACTTAAAAAAATATTTTGGAAAAAAAAAAACTCCTTTGCAAAAATACCTTGCAAAAAAACTCTTTGGAAAAACCCATTGCAAAGAAATAACCTACTTTGCAAAAATACCTTGTAAAAAAAACTCTTTGAAAAAACCCCTTACAAAGAAATAACTCCTTTGCAAAAATTCCTTAGAATACAAAATCTTTTGCAAAAGTGCCTTGGAAAAAAACTCTTTGAATGTACCTCTTGGAAAGAAATAAGAATAAAAATACATTTTTGCAAAAAAAACTCTTTGGAAAAACCCATTGCAAAGAAATAACCTACTTTGCAAAAATACTTTGGAAAAAAAACTCTATGAAAAAACGCCTTGCAAAGAAATAACTCCTTTGCAAAAATACTTTAGAACACAAAATCTTTGGCAAAAGTGCCTTGGGAAAAACTCTTTGAATGTACCCCTTGGAAATAAATAAGAACAAAAATACCCTGTAAAAAAACTCCTTTGGCAAAAGAAATCTCCTCTGATAACCCATTCAAAAATATTTTGATCAGATATATGCGAAATGAAAATCTGCGAAAATAATGAGTCTATTTCGTTTTACTGATATGAATATAGATAATGTAATTTTTTTTCCCGGCCGACGAATTTTTTTTGCGTTTGGTTTTTCGACTGAACAATTTTTGTTGTAAATAACGGATCTGTAACGGAAAATTATTATTCGGCCGAACAATTATTTGGCCGAATAACCTCTAAGACTTGAAACCTGCACAGTTTTTAGGTTTCTCCATTTTTGGAAGGTAAAATGGATGCCTTACACTACAAATCATCTGTCGGACGTGATACCATTAGTTTCATCATTGAATCTACTTTCCGTAGGTATAGATTTTGTTGCGTATAGGTGAGATATGATATTTTTAATTTTTTTGTTTCTAAACATGTGTCGAGTTTCGTTTCATCTCTTTCAAAATGCGGCGAAATGAAAAATATATAACTTTAAAAATACACCACCAAAAAAATTGAAACAAATATGGTGCGGTTAATTGGAGTGTCTAATTAAAAAGGGTATTGGTAGATTTTTAAGTTTTATAGTCAATTGAGAGAAAAGTGTCACAACCAAAAACATTTTCAAAATCGACAAGGTTTCCCCATTGATCAAATTCAAAAAAATATTATAATTGGTATATAGATCTGTTAGTTACAAACTTATAGTCATCCTCTAGTATATTGTGTGTAGATTGTTGTAGCATATTTTGTTTTTGCAAAACACAAGTTTAACAATGAGTTTAGGGGTGCAACCAAACATGACTATTTTTTAGTCCTTTCATTTTATAAGGACACAATGTCAAACATTTGCCAAAACGACAAATCAAATCTCAATAAAAAAATTGAAAAAATGATGACTAGAAAGCTAACATAATTCTCTAAAAGTTTTGTTTTTACTTAAAAGTGAAATTCTAAACAAAAATATCACTTTCGTTCACCCAAAATTGAAAAACATGAAAAAACCAGATTTATTTTCTCATAAGACCCCCCAAAATAGACAGCCATCTTCATGGATTCACCCACATGTAGAACACAATTTTAACGTGGAATCCCAATAGGGTAAACCATCAATACATCCTATTACTGCAAAATTGTTATTTACAAATAGTTTTTCCTGTTGCTACATACAAGGATGGTGTTACACCCTATTTACCAGTAACTACTGGAAGGAGGATATGACCCCCTGGTTTATCAGCTGCTACTGAAAGGATGCTAAGACACCCTATTTACCAGCAAACACTGGAAGGAGTCTATGACCCCCTAGTTTATCAGCTGCTATTGAAAGGATGCTATGACACCCTATTTACCAACTTCTGCTGGAAGGAGGCAACAACCCCCTGTAGGCCCGTTGCCTGCCCTAGCACCACCCTGCCACCCTAATTGTTTTCTGTAATATTTTAGATTTCTTTTCCCTCCATTCTTTGCCACACCCATTGGTCTTTGTTTCTAATCTTCTTATGTGGACACCGAGACACTTCTCTCACTCATACCTCAGTGTATAAGCACCTTCATGTTTCCTACGGACGCATCTCTTTATTCTGGAAACATACCCTTTCACAATCATGCCCTTTCAAATCCGATAGTCACAACTTTTCAACAATATGTGATTAACGATTTTTAATTAAATAATTAATTAAAAAATTCTTGATCACTTCTGATCTATGAGATCCATTCTTCTTTGATTGCAGGATTCGTCAAACCAATGCCTATGGACTTCCTCTCATCTATCAATGGGAATACTCTATCTTCAGACCTTCAGGCTTCTCTTTTTCTCATGCCTGTAAGATTCCTTTCCTCCTTTGCAAGCTCTCTGCGGGCTATCCTCATCGTTGGCTCATATGTACATGTTTTTCTCACAAAACACGGGCTTCACCTTCCATCAATGAGTTTCATGTTGGACATTCTTCTTTACCATTTATGGACGCACCTCAAAATTCATTTCCGCAGCTCAGCTTAACATTTTCTGTTGCTTTCGCAATCTTCTTCTCCAGAATTAATCCAGGCCGTTGATCTAATTTTTGAGTCTCTCCGGTCCGTTGATCTAGCACATAGATTCCCCCCTTGAAATCGTATTTCTGCACCATGGTTTCCTCATTAATGATTCCCCGTCGTTTATCTTTGTCGGGTGTTTTCCTAACTGTTGATCTGAAATAAGATGTGGATTGCGGGATGCGAAAAATGTAACATTTCCTCAAATTGTATCTCTAATTTCCTCAAGCTCCTTTCTACAATATTATTTTCACAAGCTCCTTTCCTCAAGCTTCTTTCTGCAATTTTTCATCTGCACCGTCAATCCTTTGCAGGTCTTTCCCGACCTTCGATCTTCCGGATTGCGGGTCGCGGGTTCATTGAATCTTTAAACGTTATTTTCGCAATTCCCTTTCTGCATTTTCTTCCGCACCGTCGATCTCTTTTTAGCGAAAGTAATTTCAGCTGGCCGATCTTCCGGATTGCGGGTTGCAGGTTCATATAATCTTTAAACGTCATTTCCGCAATTCCCTTTCCACATTTTTCTTCCGCACCGTCGATCTCTTTTTAGTGGAACTAATATTAGCCGTTTGATCTTCTAGATTGCATAACTTCATCCTTCCACCTATCTTTTGCGGAACTGATCCTTAACCATCGGATCTCGTGCGGGATGCTTCTTGACTGTTGATTTTAGATTGAATGCGGATCTCACCATGACTTTGTGGATCTGCATGATTTCTTTGCGAAAATCCTCTGCGACTGTTTCTAACCGTTTTGAAGATTTATATACACAGAGAATTTCATCATGTTGCTGATTATAAGGAGTTTATAAACACTCTTGTAGATATAGTTTCTTTGAAGAATTTATAAACAATCTCGCATATATAGTTTCTCTGTTCTTTGATTGTTACATAGATTCTATCTCCCGTTCATTTCACTCTTCTGTAGTTCCACTCTTCATTTGTCTAACCAGCTTTGTCATTCATACTGCATCTCTACTTTCACTCAATCTCTCATTAACCATTGTTTACATCATACTATCGACACTGTCTTGGAAGTCTTCAGATCAGTCATTCATGTTGTCTTATCATCCATGTCCATCTCATCCATTGTATTTGTTATGAATGAACTTTTATGACATCATCATTAGGACATCATCATATTCCATGTCATCATATGTGTCATGCCACATCCTCAACTATGCCATGCCATGCCATCACTATTTTAGTCTTTCACTGAGTTTATCCTATCATCATATCCACTGGTTATTCCTTTGTCATTCGTGAACATTTTTGACATCAATGAAAACTATATACTCACACATTGTTGCAAGTAGCGTGCTGGAACTTGTAAGAATATTTTTATTTGTAAAAATTTCGATATTTCCAAAGTTTTAAGACATGCATGTGCTAGGATTTATTACAGGTTTTTTCACTCATGTGCTTCAAGGAATTATTACTTGTGAGAATATGTGGACATGTTCCTTCGATGAAGATTATGTCATTATGGACATGATAGATCAATTTAATGCAAAGAACTTTTCATTGTCAAATGAATATAAGGTTTTTGGTTGGTTAGTAAATAGGATGAAGGAAGCCACAAGGTTGTTAGTTGGTTAACAAATACGCTAAAGGAAGCCACAAGGTTGTTAGTTGGTTAACAAATAGGCTAAAGGAAGACACTGGAAAATAAGGGAGCATCAACTTCCATGAGGTCGTCTTTACCAATATTTCTGTATTGGAAGAGAGGAAGTTATTGCTGGCAATTTATGTAGATGTATTGGATACCCCAATTTATGCAATTTGGTTTTAGCCCATGCAACAATTATGGAACAGGTAATTGACAAAAATATATTGAGCCTAAAAGAAATCACTTGTTTTTTATGTGTCTCTATTGCAAAAAAAAAACATTTTTGTTTAGGGAAGGGATTGCCTTCTATGGAAGGATGAACGATCCATCCCATGTAGAGAAGGCGACAAAGTACCATCGCTGACATATTATATATATCTCATTGACCCAACATAGTTCACTCATATTGTTGCCAGATAAATTCATTTGCCATATCACCGCTAGAAAAATTCATTTACCATCGGTTCCATCTCCAAGGGCCATGGATCTCCTGCATAAGGTATGGATCTCCATCTCCTGCATAAGAGCAAAGACAATAGATCCCTAATTTCAATTTCTGGAAACTGTGCCAATTGAAAATTATTGATAGCCTATCATCTATTGTAGATTGAGAAATGAAGGAGCCAAAGATACCTGAAGTATGGAAGTAAGTGGTGAATCGTATACATCTCCTGCACAAGGTAGATATCCCGAAGGAACCAAATATACATGGAGTATGTGCAAGTAAGTGGTGAATAACTATTGTTCAGGGATTCTACCTTATGATAGAGGGTACTGGGGTCACCAACGTACTAATTTTTGACTTTCAGACATACATCATTTCAGTAACATTTATGAGGAAAATAAGACAGAAAGAACATGCACCTTATTATTGAAGGTTGATCCAAGCTTTTGCCTTTTCTCCAAATGCTCCTCAAGCTCTAGGTATTCAATACCTACAAAATAGATTGAGATATTTCCACATATATCTTAGTTGTTATATAAGAAAAATTAAAGAATTATAATTGCATATAAAGATGAACAACAATATATTTCATGATTCATAACAATAAGAACATGTGTACACAAATTATGGAATAAAATCACTCTTTATTCATAAGTATCAGGGAACATTACAACCCCGTTTGAGACAAGCGTCTCTGCTGACCAGGAATTGAGTTCTATTGCTCCTTTATCCAATGTATTCCTCTAGCATTACCTTGCTTTTCTTAATTGCTTCTACTATCCTCTACCCCTCCCCTCTATTTATACTTGTCGGCGAGGAGGAGTTACGATGCCTAGGATGGTTAGGTAGGTTGGGGAAGTTATTATAATTGTACTTAACTAATCATGTTTTATTTTTTAAGTTTTGCCTTAAGGTAATCACAGGTGCATATATAGGCTACTCGGGAATGAGTCGTGAATCTTATGAAGGATACCCGTGAATGCAACATTTGATCATCCATTCGCGGGTTGCATATGGTAGTACCCACGAATGACACACAACTTGCAATGAGAGAAGTCACAAATGCAAGAAAAAAATCTTTAGAAACATGGGCAAGTTTGAAGGAAGTAATGTGCATTAAGGATTTTCTTCATCTATAGTTTTTAGGCAACTTCAATCCATAATGTCCTTTTGTGTCCCGACATGCTCCGTGTCAGTACTCGGATGGAGAAGTGCCGTTTCATAGTATAATAGATGCCCGCTAATGTATGAGGTCAGAGGGAAGGGATGGCTGAAACACATTACAATTTTTTTTTATCATGGAGAGACTCAGTTATTAAGGTCGCAGAGAGGTACTTGAAACAGATAGATCAAAATCATGTACAAAATAATTATTGAGGATGCCATGTTCAATGAAATGGAACACTAGCTCCTTTACACGATTCAATTACATAATATAATACGAGCAACAAGGCCATGCAAGTTTTTCAATAGTGGATCAAAGCCACAAAAGTCAATGATGGGTCTTCAATAGCTGGAAGTAGTGTCACAAAGAAAAACATAATCTTGGCGCAACTTAGGTTATAGAGGATGTAACCTAAGGTATTCATCCAAATCCATCGAAACCACTATGAATCCTACCATGCGAATATATGAGTTGAAGTTGAACATGGAAGGATACCATCGAAGTGTCAGTTAAAGAGTTATGCTGACAACCAATGCAGAGGAGTACACTAATATGTGTAGTGAATCCTAAGGTACCATCTTCAGAAATCTAGGTATTCTTCTGTAGGAGGTACTGATCAAAATCCGTAGTGCGAGGAGAAAGGAAATGAATCCTTCAACATATCACAAGAGTAATTGGAAGACTAGATAAGGGAAGGCAAACATAAGGTATTCTCAAGGATGAAAATGATAGGGATTAGGATGATCAGACATGGGTAAAGATCCTTCAACAGTGAGCACGACACATAGATGACCCAAGGAAGCTTTTTACTTTCAAATGGTACAACTAGACTTATCTGTCATGTAGGAGACATGAACAAATTCCCCATGTATTAAGGGCACATGGAGGAGTAATGAATCGAAGTGATAGTTGAACTGAAAAGTGAAAAACTGAGACATGAGTGGCGAGAGGCTCAAACTAGTGCTTTATTCAAGGATGACATGCTACCAATAAACTTATAACCCAAAGAGTGAAATTCTTCCTTTCCTTTCTTGATAAGTTTTAACGAGTCCAATAAAGTCAACTCGATTCTTTCTTCATTTTTTACAAGCTTAAAGAGAAGAGAGAATAATGCTTGATATGTCATTGATCTATGGATTTTATGAGTCCGAATTAGTAAATTCTCATCTGCGATTTCATAGTTTTGAGAGTATGAAAACTCCAAATAAGACTCTAGGGGGGTGTTTTTTCATAAATTTAGTCTCCTGAGTCCAAAAAAGTATAAAATAATCTAAAGGAGAAATCTATTAGCTTCCGAAGAACTAAGGTATACCTTTTTTGTACTTAGTCAGCAAGGTCCGAAAAAGGGGTAAACTATCACCCAATCGATGCTCCTTCAAAAGAAAGCACATAGCCTTAGTTTAACGAGTGTGAAGGAAGGAAAGATCACTCGAAAAGTTCCATTTATTTACGAGAATGAGACAAACAATAGTAAACTCGATGCTTTGTACTATGGTTTAACGAGCATGACAATGACATAAAAAACACTCATAATCTTTTAGTCCTCCAGATTATGAGCTCGAACAAGTTCCTTTTCCGTAAGTTTAGTCCTCTAGGCCCGAAAAAGAGATAAACCTATACCTGAAGATACTCTTCTAGATTCTGAAGAAAATAGAGGATTCCTTTTTCATAAGTAACCCACATGGCCCGAAAAAGGGGTAAACTATCACCGATGTGGATGATCATTCAATTAGTTTAATGAGTCTGAAAGAACAAGTAGCTCGACTATCCATCTAATTTTAAGGAGTCAGGCCATGGATTAAAGATAACTCCGTAAGGGCGCGAGCCTTATAATAAATGGTAGCTTGGTAAAAATATGTAAAATGAGCTTAATTTTAGTATGAAAAACAACTACAAAAGCTCCTGCAACCTAGCACAACTACGGCATGGGCATCGAAATGACAAGAAAATGTTCTAACTAGGGTTACCCATGTAAAGGAGGCCCTAACCATGGAAGAACAATGATGTTTGCAAGTTAAAGTGTGGTCATACATCATAGTCCATGTATGAAAAGAGATCCTAAAGTTCATTGGTGAATAAGGTATAACTACAAAATATGCAAAGGGAACTAGATCCTACCCTAAATGCAAAGGAAATCCTGTTTCAATTCATCCAGAACATGTAAAACTCAGGTAAAGACACATTATATTAGTTCATATAACAAAAAAATAACTTCAACTATGAAAAAGTGGGTAAAAATTACTTTTTTTTACTATAAATAGTTGAAAATAGAATAAAAAACATACCATTTGAGTTTTTACCATATTTAGACCAGTTTACCTCTCTACTTCAAATGACCGGTGCGGGAAATCTTGTGGATGGTTTTTCATTCCGTGAAGTGCAGGTAATTCAAATCTCCCTCTACTTCATTTTCATGCCATTTATTTTTAAATTTCATGTTTTAGTTTGGTTTTTTGGCCTTCCCGAAAGTCACTACACGGTTATCGCGGGTAGCCTTCTTTGAAGTCGTGATTTCGCAATGTAATCACGGGTTAAAAATGAGCAACCCGCGAATGGTTCACATTGTATACACTGCACAGTCATGAATACTGCGTAAAGGTGGTTTTAAGCAAATTCTAATGGTTAAAATGTTGTTTGGGCAGGTGACCATGGTTCTAGAGTAGCTTGAAAGGGAACATAAGGACATGGATAATCTTGCAATGGGTGATCCCATGACTTTAAATGCTCTATGAAGGTGCGGTTTTCTCAAGTTCTACCACACATCAAACATGCATGCACAAGTTTGATTGCTGGAAACATTGGTGAACTTATGGGACCATGATCTTGGTTTGCTTGAACTCCAAGGAGAAACCTTGGAGCTTACTGCAGAGGATGTATATTTCATCACGGGTTTGTATCATAGAGGGCACCTGTGAACATAGAGGGTACTGGTTGAGGGGGTGACCCTCTTAGTGTTCAATATTACATCAACACATACTGTGTAGTAGGGAACCAAATCTCGATCTCACAGATCACTAGATTTCCTTTGAAAGTGATAGTGAGCACCGTTGTGAGAGTGACAGGATCATCCGCTTTACATTTGGTTGCGTAGACTCATATGCACATTACAGTGGAGTGCCTGCGGGGAGTGATGTATAACTGGTGTTCGGGATTAGTCTCAATCATGAAGAGACAACTATCTAACTGTAGGAGAGGAAGGAATAAGAATTTTGTTTACGCTAGTATTCTAGTATCATTCGTCTTCGAGATGGTTCCTGCTCTTAGTCCCATTGTTACACTGCCACCCTCCCCACCCCGCGAGCCTAGAATCACGCGGTGGGGTGATATATTTCTCCGCTAGGGTGGTAATGGTGGAGTCGAGAGTGGTTATGATGATGACTTATTCTCATGCTGGAGCTGACATGTGCCCACATTGGAGAAGTTTACCTATGAAGGCTTAGAATTTCATGACGATCCTGAGCTCATTGTCCCTCCTAGAGGATCATGGGGAGATATGGGTAAGTCTTTTTAATTTTTTAATATTTAATTTTTACGATATTTTTTCTCATAAAGTTGTATATACATATGTACTTTGAGTTTGTTGCATTTTTTTATGATATGCAAATATAGGACCTGTCTGACTGGATGGATATCCGAGGACCTTCGTTCAACCAGTGAAGGTTGGTGGAGATGGAGCTATGGTTCAAGTTGTAGAGGGGAAACTGGCCAGGCTAACCCATGACGTCCCCACACTGAGGATGGAGAGGATTCCTATGGCTATGTAGTAGCATGTCGTAGGAGTACCTCCATCCTGGTTAATCCTTCTTTGAAGGAGTACGATGGAAGAACAACGATGTTTACAAGGTAAAGAGTGGTCATACATCGTAGTCCATGGATGAAAAGAGATCCTAAAGTTCGTCAGGGAATAAGGTATAACTACAAAATATTCAAAGGGAACCAGATCCTACCCTAAATGTAAAGGAAATCATGTTTCAATTCATCCAAAACCTGTAAAACTGAGGTAAAGACACATTGTATTAATTCATATAACAGAAAAATAACTTCAACTATGCAAAAGTGGGTAAAAATTAATTCTTTTTACTATAAATAGTTGAAAATAGAATAAAAAACATACCATTTGAGTTTTTACCATATTTAGACCATTTTACCTCTCTACTTCAAACGACCGGTGTGGGAAATCTGGTGGACGGTTCTTCATTCTGCGAAGTGTAGGTAATTCACATCTCCCTCTACTTCATTTTCATGCCATTTATTTTTAAATTTCATGTTTTAATTTGGATTTTTTTGCCTTCCCTAAAGGAACTACGCGGTTATCGTGGGTAACCTTCTTTGAAGTCTTGATTTTGCAATGTAATCTCGAGTTGACAATGAGCGACCCACAAATGGTTCACACTGTCTACACGGCACAGTCACGAATACTGCACAAAGGTGGTTTTAAGCAAATTATAATGGTTAAAATTTTGTTTGGGCGGGTGACCATGGTTATAGAGTGGCGTGAAAGGGAAGATGAGGACATGGATCGTCTTGCAATGGGTGATACCATGACTTTAAACGCTCTACGAAGGTGTGGTTTGCTCAAGTTCTATCACACATCAAATATGCAGGCACAAGTTCGATTGCTGGTAACATTGGTGAACTTATGGGACCGTGATCTTGGTTTGTTTGACCTCCAAGGAGAAACCTTGGAGCTTACTACAGAGGATGTATATTTCATCACGTGTTTGTCTCATAGAGGGGCACCTGTGAACATGGAGGGTACTTGTCGAGGGGGTGACCATCTCAGTGTTCAAGATTACATCAACACATATTGTATACCAGGGACTCAGAAAGTGGGGACCCAAATCCCGAGCTCACAGATCACTAGCTTTCCTTTGAAAGTGATAGTGAGCATTGTTGTCAAAGTGGCAGGATCATCCACTTTACATTTGGTTGTGCGGACTCATATGCGCATTGTAGTGGAGTGCCTGCGGGGAGTGATGTATAACTGGTCTTCGGGATTAGTCCCGGTCATGAAGAGACAACTATATAACTATAGGAGAGGAAGGAAGAAGAATTTTGGTTACGCCAGTATTCTAGTATCATTCTTCTTCGAGAGGGTTCATGCCCTCTGTCCCACTGTTACAGTGCCACCCTCCCCACCCCGCGAGCCTAGACTCACGCGATGGGGTGATATATTTATCCGCTAGGGTGGTGATGGTGGAGTCGAGAGTGGTTATGATGATGAATTATTCTCATGGTGGAGCCGACAGGTTCCTGCATTGGAGAAATTTACGTATGCAGGCTTAGAATTTCGTGGTGATCCTGAGCTCACTGTCCCTCCTAGAGGAGCATGGGGAGATATGAGAAAGTATTTTTACTTTTTTAATAATTAATTTTTTTATATTTTTCTCATAAAGTTGTATATACATATGTAATTTGAGTTTGATGCATCTTTTAATGATATGCAAATATAGGACTTGTCCGACCGGATGGACATCCGAGGACCTTCGTTTGACCAGTGAAGGTTGGTGGAGATGGAGCTATGATTCAAGTTGTAGAGGGGCCACACTGAGGATGGAGAGGATTCCTATGGCTATGCAGTAGCATGTTGTAGGAGTACCTCCATCCTGGTTATGCCTTCTCTGAAGGGTGACCTGGGCTGTACTTTGTTATCAGGAGGCTGTTGAGGAAACTACAGCCAAGGAGGATGAGGAGCATCCCTAGTTCTAGCATATGATGGATTTTGATCCCATTTTGTATTNTATATATATATATATATATATATATATATATATATATATCTACTTGGTTATTTACATGTGTTCCAAATGTATCTGTGTATTTTATTTTTACAATGTGTGACAAATGGAAGTCTAATATGTAGTTCACAAATGCATCAATGATTGTATTTTGATTCCTTGAAATGTGATTATATGAAATATATTCAAAATTCCTTTCAAGTAACCTAATTCTTAAAAATTGACGTAACAAAGTAGGGTGTCTTACCTGGTAAATTCCATTAAGTTGAGAGACAAATAACTGGGAGTCAATATTGAATTCTAGGCAGGTGATACCATGCGAAATAGAATCCCAAATAATTACAAAGAAAACACTATACTCAACTATATTATTAGTTGCAGGACCTAGGCAGGAGCCACCTGAGGCAACCAGTTGTCATGTAGGTGCGTAAATGACCCATGCAGCTGAAGATGGATTGCAAGTGTGAAGACTAGCACCATCAACAACCCCTAAGAAATAATAAGAATACATCTAAAACAACACCAGAATACGTAAGAAACACTAACCCGTAACGACCATTTACAACATTATACAATAATAATACAAGAAAAAGCAGAGTGCCTAGGCGTAATACTTTTTCAGGGAGAGCCTGTTTCTGGGTTCCAGTAGCGGTTTCGTAGAGATATTGATTAGAATCATGGTGGATATGTTTTCCATATTCCACTCAGAAAATATCCCCTCCATGGGAAAAGGATTAATGGGCATATCAACACCTTCTGCTAGTCTCATATGGAACTCATAATTCTCTATCTTGCTTAGTTATAGAAGAAAGAAGGACTTGTGATTAAGGTCTCCACAAATTTGTTCAGGTCCAATCATGGCTTCTAGAATGGCTTCGTCAGATAGAAAAACCATATCTAAGTAATCGTAAGAATATGTAGATTTATCTGCCCATGTGGGAAAGTAGGCTTCATCCGACTCTTTTGATATTGGAGGAGTCATGATGGAATCAACAACAACATCAAATATAGATTGATAAGCTACCTATGCTGATGATAGAGGCACTTGAGGTTCTTCTTGTGAAGGTAGGAACCAAAGGTTAGTTTTATCCACAACCGTATATATATTCTTCCCAACACTCGTTGTCCCTAAGTAATTTATGGGGGTTGGTATATCAAACATGCCCATCAACAATGTATACATTCCAACTCCCAAACTTTCATTTGTTGGACGTGACTGATCAATCAATGGTACAGTAGACTCAGTAGTCTCCAAACAACCATTTCGAGTATACAACAGCTGTTCAACAGTAACCAACTTACCTTCGTGTGGAAACACAAGGACTCAAAAAACAAACGATGGAATAGTGCAAATCACATACGTCCAACTTCTCCCCAAAAGTAGATTGTAGTCAAACAGAGCATCAACCACTTCAGCTTCCACGAATACTGCTTTCCCTGACAATTTTATTTCAAAAGATGGCATGATACCATGTGGATGGAAATAAGTTACGTCTAAAGAAGGAAACAAAGTGTTTGATGGGACCAAATCAGGGGATCCTAAGGATTTCCAGCATGAAATTGACATAACACATGTGGATGCACCTTCATCCACGACTGTTCGTCCAATGGTTTTTTCTCCATGGACAACATCGATAGAAAAGGCCACATGGTATGATAAGCGTGGTTTAACTTCGGATAGATTAAATTTAGCCATCGGGATCGTGGTATTCTGCCTATAGCTATCAAGAGTGCTTCTCGTTGTGAAGGACAACTCTGGAGCACTTACAAGGTGTTCGGGATAAATATTCTACAATAAAGTAGTTCGAGGCGACCCTCGCATTAGGGTTTTGGAGTGTATTCTTAAAGACACCTTTAGGTATCTTAGGCATAGGTTCAACCGATTTTTCAATCGTAAGTGGGGATGAAGATTTGACAATTTGCTTGTATTTTTGCTGATCCTCCGACTCATAATTCTTATTTTTGGTTTGTAACAAAGCATGGGATCGAACCATATGGATATATGATTGATCAACATGAGCATTTTGCATGCCCCCAACATATTTTGAACCAGAAACTACATTTTGTCTGTGGGGAAATGGATCCTTCAGGACTGCCGGTTTTTTTTATTTTAGAAACTTTTGTGCTTGATCTATCAAGGGGCATTGGTAGGTCAAATGGTTTTCTTGGCATAACTTTCAAAGAAATTTGACCTTCTTCTTCTCTTTTTTACCCCCCTTAGAATCGTTCGTGGGATTTTGTTTGTTTTGGTTCCCCCCACCCTTCTTCCCTTTGTTCTTTTTCCCACTGAGTTGTTGATTTCCCTTTTGGGAAGACCGTTCTGAACAGGCATTAGCATTATGAGGTGAGGGGGTGGCAGTATTAGCTATCTCAGCTGCCTCTGCTGCAGGCTGCTTGAATAACAGTTCATGGAGTTGTTTAGTCAGTGACTCTATAGTGGGTGTGTCTACTGAACCTACCACACCATTGTAATGGGGTCCAGGCTTGGTTTGAGCAAATTCTGTATTAGGCCTCGACGCCTCAGGGATAATATTGTAAAGAATCCCATATTGAGCATAGATCAAATCTAGATGCTGGACCCTAAGAATGGATTCCTCCTCCGTAGTCATTCCCGATGTGGAAACGTCTTTTGAAATATAAGGCAGTAAAGACTTAAAAAAACATTCCAATAAGAACTCAAGAGGAATATTGGCTTTGATAAGCCTCTTTCTGCTTCTCCACTCTTGAACATGATCAGATATATGAGTGGCCTTCGTCTGCAATGTCTGTACTGACGTCATACCGGACAGGAAGTTGAAAGTGATTCAAGAAAATGGTTTCCAATTCAGGAAAACTGTCATATGCGGCTGACGGGACTTCAATGTACCACTTGGTTGCTAGAATAGTTAGGGTTAGTTGAAATAGCCTCAACCAAACATAATCATCGTTTAGTGAGTTGGAAGAGCACCATAAATGGAATTTTGTGATATGAGCACCTAGGTCCTCACCACTTTTCCCTTCAAACTTTGGAATGTTTGAAGGTAATTTGATTGGGACAGGCGTCCATGTCACATTATGGCGCACGAGATCATTCATCAGTTTCAACAAATTTGGCAAGTTTAAAGTTTTCAAAAAAGGAAGTCTTGGCCTAACGAAAGTTTGGTATTGAGGAGTCTGGGGCGAGGAAGTGTCTGCACCAGGGCTCCCAAAAGAGAGGTTGGGGTTGCCCCCAGCTACCGACTGTGATGTAGTATCATTGTTTTGAAAAGGGTTCCACCCAAATACTAAAGGATTACTAACCTACGGCGTGTGGTAATTTGTTTGTCTAGTTCCAGTCGAAGTTGGAGTTGTAAAAGTAGGAGCTGAGATCCCCCCATTGAACAATGAGAAAGGAGAGCTCCCAAATGAAGCAACTGACACTTAACTAGAGGTATGAATATTAAAACCTGTAAAGGGGTTTTCATTTCCAGATGACACACCAACATAAGTAGGTTATGGACCCACGTAAGGTGTGGATGGAGGAATGTGACCTCCATTCGAGGAAAATCCTTTAACAAAAGAAGAGGACCCACTAGGGCCACTTTGAGTATTTTGTAGGAAGGGAGAAGAAGTAAAAGGTGCAATGGATATCCCAGTAACCACCCCACTAGATTGACCAGTAATGGTTGAATGTTCTGAGGGATTAACCACTCGAGCACTAGGAGAAAGTGGAGTTGAAAAATTCAAAGACACTACAGGTGCATTAGGTCTTGGACTACTCACCAGTGAAGGAGAGACTTTGCCAGCCATGATGGATGAATTGGGGGTAGGAATGCCTTCTCCTGAACTAGACATACCTAATCTCAAAGGAACACCAAACTCAGGTGAACTAAAATGACGAACTTGAACTAACATAGGGTCACTTAAATCAGTGACACGTGTATTATAATTTCTTACAAACTCGTCATCTTGTAGATATTCTATCTCTACTGGTGGAATGTACGCTTGAGTATATCTAAGTTCCCGTTCAACTAGAACTTCACTAACACTTTTCAGTTCAAAAGAACTATTTGTATCTAGTCCCCGCTTTGAGGTGGCGGTGGAGGCTGCACTACTGAAAGTGGAGGAAGGTTTTACAACCTTGTAAACCTACAGGGAGGTTGGTCTTCCACAACTACAAATTTAGATCACACAGCTGAAGGTCAATCTAGATCACAAGAAAAACAAAGAAAACACTAAAAAAATATCCCAAGTATCACAAACACATGCATGCGATAGATACACCTTCCATTGGAACATCTGGGATGATTAGGGCCCTGAACAAACCAATGAAGATCAAAGAGTAGTTACTTGGTCTGTCGTGATAAGTTTTTATGGGTGCAAGCATTTGAATCACCAAATCACCCTCCCAAATTTTCAACCAAGGTTACCTTCCAAGTCTACCCTAGGTGCAATGGAAATAGCATCCCACTGGCACCCATGTAAGAACCTAAGGTCTAGATACTAAGGCTACCAAAATTACAACGTGATTCCGACGGAATAGTCGCAGGTCTAACTGGTGTGCATGGGAAGGGTAGCTAAGCCCAAAATTCTAACAACACCGCCACCTCACAGGGCCCAAAAAGTGGTACTGAGAGAACCCCTGTACTCACAACAATCCCTATTTATGCTTGAATGAGGTATTGGAGGGTTATCTCCACAACCAAGATCTCACACGACCTCGTGCTCAACTCCTATGTTAGAGGATATTTCTGATAGATCTCTTGTAAACTTGGGTTTACCTAATGATTGGCCACTAAGTATGAGTTCAAATGCTCTGAGATAGTTAAAAAGTTCCTTGATCCAAGAACCTAGCTCAAGCTAGTTGATGCAGAACCTAAAAGGAAAAATGTTGCTAATAAATTTTAAATTATGCGTTCTTTTTAAGGCTTATATTACTCAAAGGTCGTGAAAGTGAAACTCGATCATGTTTTGACTCTACATTGAAAGAAAAGATAGTGTAATTTTTTTTAAAAACAAATGCTATTTAGAATGTTTTTTCATTTTTATTTTTTGAAACAAATGAAATTTTTAAACAACTTTGAAAATACAGGACTTTTTATATTTTTTATTTTTTGAAAATAATGGAAAAACAAGAATGCAATGATCCTAAGCTAGGGATAACCATGCAACTACTAATGCTTTGTTTTCTTTTCTTTTCTTTTCAAAAAATCAAAATTTTGATGCAACTTGGAGCAACTGNTGGTTTGGACATTCATGATGAGGAGACACCTCCTTTCATTCTAACCTAACTATAAATTATTTAATTATTTAATTATAATCTTATTTTATGTTCATTACACAACTAATGCAACTAAGTAAGCTAGATTGACTTGAATATGTATAAATGAAAGAAAGAACGTTTAGATCTTTAAAATGACAAACTTTAACAAGAACTGTAAAGATGACCTAAAACCCTAGTTGGGCTGAACTACTAACTTCGAAAGACAAGCATATCAAAAGCTTGGTAAAAGCGACACATTCATACCACTACCAAAGTAATCAGATGTAGACAAGCATACTAGAGGACTGATAAGAGCCAACAACTCAATAGACACTTGCACTTGAACCAATAAGGACAAGAAGGAAAGACCTAAACCACTTGCACACACAAATTTAAACCTAACACAAAAAATTCAATCCTAACACACTCAATAAGAACTTGTACAACAAGTAGAAGTGAACTACACTCAGTAACATAACAACATAAGCCAAGGAAGTAGCGCTACAGGTGTAAAAGAAGCCAAAATACTCAATACAGGGAAAACCCTAGAAAATTGGATAACTTCTATTGGAAATCACGGCTGTTATAACAATAGCTCGCGAACGAATCACGATTGTCAACATAACGACTCACAAATACAAAATTCAATTCACGACTGTATACACAATAACCCATGAATGGTACTAAAGTTTTTCAAAATAAAAATTAAAAGACTAGGGATCATAAGAACAAAACATGGCTGGCTGAAAGAAAAATATAAGCAGATCACTACAGAAATAGAAAGAGCGAAAACTGGACTGGAAATTCTATTGGAAAGGACCCACAACAAGCTAGACTCCCTAGTGGAGTCGTTAGTTATTTTGTTCAGGGATTCTACATTATGACAAAGGGTCCTGAGGTCACCAACGTACTAAGTTTTGACTTGGATACATACATCATTACAGTAACATTTATGAGGAAAATAAGATCGAAAGAACATGCACCTTATTATCGAAGGTTTATCTAAGATTTTTTCCTTTCTCCAAATGATCTTCAAGCTCTAGGTCTTTAGTACCTGCAAAAGAGATTGATATCTTTCCAG
This sequence comes from Pseudotsuga menziesii, assembly GCA_001517045.1. Lineage (NCBI taxonomy): Eukaryota > Viridiplantae > Streptophyta > Pinopsida > Pinales > Pinaceae > Pseudotsuga > Pseudotsuga menziesii. The sequence continues at coordinate 435,876 of LPNX011210801.1, read as the reverse complement.
AGAGATCATAGTTGTTATATAAGAAAAATTAAATAATTATGATTGCATATAAAGATGAACATCAATATATTTCATGATTCATAACAATAAGAACATGTGTTCACAAAGTATGGAAGAAAATCACTCTTTATTCATAAGTAGCAGGGAACATTATAACCCTGTCTGAGACAAGCCTCTTTGCTGACCAGGAACTAAGTTGTCTTGCTCCTTTATCCAATGTATTCCTCCAGCATAACCTTTCTCTTCTTACTTGCTACCCCTATCCTCTACCCCTCCCCTCTATTTATACTTGCTGATTAGGAGGAGTTACGAGACCTAGGATGGTTAGGGGGGTTGGGGAAGTTATGATAAATGTCCTTAACTAATCATGTTTTATTTTTTAAGTTTTGTCTTAAGGTAATCGTGGGTGCATATATAGGTGGCTCGCGAATGAGTCACGACTCTTATGAAGGAAACCCACGAATGCAACATTTGATCATCCATTCGCGGGTTGCATATGGTAGTACCCGCGAATGACACACGACTTGCAATGAGAGAAGTCATGAATGCAAGCCAATCCTCTTTAGAAAAATGGGCAAGGATGAAGGAAGTAATGTGCATTAATGCTTTTCTTGATTTATAGTTTTCAGGAAACTTCAATGCATAATGTCCTTTTGTGTACCGACATGTTCAGTGTCAGTACTCGGGCAAATACGTGTCGTTTCATAGCATAACAATAACCTGCATCTCCTACATAAGGTAGATAGTCTGTCATCTATTGCAAATTGAGAAATGAAGGAGCCAAAGCTACTTGGAGTATGCAAGTAACTAGTGAATCGCGTGCATATCCTGCATAAGGTAGAGAAAACATAATAGAATATCATCTTCGAAATCAAGGTTTCTAATATGGAAGTAAATTGTATCAACAAAGGTTTTAGGTGTATATTCCTAGAGACATGGATAATAGCGGTGGAATTTTGAGACGATGGGTTGATCAATGCATCCAAATAATGTAATTCAAAGGGTCTATTAATATTTTAGTTAGCTGTACTTAGGAGCAAATATTTCTAATTCAAATGTCATGGATTGATTGATACCTGTACATGTAAATGATTTTAATAATTATATCATTAATGGAAATGGTGGTGGATGGTAGTGGACAGTGGGCGATGAACATGAAAGGGCGGTGCAAGCTGACTAACCACTTCAATTTTCAATGGATTTTAATATCTGCATTAACTAACAATTCCAATTTCCAAGATCTACGTCGTCGGCCTGACAATAACGCCTAGACGTATCAACCGATAGTAGATGAGAAAGATAATATGTTTTGGAATAAATAATGAAATAATTAAGGAACTATTGGCAAAAAAACATTAGAACATATTAAGAAATATGTAAATTCAACGATAAATCAATAGAAAGTTAACACATATCGAAAAAAATATATAAAATCAACGATAAATTAATAGAAAATCAACACATATCGAAAACAATAGTACCCTAGCCTTCAACAAAGACTAATAAAAGTATTTCATTTAACTTTTATATTATTTTATGAATTTGGAGTACCTTCTTCACTTCTCCTTAGATGGTCTTAAATAACAATACATTAAAATATAAAAGCAAACTCATTTAATAGTTTGGCTTTTTAATGAACGATGATCCTCATGCCAACAATTGCATACATACCTTGTTTTCATGGTTGACAAAAACACTAACCTTACCTTCCTATTTTCTTGTTACTAGTGAAAATATTTTTTTAAATAAAAATAAAAATATTAAAATAAATTAATCTTATAATTATTACAAATTTGTTTAATTAATTTTTTATTTTTTATTTTTTATCTTTTATAAATTTAATTACCTTCTTTACTTTATTTGATTAACTCTTCCTTATGTATATATTTTGAAAGTGAAAAACATTATTAACATGTATTTTACCAAAGTTAATTGGCATATTTATGGTTGCATTGGAGTAAGGTATTTTTGAAATCAAAAGTTTATTTTATTCTTGAAAGTATGGATTCTCTACGTGGGAAGATTTTATTCTTGAAAGTATGGATTCAACGTTTCGAGCCACCAACCTCCTTTTCTAGAATTGTTTTTATTGCCATATGACTTCAAAACAAATGTTTATTTTAGCATACTATTGTTGGGAAAGTATGATCATGATGTAGACTGAAAAGAGTGGCATTTCATTCGTGTGATTAAATAATAAAGGATATAAATAATTGCTGCCTATCATTGATGTAAACAACCTCATTTGCAAACTTCATTTTTTCACTTACCTCCTTAAATCTCAAGATTGATTGATTTGAGATTTTATTCAAATTGTCACCTCTATCTCATCAACAAGAGTGGTTGCAAAGCAACAAGTCCCTGCCTTATGGATTTGTTGCTTTGCAATGAGAGATGGCTTTGTTTGCTTTATGCTGAGTCATGAGGAGCACCAGTAACTGCAAATAGAAGACCATCGTTCTTGTGTGTTCTGGGACAATGCAATCTGTACTGTTTAAGGAGACCCTAAAGTAGATTTTGAATACATAAAAAACACACTAACTTCTTGTGCTTACGTATGCCACTTATCTTGTGCTTACCGAAGCCAAAGTTTCTCCCAAAGCTTTGCATTGCTGTAAAACATATGAAGTCTTCATAAATTCTGGAGTGACAAATGTTTTATGGTTTTGTGAACATGGCCCACTTCTCCTCGATTGCCTGATAACCCACTGGATAGCATATGTAAGACAACTTATAGGCCCCTAGAAAATGAAATCGTAGATTTATTTATGTTTTCTTAAATAGATCATAAACTCTAGCATCAAAATGTTATATGTTTGGTTTACAAGTGGCCACTATGAGAAAAGGTTGTGCGCCACGTTCCACCTTTACAGGAAGGCAATGCCACTTAGTGATTAAGCTTATTGTATAATGGAAATCTATAGTGTCTCACGGCAGGTTCTGCCAACACATGCATACTCCATTGACACTAAACAGTCTGTAGACAAAGGGCCGAGGAAAGCTTGCTGAAGTATGTTTGTAGATTAAAGTGTCGCTTGCTTTGCTTTGGATCTTGCACGACTTTAAGAGATTTGACTCCTCACTATGTGTAGGTAGGGTGATTTTACTATTTCCTCTCATAGGAGGAAGGAGTGCACTGTGCAACTTTAGGCATGGGTTGTGTGCCTATCGTTTTTTCCTGGCTGCAAGATTTAATAGGCTTTTAATAATGGAGGACGCCCATAGAGGAGATAATCTAAAATCAAAGGACGTGTATTGTATTTTTTAAAGGACGTGTTTTCTGGTTAATCCTTTGTGTTTTTTCCTGGATGCATTTTCTGTTTTCTATGATAAGCCAATGATGATTCGTAAAAATATCTGTAAAAGCTGGGGTGATTTACAATGTTTTTTCAATTATTCATGTTGCACCAGATTCTTTGTGTCAGTTGCAGGATTATACAACGTGAAGAGAATAGTAACATAAGCAAATGAAGAGGAGGAATGCCTGCTGTAGTGTTGATGGAGGTGCAGACTCGAGTTCCATTTCCAGCTAGTGAAAATGTTTCACGTTTATCCACTATTTAGCATGGGAAAATTGTCAATTGGAATCAAAATTAGAAGAAAGATAGCATGGTGGGAGACATTTCAGCCAACATGAGGGCAAAAAAAAGTAGGGCAGACCATTGCTTCATGAAGTATTTTTCCTTTTTTGGGAGATTTTTGTTTTAAAGTTGAGCATTGAATGACATAACCTTTAGCTCCAACTTTACATAATATATCTTTAAGGGATGCCAAGAGTACAAAGAGTACAAATAAGGGTTTGGACTAAGGTGGGTTTACTAGTTTGGCTCTTCATAAAAAAATTTCTACGCCCTATAGACAGCGTTCCGGTAGAAGACTTCCGTGTTGGTGATTTTTCTCTAGGTTTAACAGTACTGCATGATTATTGGCTTTACTGAATTAATAAATCATCATATCTATGGGAGAAGAGAAGCATAAATATTTACATTGGAGCTATGGATTCGACAGGCGTCAACAATAACAGCTCCAGGATTAACCAAGCACGGCCTGAACATTCACCTGTAGAAGCACTCAATAACCATAGGGAAAATGGTATGTTGTTTCAATAATTCCCTTCAGCATTTGAATGAAAATCTCTTCATTGTAAGCTAAATTTTTCTTGCCAAGAGATGCATTTGGGTTATTTAGATCTAACATGATCTCATGATTTGCTGTTCTTGAAATTCTTAAATCATAGCATTGATGCTTTTTAACCTAGCTCATGATATTTTCTGGTGGATACAGTCTGCATGCATATTTGTCATCGATAAAACGTCCCCAAATGATGGTGCCCGGTCGTTGTGCTGTGGAGGTTCCCAGGATATCATGGAACCCTCCTCTCCAATAGTTCCTCAGCCAACAGGTTTCATAGCTTCAATTTCTGCTGCTACAAGGCACAAGTTCCCGACTTTCAAGTTTATTCAATAGACCGTGCCAGCACCGGCTAGTGCACAGTCACATCGATGGTCATTCCTGTCCCACAACTCTACCCAAAATGCTGCTTTTACATGGGCCTGGCCTTTGCTCTGGTGATCTTACCGATTAAAGAAGGATTTTGGATCGAGCAAGACAAAAGGGTACTTTTGCGAAAGGACTTCAAAAAAATGGATGATTACTGATTAAAGAATGATTTTGGAACGAGCAAGCCAAAGGGTATTTGTGCAAAATGACCACTGTGCATTAATAACATTTTTGTAGATTTAAAATGTAATATGTATGTACCTTATCTATTGGTTAGTTGGTTTCCCCTCTTTAGCTTCAGTGATCACCACCACATGGACGTGGTAAGAAAAAAATAGGCTTTACGAAGAACAAGAACATATGCTCTTGTTCCTTCCTAGTTTAGTTTGGAGTCCAGTAAGTCGAATATAGTTGACCGTCTTCATAGGAGTCCAGGGACTCGCAGAAGTTAAGTTGGTTCTTGGTTTTTCCCTTCTTGGTTTTCTAGTTTTCCAATCGAGAAAGCAGATCAGAACACTCCATATAGAAGGCAAAGATAAAAGGAAGAGATGCGAATTAAGAGATGGATGGCTAGGTAAGTTTTGGCGTTGTAGACACACGGCTGCATGGATGCGATATGCGATGTGGAATTATAGTTTCCAGAGCATGCACACACGCCTGCATGAGCATAAACACATGACCAACATGCAACAACTGGCTAGCATGCTAAGTTTACATTATAGTTTTGTTTACGGTTATAGTTAAATGAAAAGCTAAAACATTAAATGTTGGTTGATTAATGCTAGACTAATATCTAGCATTACTTAGAATTTGGATAATATTCAAAATTGATGCTCTCGAAACATACAATCGAAGCTTCAAAAATCTATTTTCCTCATCCTTTGCCTGGGGATGAGGCCAAATAAGAACACCAAAAACTCTATTGGATGATATAGAGGTTCAAATTTTTTCATTCGTTGAAATAAAAAACAAAAAACAAGATGCATAGAAAACTTTGGTTAAATATTTGGTTTTCATGACATGACTAATAGAAACGACGGCAAGCCGAATCATAGAGGCAGGGACTAATAAGACATTGGACATCACTACCTACCACTTTTAGTATAATAGGGCATTAAAGCCACTTTATTCAATTGTTTGTGTTCGAAATATTTACAAATAAAATTTACAAGTTTATATAAATTTAATAATATAAATAATTATAAGGAAAAAACATAATTGAGGATGTTTGACAAAGTACAAAATTATAAAATTGAAAATCATGGGACAATTGTCTTAGAGCTTAATGCGTTTATAGTATATAAATAATTATAAGGAAAAAACATAATTGAGGATGTTTGACAAAGTACAAAATTATAAAATTGAAAATCATGGGACAATTGTCTTAGAGCTTAATGCGTTTATAGTGAGCCTCGATTTACTGGTGAAGTTGTTAGAGTTTTTAGTGTCTCACCAATGCTACATTTTTGGGATTGTATTCCCCACTTGAATGGCATGTTAAGAATGGATGAAGGTGATGATTTTAACAAAATTGATAACATTTAGTGTTAATACTTAATTTGAATGAATTTTGCATTATGTGGTGTAGTTTATGACCATATAGAATATTCTTCTAAGTCATTTGATAGCCAAGTATTTTGAGGGGCTCACAACATCATTTGCAAATCTATATACACGTTGAAATTTCATCTCTTTAAAGTTACCAATGACCTTTTCCATCCAGGTTACTAAACCCTTGAGATACCAAAAGGGATTATTATTTCCCTTCCTTAGAAAAGAAATTGAAAGTTTGGAATTCCCTTTCAAGATTATCTTTAGGATCCCCATAGTCATATATGTTTTGCCTCCCTCCATTAATACCTCCATGATTCTTGCTTGCTTGTTTTCATACCTAAAGTTTGGAATTCCCTTTGAAGATTATCTTTAGGATCCCCATAGTCATATATTTTTGCCTCTCTCCATTAATACCTCCATGATTCTTGCTTGCTTGTTTTCATACCTAAGAATTTGATGTATATTAATACACCCATTTATATTCTTGACTACTCCTTTAGCACATGCCTTCCCTAGATTTTCTTTGGTTACATTATCAATATCAACATTGATACATCTCTCTTGGTGGGGACTATATCTAGTGGGTAACTTCACATGACATGTCTTTTATTGGGAAAGTGCCAGGCATCCTTTTTCCTACTTTAGGAACCCATGCGTTTTTTTGAATCAAATGTCAAGGAGGGTTACTTTTCCAAGAGTAAATAACACATTTTGTAGCTTAGTGGCATGATTTTAATAGTTCAAATTGGTGGCATAGTTGGGACGTAATGGAATTAATTCGACTAACCTTCTATACCTTCATAGAGTAAGTGCAATATTATGCGACACAAGTTCAAACTCTTGGTCCACTCTTTACACATCTAAATTGCTCTCTCTTGAGACTAGCTAATTTTACTTACGATAATATTCCTATTTATTGGTTTCACTCTTTGGTTATCTAGCATCTATAAACTCTTCTTTTCCTTCTACATATCCATGTCTAGTTTGGATCTTCTTTTTTCCTCTATAACTCTTCATATATGTTCCTATCACTTCAACTTCCATTGTAACCTTTTATCTTCATTTGGCATGCTTTCTCAACTATGTGCACTTGTCACACTCACTACGTGCACTTTCCTTGTGATCCTATCGAAATATGGATGGCATTAAAATTCTACATGTTTATTTTTATTTTTATTGTTGCACCATTTTATCTTTGCACCCCAACTGTGTGTCACACTATTCTCCTATTATGCCCATACTCCAACTTGTATCATGTACTTTCCTTTTCTATCATGATCATTTGTGTTGCATTGCTTGGTGTGCTCTTGGATTTAATTGTTTCAGGGACGCTTCTACACCAAATTCCCCTTTCGAATAAAACAAGGTGCATGCTTACATTGTTTCATAATCATTTTCTTCTTCCACCATAACCTTCCTCATATGAAGTTTTTGATACTCTACTTAAGAAATCCAAGTACTATTTTTATTGGCCTGGTTCTTACACTAAATCATATACTAATTATATGTTGTATTTCATGTATTTATCACTTTTTCATCTATCACTTTCTTGAACTCATCTTATTTATTTCATGGCATCTGTTTGTGCTAAAATTCCCTTGTGTTATTCCTCTACATATTCATGTTTTTCGACAATCTATCCTTTGTACTCTACTGTTCAATGACATTGAAAATGGGTAATATGTCAAACTCCTCCAAAAGCTCAAATTTGTATGCTTTGTCCCACACTTTCTTTTTATTTTACATTCTTTGATCTTTTTCACTTTAGCGCATTGGACACACCCTTGGGGTTACATTTCTCTTTTCTCAAATGCACCATAATCAACCCCCCAATGGAAAATGACTTGTACCTCATGCGTGCATTAACAAACTCGTTGCACTCCATGCTTATCTCTTTCGATTGTCCTTGGACACATGTATGCACTTTCTCCAATTTATTTGTAAACAGCTATGAGCTACTAGTCCTTTAGATATCCACAGAAAAATCAACCAAGTTTTCTACTTCCCTTGGGTTCTTTCCACACATGATCTTGAATAAAAAAAATATGGTTCACATGTGCATAACATTCTATATGTAAACTCTTCCTACACCAATGCTTGATTAATTTATCTTGGCTTATCCCCAATCAAGCACCTTAATAGATTTCCCAACCTCTGATTCACTACTTTTGATTTTCCATTTGTGTGAAGGTGATATTTCATTGAGTTGTACTACATATTCTTGGTTGTATCCTTCCACAATATCCTACAAAATGACTTGAAAAATTGGTACCTTTTTCTCATGTGGTTGTGTTTGGAAATCCATGTAATTGCACCACCTTCTTGAGGAGTAATTTCATGCAATATCCCACAGCACTAGTCCTCTTACAAGGTATACATTATATGACCTTTAAAAAAAAATGAACCAAAACATTACATCAAATTTGCATTATGTTCTTATTAGTCCAATAATGCAATCCTTAGATATGTCCTCCTAAGGCATATTTTGAATTGACACTGGTGATTGCAACTTGTCTTTTGACTAACTCCATTTTCCATCTATCAAATTCTGTATCGCACCATAATATTGTTGACCTCCTTCATAGTCTATCAATGTCTTTACTCCAATAAAGTATGTTTTATCACACCCAAAGTGTCATAATCCACCGCTACACCATTGTTATCTAATAAAATTACCTTGAATTGCATTGAAATCTTTGGTATGCATAATCATCTCCCTTGAAGAAAAAACAATCTTGGATGAAATACTACAGTTGTGTGCTTCTGTCCTACTTTGATGGGATTTTGCACATCTTTTCTACCTATCCAAAATCCATGTCTTGTGAACCTTGAACTGCTCAAAGCTAATTGTTTCATTTTCCATTGTCACAAACATCAACAATATCCTACTCAACACAAATTTAACCTTATGTTTCAACTCAAAGGTGTAACTTTTCCTGTGATTCAACTTTGCTTCACTGTTAACACACTTCAATTCTTGGTAGTGTATGTACAATTTGAACGCCTTCCATAATATAGAATGTCTCAAATGATTGAGTACTTAGATAGTAGCATAGAAAATGATATCATAAGTATAATACTTACACCACACTTCATTCAATTTCTTGTTGAAAATGCTATTGGTATTCTTTCTTTATTGAACACTGCACCAATCATTGTGGTATGCATCACAATATGCCTAGAATTCTTTTCTAAAATCAAGTTATGCTAATAGAAGTGCATATGTTATATCTTGCTTTAACATCACAAAACTCTTTCATACATGCATGCTCCACTATAATATTTGCATGCACACACAGAGGCACAAGCACATGCATATGCACTTGCACACACATATGAACACAAACCATCTCTCTCTCTCTCTCTCTCTCTCTCTATATATATATATATATATATATATATATATATATATATATCATGTTTGCATATGCTGTTGAATCCTTTGCTGACATTTTTATAAAAATTACAAGGCGATGAAAACTTATCACATATTTGACACTGTAAGGTGTGGTCCATTCCAATATGGCCTTAATTTTCTGTAGATCCAAGCATGATCCATATTGGACACCATGAACCCAAGGTAGACCTCAATCTCCTCCTTTCTCAATGCTTTAAAAACAAAGCTCATATGTTATAATTGTTTTTCTCTATTTGTTGAAAATCATAATGTCTTCCAAAGAAACTAATATGAACTTACCAATATATGGTTGCAATACCTCTACCCTCAATCACATGAAGACATTTAACACATTATTCAATCCAATTAGTATAACAAGCCACTCATACACGTTGACTTTGGTCTTAAATGCAAAATTCTACTTATTTCCCTCTCTAATATTGTTTCAATGATGTCTACTCTTCAAATCTATCATTGTGAAGTCTTTGGTGCCACTCAAACTGTCCATTAGAACATCCATTGTCAATAAAGGAAACTTATATTTGATTGTAATTTTATTTAGAACTCTATAATTGCACACATTCCCCATTATCCATCTTTCTTCAATATTATTAATGTTGGTACCATGTATAGGCTCATGTTCTCTTTAATAAATCCCTTCAACAACGATTCAACTAAATGATTTTCGACAATTTCATCCTCTTTTTTTCCAAGGAAAAACTCACGGAAAACCCTCCGAGTACTTCCCCATGATCCATGAATAATGAAAAACTAGGTAAACCGCTGACCTTGATTACAAATCCTAATCTCAAGGGGATAAAGAAAATTAAACCTATGACCTCCCCAACTTTGGGGAAGAGATATAATCTCCGGCTCATGATCACTTGAGCTAACACTCAGGCATTCAACAAATTCATCCTATGCACTATTTTATTTAACAATGCTATGCTTGAAATTATGTTTATTTCATGTGCAATCTTCCTCTTTCATGGAATTCCATCTGAGATGTCGTCACGTGGCATACTATTGTCTCTACCAATAAATTCTTCACTTAAGCATGTATCTCTTTAGTATGCTCTTCTATTTCATCACACATTATTTTTTTTGGCATAATCACATAAGACTATGTCTCTTTTGTCACACAAAAACTTCTTTGCTTATTTCAATAACATTCCTTTGGGATCTTCTTCCTTCAATAATACTAACTAGAATATATTCCTATCCTTGGTGATGGTGTAGGTGTTCTTTTTCTTTTCATGCATTGTGCATCTCCGACATTGCCATGGTATTTGTAAGAATAAATGGAAAGCATCCATGTGAATGACATTCTACGTAAATTATCCTTATATTCACTACTATTAAATGACGCCTTGTATTTGTCTTTCACCATGATTTCATATTTGTGACGAAAACAAAATAGACTATATGGATGTCAATGTTTCTGTTCGGCCAACCTAGTCTTTTATACCATTTCTATAGTGACCATATTTTTCTTTGCTATTCAAATCAATAATTAACTTGCAACGCTCAGAAGTCCATATTTACTTTTGGTTATGGATATGCTATGTTTCAACCATGTACCTTATTTTAGAGTTGTTTGTTTATTTGGAGTGGTCATCCTTTTGAGTATAATTAGGTATTCTCCACGATTTCATACTACCATGATTATGTGTCTATCCTTTGATGCTAATATTCTTGGGATAATTAAGTTCTAATTTCACCTTTGTGCATGATTGTCTTCGTCAACATTCAAATAAATTACTATCTTCACCTTCACAAGTAAAAATATATTTGCCTTCTTTAACCTCCATTTTCTCTTGCATATCTCAAACCTATGCAACCTATAACTCAACCTCTTTGCACATCTCAAACCTATGCAACCTATAACTCAACCTCTTTGCACATCTCAAACCTATGCAACCTATAACTCAACCTCTTCTAGGGGCATTGTTATCAAACTCCTAATCTTACACGTCTACTTTCATTGTGAAATTGCAACCATCTCTTCCACCACCAACATTCTTTATACTATTTTTGTGCTAACTTCTCTACTCTAGGCTTAAGTTCTAACTAGTATGACACTTTGATTATATGCAATATTAATTCCATCTCGGATGAAAAACTTCAACCCATTTGCATACCCTAAAACTTGTTGATATTCATCGTCTTTGTGTCCAATGCATATATATTAAAAAATAAATCTTCTATGCCCTATACAGTTTGATCTTTCTATAAGATATTTTGTAATTTTTTGAATGTAGTCTTCTTGCAACTAGCTTGCACAAATTGTGAATATTCTATTTACACTTATGACTCACTTGTGTTGGAAAAATTCCCACTACATGGTAGAATGCCCCTTCAACTTTGTGCATGTGAATTTTGTTGTCTACGAGTTTCCTATTCTTTCAAACTCAAGATAAAACTCCCTCTCACTTAAACAATGTTTTTGTTTTCGTTTTCAAAATAAACAAGATAAAGACTGACTTTATCTTTAACTAATTTAGAGTTAGGTGCTTCCCCTTTTTTGTGCATTATGCTTATTTTTCTTATTCACAATGTTATAAAGAAAATAACAATTATTATTAGCATTCTTGAGTGGGCCTAACAATTAAGACCATGTGTTTCCTCCTAGGAGGTCATAGGCTCAAATCTGGAGGGCGTAGGGTATGTGCACATTTGTAGACTTTAGTAGTCAAATCGTTGTGCAGAGGAGGTTCCTTGTCACACAAACAAGGGGTATCATACACCAATTTGGCGTTTGGCTTGGTTGTTACCTTAAAGCTAGATTAATATTATTATAAAGAAAAGAAAACGTATTATTAAGTTTTGTTAAAAAGCATAAAAGAAAAGAAAAAAATATTATTAATAATTCTTTAAAAGTATAAAAAGGAAGAAAAAGAGACCTTAATATATTGTCAATTTAATTATTAATTTTTTATTAATGAAATAAGAAACCATCAATTAACCTAAAAGTAAATTAAAAAACATTGCTATTTCATGATTAGTATGTTTGTTTTATTTATTTATTTATTGTTAATATTTTTATTTTTATGTTGTGGTTCACAAATCCCTCAGTGAGGCTGCTACGTCTACAGGAAGAAATCACAAGGGGCCCACCCGAAGGGGCCTCACCTTGTTCACTCGGATTACGGATCTAACCTGATGTGGACATCAAGTGAGGCCCTTGTATATCAATATATAGCCACCCAAGGATTTGACCCCGAGACCTTATGCTCACAACTTAGAGCACTCAACCACTTGAGCTAGCCCATCGGGCTTCATGATTAGTATGTTATCAAACAAGTTTCATAATTTTAATTTGTTATTAATATAACTATTGCTATAACCCTAGATTGAATATAAATAAGGATTCTTAAGGATTTTTGGAGTTCATAATAGTAATTAGACTAGTCGAAGTATGAAATAACCTCTATGAATTATCGTATCGATCCACATCTTTAATATTAATTAATTAAATATTCAACTCTGTCTTTTGACTCATTTTTTGTTTGTTTGCTCGAAATTCCTTCACTTAATGGGAGTGGCCTTTGGTATGAGAGGACATGACCTAGGGGCATTTGTTCTGTCAAAATCACCTGGGGATCGCACTCTTCTTGGACCAAACCAACCATCAACTTGGATGGATTTTTGGGTGTCTCCTCCCAACTAGTTGACCCCTAAGGGGAATTGAACATAGGTCTCCTTACTGACAAGACCCACTCCTTAACCGAATGCGCTAGCGGGAATTGGCTTTTTTTCCCTATTCTTATAGAATAGTTATTTATTTTAACTCTTTATCCTAATGATGAATCCTATTTTGGACTTGAAACATCTACAAAATAAATGTCCAATGTGGATGCTCCAGCAGGTTTTCATTATGATAATATCATTTTAATATGAAACTTCTACCTTCACTCCCTTTTTATTCTTTAGGAATCTCATCTATCATTGCAACATCTCAATACTTGACTCCACTCTCTTCTTCTTCTTTTGGTTTTGATTCACCTATTTGACTTCTCTTTCTTCTTGTTTGTGCCTAATTCTTCTCTTTATTGCTTGTAATACTCTATTCATGCTTTTCCTTTTGGCCCTTCTTGTCCATTTTGCTTAGTTTTCATTTCAAAACTTTTAGTCATTGTATCTGAGCCTTACTCTCACTCATTTCTCTCCCAAAGACTCTCAAAAATACTTTGTTACCAAATGGCATAGTTAAGGTACAATCCCAATACTCTAAAAAATACTTTGTTACCAGATGGCATAGTCAAGGTACAAATGACCCAATTCAATTAATAATAACTTCCCTTCATAAACCAAGCACACCAGTCTGTATCACATAATTAAAATAATGATGCACTATGATATATAAGGATAACAATAACCCAGTCAACATCAAAACTAGATTACAAAGTCATAGGGTAAGTTACATAATTAAAACAACGATGCACTATGATATAGAAGGATAACAATCACCCAATCAACATTAAAACTAGATTGCAAAGTCATAGGGTAGTAGGTCTACTCGTTCTGTTTAGTTAGAAAATGGTATACACACATATAAATAGAAAGAACCCTTCACATGCCACTTTGGATATTGATCAACTCGTTACAAAACTAAACCAATATCTCTTGGTCCTAGCTAACCCAAATGAAATGGAAATTTTCTGATTTATTCATTTTTCTACCTGACTATCTAGCCTCTTCGAACTCTTTATCTTATAATTCCTAAGACTCTTCATGTCCATTCTCTCTCTTAAGCTTCCTCTAGAACTTTCCAAAACCATTTTCTTGTTTTATTAACTATTGTAACCTTTCATTTTCCTTTATCACGCTTTTTTGTTATGCACACTCGTTACACTCATAATGTGCACTTTGAATCACACTCTTAATCCACTTTAGATGACACTAAGCACAATGATCATTTAAAAAAAATTAGAAGATACATGTACTATGGCTTAGATGGATAACAATCACTCAAACAACATCAAGATTATATGACAAAGTCATAGGGTAATAGCTCTCCTCATTCTCTTTACTTAGAAAATGTTATAGACATATATAAACATAAACGAGCCTCCACTTGCTACTTTGGCTCTTGATAGACTCTTTAAAAGTCTAAATCAATATGTCTTGGAAGTAGATAACTCGAATGGCATGGAAACACTCTGATTTATTCATTTTGTTGGCTCTTTGTCTATTCTTTTTAAGCACTTTAACTTCCTCCTAGTACACTTCATGTCCATTCTAGCTCTTGAGCTTCCTTTGGAACTTTTTTATATCCATTTTTTCATTTTATTCTCCACCACAAACTTTCATTTTCCTTTATCATGTTTTTTTTTCGTCACACACTCATTACACTTAACATTTTGCATGCTCTATTTCTTTTCTTGTGGTTCCCTTTCCATATCTATGGATGAATTGTGCACTACATTAATTTTCTATTACTCCCATGTTCCAAATCATGTCACACACTTCCCTTTTTAGTTGAGTTGTAATATAATTGGTTTCCTGTCTCCACCATAAATGCTCTCCATATGAAATTGATTCTTCAATAACCAATTGCTTCACATTTTTCCAATATAAAATAGCTACGTGGTTAACAATGCATAGGAAAAATTATCCGTGAGATGTAGAACAATTGGTGGCGGGGTATGGTTAAGACGCCCCCCTAAGCTGAAAGGTCACTGGTTCTAATCCTGTGGATACCAAAAAATCCAACCATGTTAAGGGTTGGTGTGGTCCAGGACGGGTGCAATCCTCGGGTGATTTTGACGGATTAGATGCCTCTGGTTCATGGTAACTTAGCCAATGAAAACCTGCTAGTCAGGGGGGTTCCACCAATTTTCCAACAAAAAAAACAATGCATAGGAAAAACTGGTAGTACTCCCTAAGGGATAATAATTGCATTCAAATCATCCATGGAATCCCTTTCCTCTTCCCCTCTTATTGTATGATAGTCCCCTTTTGACTTCCTCAAGCAACCTTTTTCATGGATATTAAATTATCATGTATTTCCAAGATAGATGATTTTACATAATCATAAGCACACCATGGAAAAAATGACAACCACACCATAATCCTGGCTCATATCATAAGCACTTAATAGCTGATCCTCAACCTTGGCCTTTGCACTAGGAATACTTCTCACCACTAGAAAAATTTACAATACATTTAACATTTTTACAACATAGGGCCATTATAACTCAACCTATATGGATTTACCCATGTCACTTAAACCTCATTATTCAAATAAAACATCGTATAACACATTATATTTCAAAGGTCAGAATTGGGGATTTACATCCACCCCTCCCCCCCACTTGAAATAATGACAACATCTCTAGTGAACCTTTTTTCCTAACAAGGAGGACTTGTCTTCCTTCTTTAGTTGCACTAACAATGCCATCAAATCCATTCCGAACTTTCTTTCGCTCCATATCTTGGACAACAATGTGCAAAAATTAAATTCCTTGATATGCTTCCAAGTCCTTACCAGTTTAGCATATACCTATAACAATCATCAAAGGAAAGCAAGGATGTACTACCCATTTATTCCACATGAATTTCCAAATTAATAATTGAAGAATATATATTTACACCAGCATAGATCCATCTTAACTCCAAATCTACGATACGCTGATAGGGATCAAATCCCTCGAGGTGCAAACCATTTTTAGAGTGCAAAATATTGAGGAAAAGTTTGCACCTCGAGGGATTTGATCCCTATAAGCCCATGATAGATCCAGATTTAAGATGGATCTATGTTGGTGATAAAACAATATCAGATGAAATCATAACAAATGAATGCCACCATGATTGTAAAAGAAACATGTAAACATCAAAGATGGCCTTGTATTAACTTGGAGACCCGGGTTCAAATCCCTCAGTGGGCATGATTGTAAATATGGCCTTGTAAACATAAGAAGTATCTTTGAAAAAAACATATAAATTGCAAAGATGCAAAAATAAACAAATTCTATAATATCCATATCAAGTAATTTTTTGGACATAGACAAACTTGCACTTGTTGAAAGTGATATCAATTAATAAATTAGATAATATATTACCTTTGGTTGAAAATAGCAAGAACTTCATACTTGGACAGATCCCATATTTTTTTAGTTTCAATAATTTTTTTAGTGTTAATTAATTGGAATATATATATCTTTGTTTAAAACTTTAATTTATGGTCGACATTATAAATTTTGTTTTTTGTTTTATTATTTTAGTTAAGTGTTACATATCAACTCCATGTTGAACACATAATTACACTCTTCCCTCATACTAGGTTGTTAAAAATGCTTCTTGATACAAAAACAAAACACAATATTCATTTTCAACTCAATAATTTTTACTGTAAATTCATATTGTAAATTCTGCAGATCAGTAGGCCATGATGAGAAATATTGCAGAGCATATCAACTACTGCATGAGAAAAAAGTTGATACCTATTTAATGAAGAATGACGAACAAATGCAGGCTACGCGAGTTGAGGCTTAATATCCATAGTATCAGTATCCTCAGGTCCAATATCCACAAAACTAGTACCCACAACAACAACATCCTCAACCCATGGGGTGGAATTTTTAGAGGCCGAGGACAAGGAGGAGGATTTGGTCATGGAAGAGGAAAAAATATATGTTATAGTTGTGGGCAACTTGGACATTTTTCTAGGGATTGCACGATTCCTACTACAACATGTTCGTATTGCAATTTTTTTGATCATATTGTTGAGGAATGTCCTCAGTTGATTGCAAGATGGCAGGCCACGGATGTGGGAAACCGAAATCCACCATAGAATACCAATCCGAACCCCAATAATGATATCCATAATATCTCTCCTGTGCTAAGGGAGCCACATATTACTATTGTGACAAGAGGAGGTGTTGTGACTTAGGAAGATCAAGAAACACCATATGGACAACCACAAGTGTGATCAACAACACAAAAGAAAGTACCATTCAATGTCCAAAAATAAAATGAAGTATTCTTGGATGCATGCCAAGAATTTGTTGACGGGAATCAAGCATTGACTTCTGCTGCTATACCACCTGAAGGACCAATATTGGGAATTCCTGAGATATTTGACCAACTGTTCCAAAAGCAACCGATGAAAAAGGTTAGTAAACTAAAATAATTCTTTAAAAGTTGCTTAGAACTAATACAACATAAAGATGTTGTTGCAGAATTGACAACTTTGATAGAAGAACCTCAAGAAGAGGTGTGACAAAAAAAAGGTTAATCATATCGGGAAAAAATTGAATACTGGTCGAGAACTGAGAATGACTGTCCAAATAGGAGATTATGACATGGAATATATTATTATGCACTTGGGCTATGATGTTAACATTTTGACTAGACAGACTTGGGATAGTATGGGTAAGCTGAGACACGTATGGTCTCCTATCTAGCTCAGATTAGCAAATTAGTCGAAAGTTCTACCTATCGATTGACTGACTTGGGTGCCTGTCGAGATCGAACATTACTTCTCTAATGGATGATTATGTGAATCCAACAGCCGACGAAAATCTTAGTTTGCTCAACGTTAGTTATTTCAAATTAGATTTTAGAGAAGCGTTGGAAAACTGGTAGAACTGATTGCATGAACTGTCGATGAGAAGATTTACAATAATTACACAATATTTGTGATTGGTAGGTATTGGGGTAAGTGATCTACCCACATATGAAGGTTTACCTAACATGGAATCTTTTCTTTTAGAATTTGAAGAAAAAGTTACAGACCATCAACGCTTTTCTGCCCTGGAATTTGCACTGAAAGCTACACCTGCCAGATGGTGGGTTGCACATAAACAATCTATCTCAAAATAGCCTCAATGATGGAGATTGATGGAGATACAACTTGGAGAAAATATCAAATATACCGATAAGAAGTACACATGATTGACTAATCTTGTCAAGCACATTGAATATTGTCGTACGACATGGGAGGCATGTCCGCAACAGGAATGGGTCCATCAATTTATAGATACATTGGACATGATACCAAGGAACTAGTAAACGTCGATTGATATGCGATGGGGGACAATTGAATGGGAAGAAATAACTGCCAGCTTTACGCACATGTTTGAGTTTGTTAATGACCATCCATCGATTGATGTTGTGTTACAAGTAATTAAGATGAATATAATTGAAGACATCCTAGTGTCGATGACAAACTTTAATCAAAGCAACGCGACAATCCAACACTAGATGGAGTGCTATAATGTGAGGGATGAACCTAATGATGATGACCCACGAGACATAAACATCCTAGACTATGAAGGTACTTGCACGGTGCAAGGATTTGGTATTTCAAGTAACCAGTTTCTGAATCCATTGAAAGTTAAGAAAGTAAATATTGGGTCTCCAGAGAATCCAAAGTTAGCCAATATTGGAGATTATAGGGATGATGAAACTATTGGGAATATCACGGACCTACTGCATGAATTTTAGGATATATTCCCTATAGAATTTTTGGAGATGAAGGGGATTGTCGGGGACCTTGGAGAGATGAAGATACCATTAAATACCGACGCAAATCCAGTGAAGCAACGACTATACTGTCTGAATCCATGATACAAAGAAAAATTTAATATAGAGTTATATCGAATGCTAGATACGGGTGCCATAGAACTGATTGAAGAATATGAGTGGATCATCCCGATGTTAGTGTAAGATAAGAAAATTGCTGGTGAAGTACGTATTTGCGTTAACCTAAGGAAGTTGAATGGTTCCTGCTTACACGACCCATTTTTGACTCCGTTTACATATGGAGTATTGGAGAGTGTTAGGGGTCAAGAAATCTATTCATTCACTAATGGGTTCTCTGACTACCATCATATCATGATCACAAAGGAAGATCGACATAATACAACCTTCACGACTGAGTGGGGGTGTTTCCAATATAAGGTAATGCCCTTTGGACTCAAGAATGCTCCTGCTATATTTTCCAGAATAGTAGTGGTTTCTTTAAAAGAATTTATTCATAAATTTATTGAGGTACTTCGATGACTAGACGATATTTGGGGTCATAAAAGATCATGTTGAGAGCCTCAAACTGATGTTGAAATGGTGTAGACAATATAAAATTTTCTGAACCTAAAGAAATGTATTTTTTATGGCCCATATGGAATTCTTTTGGGGCATGTGGTTTGTCGCATTGCAATCTTGGATGATCCTTCTAAAATTGTGATCATCATCGACTTACGACCACACTAGACAATGAAGCAGTTGAGAACGATATTGGGACATACATGATACTATCGAAAATTAATCAAAGGATATGTAGAGGAGACTTCTCCAATGGAGAAGTTGTTGAAGAACAATGGTACATTTCAATGGAGAGAACAATGCTAAGAGAGTCTAGACACCCTAAAGAATAAGATTGTCACACCTCCCATACTAGTTTTTCTATATTGGAAGAAGGAATTTCACGTACATGTCGATGCGTTGTCTGTCACGCTCGACGTTGTAATAGCACAACCTAGAGAAGGGTTTATCGATCATCCTATTTCCTTCGCTAGCAAAAAATTATCAACATCAGAGAAGAACTATACCATGAAGAAAAAGAGAAGGACTAGCCATAGTATACACTCTTCAGAAATTTCGACACTATTTATTGGGTGGGTATTTCGCANCTAGTGTTGGGGGGGGGGGGAGATTTGTTGGTGGCTTCTTCTTTTCCATGAATTTGAATTTGAATTCATTGTTAAGTCAGGTTGATTGAACTCAGAACCACACCATCTATCGAGGATTGAAAGTGGATAAGAAATTAGTAATCTCGATGATAGTCTTCCCGATGCGCAATTATTTGCGATCACGATGTTTGATGATCACTATAGAGAAATTATACAGTTCTTGAGTATGGGATTTACACCAGCTGGATTCACTACCACACAAGAAGCAATTAGTTGTGCGAGTTGCATATTTCCAGTTGATAGCTGGACAACTATATAAAATTGGACCTAACGAAATTCTTTGTCGTTGTGTATTGGAACATGAATGACCAATGATATTGAATGAAGTGCATGTTGGTGTCGTGGCAATCCATTATGCTAGAAAAGATACAATGCAGAAGATATTACAAGCAGGAGTATGGTGTCCTACCTTACATGCGGATGATAGATAATATTGTCGCAATTATGATATTTTTCAGAGAACCTAAAAGTCATCATGACGGGATGGAATGCCACTAGTACCTCAGATAAATTTACAGGAATTTGAAAAATGGGATGTTGATTTTGTGGGTCCTATAAACCCAACATGGAAAAGAATAGGTACACGATACATTATTACTGCAATAGATTACTTGACTAGATGGGATGAAGCAACGCCTGTAAAGGATTGTACTGCTCCGACTGCTGCAAAATTTTTGTTGGACAATGTTGTGACTAGATTTAGATAATCAAAGATTTTGATAAGCAATCAGGGCACACACTTTGTAAATCAGTTGATCGACGAATTAACTAAATAATTCTATATCCAGCATAGGAATATGACACCATATCACCCACAGGCAAATGGTGCTATCAAGGAATTCAACAAGATCCCGGAGAACGCATTGATAAAGATTTGGAACATTCAAATAGATGACTGAGACCAGGAAATTTCTATGGTACTATAGGCATATCACATGATATGTAAGAAATTTATAGGACAAACTCCATTTCGACTGGTGTATGGACAAGAGGTTGTTATGTCGATGAAATACATTGTACCCAGTCTAAGAATAGTTGTGATTATTGAAATGACTAATGTTGGTGCTGCCGAAGAGAGATTATCACAACTTGTGCAGTTGGAGGAAGAGAGTTTCATTGCACGTTATAAAAATAATGTTGAGAAGGCGCAACATAAATCCTGGCATGACAGACACATCAAGAATAAGCAGTTTCAGGTCGGAGGTCTTGTCCTCCTGTATGACCGTAAGTTTTAAAAGCATCATGGCAACTTGGGAACACATTGGTTGGGACCATATGTTATACTTCAAACCACTGAAGGAGGCGTAATACAATTGCATAAATTATATGAAACACCTTTCAAAGGATTGGTTAATGAAAGTCGGCTAAAGCCTTACCAGGATAGCTGCGACTTGGTCGAAAAAATTTAAAAAAAGACGCATATTTATTTGTATTACTGCTGTAAAAATTATGAGTGCTTTGTTTCAAATATTTAGTGTTATTTCACAGATGATATGTCTATCGGTGAAAAATAAAAAAATGTCGTAGAATATTTGTATATCGCAGAAGAAAAATGGTGGCGAAGACTCTTTGTATGTCGCAAGGAAATAAATGTGTTTAAGGTCGTATACCTATCGCAGGAAGAAAGTTGTTGTCTCATGATGAAATTTGGTTGCAAAAAGACAACGAACTGTATTTAATTTGAGGACGTGGGAGATTTAGACGACATACTTATTGGTCACTTCCATCATTAATTCATAATAAATACCATTGAGTTGATAGGAGAAGTGATGGTTTGATTGGCGGTTTCCTAGTAATGATTCAAAAGATTGCTCCATGTGACGACAATCCTTGCCACCTTTCCATTTATTCCCCGATTGTGTGATTGGATGATTGATTAAATGAGTGCACTTCTATTGTCTTCACATCGAATTTTCCTTCATTCTATTCCATACGATTGAGTACGCTGAGTTGTTGTGTCTACAACTGTAAGAGACGAGGCAATTTTTCATATAGTATGGTCATTTTTATCTCCAGTACAAGCACCGTTGCAGAATCAGGTGTCGAGACACCTTCACCTATGCACATTATGGAAGAAACTTCTGAATTTGTTCCACCATCAGCCATGGTTTTAGAGGAAGCTACACAATCACCGGTGATTCCACCAGTTCATTTACGACCAGACCGACTTGGCACATAAAAGAGGAAATGATCTGGTACCCTCAAGAATGCAACAACACCACCACCAGAAGATTAAGAAGCAAGGTTTGCATCCATGTTGCTAGACTATGTCTCTCCCATGCAAACCAATGCGTCTAAGTCCAGACTTAGAAAAATGAAAAGTATCAATTGGTATCACCAGCCATAGTAGAAGGATTTTGGATAACGATGAATAATGACAAGAGCTTGGGACCTCATCTTCAACTTTACAAGAAGCTCATGATATATTTGGCTATGCCGATGAAATTTTGTCTTGTCCAAAGCAAGGTTTGAGAGAAAAGGGCTTGGATGGTGTTGAAGGGATAAATTACGAAGGTTTCAAGAGACTGTAAGATGAGTTTGAGCCAAGTGTTGTGGAAGATAAATACATGACACTAAAGGATGATCAAATTCATGAAACAAATGTGTCAGAATGGTTTCAAAAAACAAAAAATCCAATTCTGAGGTTCTATAAAAGTTATCCTATAAGCATGGAGCAATTGGATTTTGCACATCTCTAACCGAATTTGTCACTAAGAGTGATAGAAAGATCATTTTTGATGACGAAGAGTTGCAGTCGAATAAAAAAATAATCGATAATGTGTGTTGGTTAATCAGGTGAAATATTCACACACATCTATCAATAAGATGAAGAAAAAAGTTCAAGAAGCAGAGAAAAACGCCAAGACCTGAGAGGAGGACAGGCATCGGCTTAAAACAACTGTTACACTTTACTACAAGAATTTTATTGACAAAGGCATCATGTATGAGATGTTTGCAGAAGAAAAAGTATTTTAACTTGGTGAAATTCTAGAAAACCTCTACAAGAGGGTCACGTAGTTGGAATTACAAGTGAAACCTAGCACAGCTCCATAGGCACCGAAAGAAAGAATAAAAGTAGGAGTTGAGGCTACGACAAGGATAGAAGAGGCAGGTGCACTATGTGCCAAGGCGACTGTGCAAGTTTCTCAGTCGTGGGAAGCTTTGATTGATGATGAATAACTATAAAAAGTAAGAGCAGTTGTGCACTGCAGAAGCATAATTTAACCAGTTGAAGAATGAAGTAAAGAAGTTTCCAATAGTAGAGAAAATGGTGAAGGCTGCTGACATGAAGAAAATAAAACAACAGGTCGGAAAATTGCGAAAACAACATCAAAATAGGAATGACAGGGTATCAAAGCTACAAGCAGAGGCATAAAAAGTTATAGGTGTCATTCAACTTGTACATGAAAAAGAATGAAAAGAATTGGGGTCGGTAGGACTTACAACTTTGGAACAAATAAATTTTGAACTTATGGAAAATTTGAAAATGATAGAAGATGAAGTGCAACAGGAGACTAAAGAGGTAGTGAAAATATTACAGGATTTTCAAAGCAAGGTCACAATAATAGAGGTTTCAGACTAATATGGCTTATGATGAGCCACATGTGAGTATTGGGGGCCTGTTGGCCCTAGGAAAAATTATGCAGAATTTGGCCAGAATTATGCTTGAGAAGATAAATATTCCTGTCGCAAGACAAAAAGGAAGTTGCTATGGAAGAAGAGTTCTGACGAAGGAAGAGTTTGTGATAAAGGAAGAGGCCACAACAGAAGGAGATCTGCGACGGAAGGAACCACAGTAGAAGAAGAATAAAGCAGTTGAAAAGGAAAGTTTGATTGAATGTGGGTAAAAAGTTAGTTAGAATAAAGCATAATTTGGCCGATAGTGCCTATTTTCTGCTGTAACTGAATGCATGAAAATAGAAATGACAGCTTGTCAGCTAACATAAAAGAGTTGATTGATTAAGACTTGTAAAATATTATAAAAGGGAGAAACCAAGTTGTGTTGTGTGCAGGTGGCTCGTTGTTAGTTAGTGATTGAGGGGCTAGGTTGAAGAGATAAGAGAGTTGCTTAGCTAGAGAATCGATCCAGGATGTGTGCGGATCGACAGTTGAGAAGAAGAGAAGAAATAGATAGACCCAAAACTAGAGAACATGAGAGGATAAAAGTCTATACGAATTGTAAATAACATCTAAAAAAAGGTTTGCAAGCTGAGTGCACATATGAAAGGTGCTAACCGGTTTCTCATGCCGGATGAAGAGCACCTTAATTTTTTTCCCCGAATGGGTTTCCACGTTAAATGTTGTATCTGTGTGTATTTCATTATTATGCTTATGTCGAATGCATGTATGTTGTGAATTAGTGCATCTAAGTATGTCACACAATGTCTATTTATGAATAAACCCACACACACACACACACATATTGTGTGTGTGTGTGTGTGTCGCACCACTAATAAATTGAATATGTGATAAGGATTTTATATTAACTGTTGTA
Organism: Pseudotsuga menziesii; assembly: GCA_001517045.1. Taxonomy (NCBI): domain Eukaryota; kingdom Viridiplantae; phylum Streptophyta; class Pinopsida; order Pinales; family Pinaceae; genus Pseudotsuga; species Pseudotsuga menziesii. The sequence goes on along the minus strand of LPNX011210801.1, from coordinate 411,236 downwards.
ACATTTATCGATAGATGAGTAGACTGTGATATTGAATGAATAAAAAAAGAACAAGAAGTATAATTTTTGACTTTGATCGAGTGATTTGATAAAGTACCGTAAGAATAGAAATCCCCACATAACTTCAGAAACCTGTTTGTGGAAGTTCCCATAATATATCTCGGGTGAGACTGCATCTACGTCGCAGGTGATGATGACAGGGTCCTCCTCTGTTAGATCGATATCTTGGGATTTTTTGATGAACAAGGGATCTGAACCGTGGTCAGTATCTAGAGGAGACTTAATATCTCATCCATCTCAAGTGGCTATGGTTAATAATACATCACACAACATTAATACTTCGACATGCAAAGCATCACCTCTACATTGGAGGTCCACCTCAACACAGAAGGATCCAACTTGACATACAAATCTGTAGCCTTGTCCAACAAGATTGTACAACATCATCACTTTGACATATCAAAGCATTCACCTCAACACATGAGGATTAACATTTTATAGATAAGGCTTAGTCATTCTTTTATCCAACTCTAGAATTTACTCCAAGTTCTTGATTCCAACTCAAGCTCCCTACCTCAACACATGACGCCCATTTCAGAAACATAATATTGGATTGGAGAATGACTCATGATGCTGTAAATTTAACAATATTTACATTAGAAACCCATACGGGAAAATAAACATTGAATGAAAAATCGTACATTCTATCTTCTTATATTATGGAGATTACAATATAATTTACAAAGACACACAAGCTTACTATGAATCTATGAGATACTATGGTATTATATAATCCTCTACAATATGATTCTATCTCTCCACTTCATTATCATATTCTCCATAGTATTTCTCATACCATGAAACAATTTATGGCTAGTGAGAACAATAACCCTTTCCCCTCCTTCTTTAGTTCTTTTATATCTATTTTAGTGTGTTGAGACCATATCGGAACCTCCATCACGCTTCTAGAAGTCACTAGTGGATTCCCGCATGTTAGTAATCCCACATATTCAAATTATGGCAAGTTGAAATGGTCATAGCTTGGATACATGGGGAGTATTTGTATTGTTACTTTGCTCATAACATAACGTTTTCTTACAAACCCCATTTTAGGTGGACAATAGTTGGAAGTTGATGACCTCAATTTGAAAAACTCAACACCATATTTATATTCTCAAATTCTATTCACCCCCATTTAGAGCATAAATAAATTCATATGGTACATGTATAGATACATTTTGTATCAGCCCTCCCCATTTTTGGAGGCTTTTGTG
>LPNX011210801.1:274333-406422 GCA_001517045.1 Pseudotsuga menziesii | reverse complement strand
GTTTAGAGCAAATATATCAGATAGATACAGAATATATCAATGTCAGTGATACACAGCCTTCTTTATATCAATCACTAGCAGTCAGCATAATATACAGCATACAACATTTTCATATATCAGTCTGAGATCCGTCTGCAATTTATCAATCTCGGTCTTATATCGGTCTGCAATATATTACTGTCAGTCATACACAGGCTTATATCGGTTTGCAATATATCAATATCAGTCATATATCGGTCTGCAATATATTACTGTCAGTCATACACAGGCTTATATCGGTTTGCAATATATCAATATCAGTCATATATCGGTCTGCAATATATCAATCTTAGCACAATCCAGACTTTGCAGGAAAAAATAGGGTTTACTTCAAAATTCGATCAACGCATATATATATGATCAACGCATATTATCTCTCCAGCGCACAGTTTCAGATCGAAAGGAGAAAACCCAGCATTTAGATGATTATGCACAACAAAAGGCCTGCAGCACAGGTTGCAGCTCCACTTCCAGGAGGAATCTTTACCAAAAACACTGAAAATAATCAGTTTTCACAGTCAAATAGCTCGAAATCACCAGTTTTCTCCCTTCAAATCACCAGCTTACACCGTTAAAAGGCTCGAAATCACCAGTTTCATATATATACGAGCTTCACTCACAGTAAAGAAATCGCAGCAATAAAACAATGCCTCATTCAATAGCAGTTGCAGAATATGGTTTCAAAATTCAAAGAAAGTTGAGAGAGGTCGCATACTCAACTCTCATTCTCGATGAGTTCATGAGGGAAGAACATCAGGCTTTCTCTTTTATGCAACAGTTCCAAGATCATCGCTTAAGTCACATGTTTCAAATATCTGGTTGCAATTCAGTTCTTTGGCATTCTTCAAATTGCAAACAATATATGTATGCATTAAAGCCAGTCTCTTCGAGGATTCGGTGCTCGGACGCTACCAGAGCTGCTTGAAGGCGACAACCATGAGGTTGGGAGCAGACGCCGTGGTCTTCACCATTTACCCTTCTTCTTCAACTGCCAGTGTCGGTCTTCTCTCCTACACATTTCTCTTTGAGAATCGCCACGGAGAGACCGTTGTCCCGTTCTCACCACGCAGTCAGTCTTTTCACCACGCAGTCAGTCTCTATCGCGCAGGGATTTGGTTTTCGAGCCTTGCTTGAGCGTTGCACCATAGCACAGCCCTAGTGCACACCAACCACAAAATTAAACGTCAGTGCGGTCAGCAGACTCCCATCTGATTTTTCAATTGTCTCATTGGACAAGTTTTTTCCCCGCGAGCGCTTTTGTATGTATTATTAAATTGCTGTAGTGTACACCACACTACAACTTCGAGCCAAAACGACGGGAAACTGTAAATATTGACAAAGTGCTGTAGGTGTTCTAAGTGCGAGTTTTCTGATATTGAGGGAAAGGCTTATCGTAAATACACATTCCACCACCGACTTACACTCTTATCAGCTCAGAAAACACAGTTTACAATTCTCAATTCATAAATTAGGGTTTCACTTGGAGGAGGAGTACCAGGAGTAACGCATGCAGGCAGGAGAGACTGTCAGGCAACTCTAAAAGAGCAGATTGGCAGGCAGAATGGCAGCGTTCTGATAACACAGGCAGAATGGCAAGCATGCAATGCAGCCAGGAGTTATGGCAGGCGGATAGCCTGGCTCTGATACCACTTGTTGGTAATAACTCCCAATTCGTTAATCTATTCATGGCTAAGCATTCATTTATACATTCATGCGACGGTTTATTTCACCTTCCGTCCAGCCTTTTCGGCTTCCAACTATTCCTATTTATTTATTTACAATATTATAATCCCTAACGGATTATATTCTAACATTTTGGTCTCAAAATTCTTTAGTTTTGAAGGAGTCGAGGAAACAATTCCTCAATGCTCTCCTTGGGGTACCATTTTCCCTTAGATGGTAGTTGATCCTTGAATCACACCCGTCAAATTTATTGTTGACCCATTATGGCCATTTTAATATTCTTTTATATAGTTGTACCATATATTAATTCTTTATGTGGATTTGGTGCCAAATATTGGATCGAAGGTAAGACTTGGCCCTCGTCATCCTCATCAAACATTTATAGCTCATAGATTTCCAAGTTCTCTACATTTACAACTAATTAAATTCCCATATAAGGTGGAATTGAGTCTACAAGCATTGTTTCCTACCTCCTCCAATATTTCAAAAGGCCCATATATGATAGTTTTGATTTTATTTCCTAGTCTTTATAACTTTTCCTTTTCCCAAAGTAAAAATCATTATATTTGATATTTATGAGAATGAAATAAAAATATACATTGTTTTATCCTAGAGGGACTCAAAATCTATCTAGTTTACTATATATTACTTCTTCATACATCTGCAACCTAAACCTACATAATACAACCATTTACCAACCCTCCAAAATTCTAAATTGCATAATATGATATTTTTGTTGTATCCAACACCACTACTTCCAACCAAAGATCACGTCAAAATGACATATAAATGAGAGTTTCACTCTTAGTTGATTAATATAAACACCCATTGTATATCAACACCAAACCAACAAAAAGTACATTCCAAAAGACCCATTTAGTATAAATTTCTTTCAATGGTTAGATGGAGAGTTCCCTCCTTGAATTCTTGTTCAAGAAATGTACCCTCTTGCAAGATCAAAGACTCTTTCGATTAACTGTCATGGTATTAAATTCCCAATATACACATGTGAAAGAATTAGAATCGAATGAAGCATTTATCTCATGGGTTTGAAATATGATTGCAAGGATGCCCATGTTTCCTTTGTAGCATTGATTATTTGTCTAGTCAATTAGAATCTTGGAGTCTCTAAAGACCTGCTTTTGCTACTTTTAGTAAGATCCATATGGCATATAATTTAGCTTGATTATTGCATATTTTACCAATTACATACTTCATCATAAAGTAATGTGAATAATCAACATAGAGAATTGCGTTGATGCACATATATTAGGATACCCTTGAATTTATCCGTCAAAGAATCCCTAGGATCTTTCTTGATTGATATGCAGTCACTAGTAACACTTTGGTAGACACTTATTTGGGTAAATTTATATGATCATCACAAGCTAGTCTCACCTAATGTGACACCTATGTCAAGAGAGGACCAAATATTGAAACACCATTCGATTCATAGACCACCAAATTCCATAGACAAATAAACAAGGGAGAGAGTTACAAGTTGAGACTGTCTTATTAGTTAACTAGTCAAAGATACAACGAATTAGAATTATCGCAACCCATTTTGATTTATCAATCGTAATTTGTGTTACACCATTCCAAATCTATCTAGAAAAGTTGTGCCATGATCAAGTGGTCCAATGATTCTTCACTACTTTTACAAATGATACATCTACATAGCACTACATAACTCCTATTTTTTCCATTATCCCAAGTTAATATCTAATTAAGTAGGGCCAACAATAATGAAATGATTGATTTTAAGGGTAAAGATAAATTTCAAAAAATTCTCCACCATCAAACTCTATCCTCGCTACAATCTTCTTCATTTGTAGTTTCATACTCTAGCTTGACAATGTAATCCCTTGAACTCATATTTTGGTCCATCTAAGCTGGTCCTCTTCATTATTTAATTTAATTGAACTATGTTATATCAATTTAACATAATGCTCCCATTCATCAACTTATTCTCCTTATAGATTTAGGTGATTTGTTGTCTCCCATTATTGTGCCTATATGTTTATGTTATCTAGAGAAGTTACACACAAGTAATAAATCCATTGATTGTGGATGAATTACAACAAGGATTTTGATAATGTGTACATTACAACGACTCAATGCATGGGTCCTCACCAATCCTTGCCTTTCTACCGTTTCCATTTTTGCATGCTAGAAGATGACATTTAGCAAGTCTTTCTCAACTAAAGAGGATCCTTGAACTTGTTTCCTCTCTACTATGAACTAGTCTTCCATTTCTGTCCCTCTTAGGTATTTGGTTTTTATTACTCTTACCTAGTGGCCACCATTGTAATCCAACCTCCAAAGGATTTTCACTATAGGTGCCAAACTGAAGAGATAGAGTTTTTTAAACACCCACCCCCTTCTTATTTTGGAGTTTCCAATATTTTCCACTTAACCAATAGATTGTCTTCATGTGATATTTTGTCTATTTAGAGAAACAAGAAACAAATCATTTTACATTTTGTTTAAGATACCCTAAGGAATCTTAGCAATAGTTATCTAGTAAACATGAATGATCTCTAGAATTTTCTTTATCATAACTAATATTCCTCCATGAGATAAGAGTCTATTACATTGGACATGTATTCTTGATTCTAGATCATTATATAACCATATATAGTCCTTAAATCAATAACGATATGGTTTTAAATTAAAACCAATTTATTTCACCCCTTGATCCATGTTATATAATTTCAATGGAAATAGAGATTCAACTTTCCTTTTTACGTCATTAGTTGGTTCATTGGTCATAAGAGTATACTTGTTCATATAAATCACCATACTTGTGGATTTAAAATAAAGGTCCAACATTTTTTTCCAAAGATCATGATATCATCTATAAAGAGAGGATGCCCATCAATGTGTACACAATTTGAGATCTTAACCCTCTTCATCTCTCCTTTACTACTAGAGTCTTTAAATTCTCCTACCAACATGAATAATAAGGGATACACGTAATAGCCTTGTCTGACACATTTAGAAAATGTGAAGAAACCATAAGGAGACCCATTTATTAACACTAAAAATGAAGCAGAAGTGAGACAACCCATGATCCAATTCACTGTATGCAAGTTCATACCCAACTGGAGTCACAATAATCTAAGAAATAACCAATTAACCCTATCATATGTATTGGCAAGGTAAATATAAGAAGTAACCAATTAACATCCTTGTCATAGTTGAGTGCGGTCCTTCCTGAGAAATTCCCACTGCATCATGTTTTTTTACGATTGAAGAGGAAACCAAATTGTCCATCTAAGACAAAACCCATCAAAATTCCCTTCAATCTTTTAGAAATTATTTTGGATATAAAATTATAAAAAATATTGCACAAATATTTAGGTTTAAAATCATCAAAGGAAGTTGTGTCTTGTTTCTTAGTATTGAGGGATACAAACATAGTATTGAGTGCCCCCAAAACTTTACCTAAGGTCCTTGATTCTTCAACAATTGTAATCAAATCATTTTCTAACAAATCATAGAATCCCAAAATAAAATTCTATTGGCATGCTATTTGGTCTTGGGCTTTTCCCCTTTTAAAGTTGATTAAGTATTATCTTGATCTCTTCACTTATAATATCAACCTACAAATTCTAATTCATTCCTTTATCTGTAATATTCATAATAAATCTTATGATCGTCATAGTTTCTCCTATGTTAGCATCTTTTGAGTATCAAAATATTTTTTTAAAATGGAGTCTCCAAACCTTTGCAATATATCTAATGTTATTTACATTGGACCCATTTGGATGAAGGATCACCCATATAGTATTAATATGTCTTCTATGTGTTGCAAATTTGTGAAAGAACTTTGAATTATTGTTTCCCTTGTTTATCCAAATGGCTCTTTTTTTAAGCCTCCAATTAGTCTCTTCCTTAACCAACATATCATTTATTTGGACTCTGTTTTTAAGGGTATAGGATTATTCATATTAAAAGATTCAATTATTATTGTTCTCAAAAAGGGATTTGATCCCTTCCTCCAATTCGTTCAGTTATTTTGAGATTTTGCTGGATAAGTAGAATTTCATTCCTTCGTTACATTTTTAATTCATTTGATGCAATATGCAAATTGTTTCATGGAAGAGTTCCCTAACCAAGGATCTAGAGGTTTCCTATTTTTAATTAGAATGTACCTAAACTATTCTTCCAACAACTAAGCATTGCTAAATTTTACAGGGCTTGTTGGATTATGATCCACTATATCCAAGTGGAGCAATATGGGTAGATGATTTGAATCTCCACCTTTTTCAAACATAGATTTCATTTTCAAATTGTCATAATAAAAGGGTTCAATCATTAGGAACCTATCCAATCTTTTAGTAATATTTTATTTGCCTCTTATCACATTTCTCTTAGTTGGGACAATCTTGAGAGGTTCCACATCTACTACGTGAAAAGGAAAAAATAGGTGAGAAAAGTAATATTCAAGATTATCACTTCTAGAAACCTCCCCCGAAAATTATTTATGATTAAGATTTAGGTTCAAATCCCATCCCATAATCACAATGTCACCATACAATAAATCTAGGTCTATTGGATTGCCCCAAAATGACTTATTTCCCCATAGGACCCATACACATTGAGCAATATAAAATCCTTCCCCAAGTCCTTTGACACCATATCCACCAAAATTCCCGAGTTAATAACCAAGAAAGTAATAACTTCAAACTTAGAATTCCAACCAATTTTACTAAACCACTTGAAAACCTTCAACATCTAAAGTACAACAATTCCAATCTTTTAAAATATAATAGAGGAAATTTAAATCTCTATATCTAAAACACATCATTTCTTGTAACATAACTACATCAAGCCTATATGTATATTTTTTTTTGAGCGATAAGTGTTTGTGGGAACCCCCCACCCCTCAAGCATTGTAGGATAGTACAATTATTTGTTAAATTGTTTCTTGGATTTTCCCACTCTAAAGGACCTATCAATGGTTATTTGTTTCCCACCTCTAATATCCTTCTTGTCTTGGGAAATGACCGTTCATATATGATATTTACTCCCAACTAAGGAGGGAATTCTTTTATCCTCGGGAAATCCCAAACCCTTAGAATCCTCTTCGCTATATTTCTTATATCTAAAAATATAGGATGACTTCAACGTAGGTTTCTAGGATTTCCCTTTATGTTCCAGTGAAATATTTAGTAATATATCGACCAAATATTCTTGATATTTCTTGAATATGGATGAATATGAGGCCTCTTATCTAGTTCCTCAAGAATGTATCTCAACATGGGTAAGGAAACCCCCCACCATGGCCTACTTCAAAGGCTAGAACAAAGGAAAACTTTTATGAAACAACCTTAGTGCTAATTTGTTCCAAGGAGTGATATATGGGAATGATCCCCCCTACAAGTGTATTTTATTTAAGATTATATGGAACCTCTTTACTAGAAGGAGACATGGGACTAGATTTCTCTTCAAGAAAACACTCAATGGTAACTGAGGAATCCATACATTTTATTGGAGAGTACAAACTTGGAGCTAGAGATTCCAGATGTATTATATGATAAGTTTGAATGAAGCGAAAGTGACAACCAACATATTAAGTAAAAAAATATGTATCTTTGCTTTCATCTGCACATTTTCTCACAGCTATTGAAGGTTTCTCCTCCTTTACCACAAAATTTTTGACTCAAATATTTTTAGGACCGATCGATAAATTTCTCCCACTAGATAGTTTTACCTCATATACTTGACCGTGTGACATAATCCAAATTGAAAGGGGAGTTTCCAATAGTTGAGATTATGATAAATTATTTTATATTACTACCCTATCTCCATATATGTTAGTATCCATTCTTGTTATCATGAAATCTCGCACACATTTGACATTTTCGTATTTCGCACACTAAAGCATCATTAACATATAGCACACATCCAACCAAAGGAACCTTCACAACACCCAAAGAGAATATTGAGTCCAAAAATGCCCGAACGAAGTCATAATACAAATTCGTGCTGGTAATACTTTGTTTTATGCACACGACAACGCAAGTCTCTAGTAAAACTCTCGCACGGTAGCATGAATATTCCTTTGATACCCGCGTGACTGACCGAGTTGACAGGACCTCACCCACCAGTGGTTCATTAAAGGATTATGAAAGCTCCATTTACTCCAAGAAATTGAATTTTGGCTCTACACACACTTGGTTTCCTTAAATGGCCTCTCTTGTGTACTTTGGAGCGACATCATGGATCATTGGGTTCACAATAGGATCTTGTTATTTCTTGGCCACCTCTTGGCCTATAAGAGAAATCCATGGGCATGCTAATTGAAAGAGAATTTTATAGCAAGGATATGTTTCTAAATTTGTGCTTCAACTCCCCTATAACTCATAATTTCCCTCTTGTTTAGCATTCACCAAGCTCTTTTACCTCCTTCCTCCAAGGGGAAAGTATTCTCCCATTTGTTCTTCAAGCCACTTGACATCTAGTGTGGACTAAATAGACATCCCTTAGGAGGATTTTTTTCCTCCATTTGGATCTTACATCTCTAAGGTGTTCCATATGCTTGACCATTGGGTAATATAAGAAGTGGTTTGGAATCTACTGGTTGCTGTATATTGCATCTCTTACCCCATCTTGCACTTTATTTAGTTTTGTTTTTATTTCTATTTCTTTGTTCTATTTTCACTAACAACCACTTGCAACACTCACCCACACCTACAAAGGGGAACCTAATACTAAGGCCTTGTTGCAGTGTATGAGGCCCTGCCCTTAACCAAGTGGGAAGAAAGCACCATTGTGCAATATTTCCCACAACAATATTTATCGCAACTCCACTATGTTTTAGTTCATTTCACTTTCATTAGGTTGTTATTTGTGAAGTGTATAATTTATGATATTTAATGCTTTGCAGATGAAGAGGACCACCCCTTTAATCCCATAAATTCTTCCCCCAAGTGGTCATTTTTTTCCATTTTATCAAACGTACGGCTCTCGACGTCCTGACCACGTTGACATCGAGGATATCTATTCAATGGTCGTGCTACCGGTGTCCATTAACATATTCATTCTCGTACATATTTATTCCTCGCGACAACACAAATTTATTGCACTGTATTCGTGTGATAGAACACCAGTGAGTGTTTTTTCCGTGCTGCAACGCGTTTGCTAATTGTTTTTCCACACGGTTGTATTTGTTTTCTTTTTACATGTTTTCAACAACAATTTTGCAACCCAATTGTTGCTCACTACTGAAGTAGGACTAAGTAATCTCATAGTAATTGTTTGTTTCTTTAGTCATTATCCCATCTAGACTAAGAATAGGAAGTAAATGGGTCATCCCTCAAAATCTACTGAAGTAACCAACCTTGAGGCTCACCAAAGACATCATTGTCGTCACTAGTATTAAATACATCTTATGCTTCTTTGATTTACTTAAACATCTTTAGTTAATGTAGTGTAAAATCCACTTTTTGCACACAAGCAAGCACCTAAAGACTCTCCTCTCCCTGAGTATGCTCTTCACCTCACATTTTTATATGATCTTGGTGAATTAGAAATGGGAGTAAAGTGTGAAATACCTCCATTGCACACTTAGCATCTGTTTCTTTTTTGCAAGCATCATTTGTATGTTTAGAGATCGAATTTCAATTCCTTTTCATTTAGATCACTTTAGTTAATTGCAAATAATACAATTTGCTTACATCACATGTGATTTCCCACTTGCACACATTAAGGGACAAAAAGACTCTTTTCGTCCGAATATTCTCTTCATGATTTCAGTGAATCAGAAAGGAAGGGAAATGTGAAATACCTCCCTTACACACTTTAATTCAAGAAAAACCCATAAAATAAACCATTTTAAATGGTAACCAACTAAAACACTCCATAGGAGGTCACAATTTTTTTTTAGTTTGGCAGGATTTATTGATATAGGAATCCAAACAATGCCCATGAATCTAGTTTCATTAGGAATTTTTGAAACATAGCATTATTGTATTTTAGGGTGCTATTAAAAAATTCTACAAGAAAGTGTTCAAAGAAATCTCGGATCAGAAGTGTATTATGACCAATGAGGTAAAAGATGAAGTATGGATACCATGCTCTACCCTATGAGTCACTCAGCTCATTGTAGGGAGATGACATTATACCCTCTAGGCCCAATTGTTAATCCACACTTGATGCAAGGTAACCTTAGTGGCCAAAACTTATGGCATCACCAAGGAGAATTTGTGAGTGCAAGTGACTCCTGAAGTCATCTATTGTCGTTGGGAGGTGTTTCCAAGTGTATTTTATTGGAACATTGGCCCCATCGCTAGTAGAGCTGGCTCTTTGTTACCTCCATTGGTCGATTATTGAGTGGATTCCATTGTCACCAATAATTGTGCTTTTGGGAGGGACAACTACATTTGAGAGGAAGGATGTTAGGTATTTTTAGGGAATTTACACTTATTTTTACTTCTAAATACAGGTTCATTTAACTTGTAATTTAAAAAGAACCTACATGTGGACACCATTGCACTAAGCTCTCTTTGAACATATCACTCACTTATTGCACCAATTTTCATATGTTGTCGTTAGAATATTTTTTCATTTGTATATTTGTGTTTATTCACCACCCATCACTCTCACTTAGATACTAGAATTCCACCATATAGGAACAAACCTCCCCCGAAGGAAGTCCCATAGACTGCAATCCCTTTCCCCTCTCTCATGGGGTGTTTTTTCATCCTCTGCCGATATTTCACGAGGGAGATAACCTGGTGTAAGCCACTCCCAATCCAAATTTATTGGATCCTCTAGGAGAGGACATACCCCTCTTGACTCATTCTCTCCCCTCGAAGGGAGTGTAGATCCTTTTTCCTCCTCCTCTTACGTCAGAGGCTCACCTTCATTTACTCCCCCAATAGGAACTACCACACCTTCTTCCCTCCCTTCAAGAAGAGGCCAGACTACATATTCATATTCCCATATAAAAAATATCACCACCACATATTCAAAGTTCTCCCCCTCGCAGAAACAACACACAGAATACAATGGAATCCCCCAACCCAAAGCTAGCATTTATGGCAAGTATAAATCTCCCTGATCTAGTCAAATTGGTCAATGATCCCATCACTCATAACGTGACTTGGCTTGATATTCCTGAAAATCTCCTCTTGGACATCCCTAAGTTTGAAGGGAAACAGGGAGACGACCTTTCGAACCATATCAGGTCCTCCCATTTATGGTGTTCCTCAATCAACATAGTGGCAAATTTGGTATGAATCTGTCTCTTCTAAAGAACTCTCACTGGTACAACTGCAAAGTGGTATGTGAACCTCGGTAGGGAATCTCATACCACATTTGAGACCATTTCCATCGCATTTCTCTTCTACTTTTAGTTACCCATATGGTATGAACTAGGCCTTGAACTTCACTAAGTTTCAACATAAAACCATGACACACATAGCATACCTTATCCATGAATGGCATCGTCGTCGCACTTTATGGAAAATCAACATTCATCCTCCTTTCCTCTTGGATTGGTTCCTCAAATATATCCAATCCACTATTGCAAAGGAGGTGGCTACCTCAATGCCTAAAAATGAGGAATAAGTGATTCTCAAGGACCAAAAATTATACATTGTACTAATAATGGTACTTATTTATGCCTAATAATGGTACTTATACATTGTATTAATGGATGCCCCTCGGCATCGATCATTAGATCCCCTCATTTCAGGGATGTCAAATTCAACGAATGGGATTATTAGGTATGTTTCCTCCCATGGTAAGGTTCCCCTACAACTAATACTTGCACCACCCCCCATGATGGAATAATAATTGTTTGTCCCCATGTGTCGTCTCCCCCTACTACTATTCCAAATCCATCATTTAAACAGCCCTAGCATGGACCATACAACCCTTCCTACCTTAGTACAAGCCAACTACAAACGATTTTCCAAACACAATTGGAAACACCTTCACCTACATCCACATTGTATACAACATAACCAACCTACATCCCACCACTGGGGTACAATCCTTACTATCCATACCCATTTCCTCCTAGAATGACCACCATGCCTCATATGGGGTTAATTTTTTCCAACCTTCTATGAAACAACAAACTCAACCATTTGAGTAGTTAAACATTTCCAACCACTTGACTCCTCAAAATCAAGGAAATAAAACGAAAAGAACAAACAACCTCAACAATAGGGGCAGGGAAACCAAGTTTCCCAACATAACCTAAACCAAGGTAACTAACTAGTAAAGGGGGGAAGTAAAGGGGGGAAACCCCCCCGCAAAAAAACAAGGAAAAAAAACAAAATTGAGGAAAAATTACCCTTGCAATATTTGTGGAAAGTATGGCCATTACACTGACCATTGTCCACTTATCCCCCACTTCCAATAGTTATTGGGAGCACCAAAAATATATTCTCAGGCGCCTCCTACACCACAACCCCAAGAGGATTTTTTCGACAACCCTTTTCCAACCAAGGAGTGGTTATCCAATAGTCGGATCCTAGCCCCCGAGGTAATGGATCCTTCAAAAAAATCTTTATGAACTTGGCATTTTTAACCTCCAAAAGCATGCCAAAGGGTATAGTAGTGTTGGCACCTCACCCGTCCTAGAAGATACTCCAGTCCCTCTGGGAGGCCCTTTGCAAATTTCACGACCTAGCATGAAGCAAATTCTGAGGATACCAAAAGCACCACTTAGTTGTACCCCTCATAACCCCCACATGAAGGCTTCCCACAATTAAAGTATCATTGACAACTTGTTACAATCATCAACTGCCATGTCCATGTTATAAGTGCGAGTCAATAGTTCCTGACACAACACAAAGTACTATTGAATGTACTTGGCGCTGTCAACCCTTTTGAATCACACCTCATGACTTTCAAGCTTGGTAAAGGAGAACAGTGGCTACCGTCATCTATCACTTTTCAAGTCCTAGTCACCGTAAAGAACATTATCATTCATCGATGTATTATCGATGAAGGCACATCCACATGCATCATATTTTCTAATGTTTGGAATTGATTGGGCTCACCAGAGTTAGTCCCATACTCTATTTCTCTCCAGGCATATGATGGAAGACCATCCCAACCACGAGGATTGTAGCTGAATTTCTCCATTGAGTTGGGGGAAAAACGGTAATTATTGATGTTTAAGTCGTTGACGCCTAGCTAGACTACAACATCTTATTGGGTCACAGTTACATGTACGCCATGAAGGCGGTGGCTTCCTTAGTCTTTTGCATCATGATTTTTTTATTTAATAGGAAGGTGGTCACCCTCGACCAACTTAAATACTATGATCCCCATACTTTGAGCAATCTAGATAACATCCTACTAGTAGTAGGAAACGAAAATCCAACCCCTTATGTTGAAACTATCCTGGGTGTGTACAAATATTTCAACCTCATAGGAGCATGTTCAGGTTCTCCACCTAGAATCCTCACCTTGATGGATGGTATCATGTGCACCATTTTCACCTTCGAGAAAGAGTCTCCCCACCCAACAGCCTCATCATTAACAAACCTAACTAGTCATGGTGTTGTGCAAGTATTAAACCCTTCCGTACCTCCCATTTTCTATATACCATTTTTGTAACCCCATGTGGGAGTGTAAGGAACACCGGTTATGGCTCAGTTAATGCTCCCAAGACTCAGTTTGGGTCACCTTATGTGGTACCTCACACCACCATTCCCTGATATGGACTAAAAACCCATCACACATTACGACATGGTACCAGTACGATGAGTCACCCCCATGGTACCGCTTGTGAAACCTACACCTTTAGTGACCAAGCCACCATCGAAAATCACCAAATCACAACAAGGGGACATCATTCATCCCAACATAAAAGTCACTACCAATGGAGGCCTTAACCAACATAAGTTGAAATCTCCCGCCATAACCAACCTTGCCCATGTGTCCTCATTAGGAGACACTAATCCCAACACTAAGGGTGGTACCCAAAAAATGTCGAAAGATCCCATCATGCATGATACACCCACAATGAGAGTCACTTGTCCATGCACATTATGTGGGCATCAAGGCCATGCAAAAAAATTGTTCCCTACCTTACCAAATCTTAGGAACTTGCTAAACACACCAGTTAGTATCATGCATGCACCTGAAGTCACAACTGGGGGCACATCAATATCTTTGACCTCTAAGATGAAATCGTTATGCACCAACAAAGTGTTCTTGATTTATTCTTAGTTTGGGAATTATAAGCACCATTTCCTTGATCTCCTATGATTTCATAATGCATTGATGATTATTTGTCTCACATAATTGGTGGTGGAACCCATGCCTCCTCCATTAACCGAGGTCACTTCCATCAATGTGGTTACCCCTGATGTAGTCAAACAACTTGTGTCTCTCGAATCTCATGTTCTTGAGACCCATACATCACCACATCTACCACCTGTTCACATCATCCATAATACCCAAGATGATGAGTGCACCTCTTGAGGGAACCACAATCATATGATTCCATTCGTATCAGGCTAACCTCCCCTACATCCATGGAAACCCTCCTAACATCAAGACTTGTTCCAATCAAGGGATCGCACCCATGTCGCACATGTGGTGCTACTTCCTACTATTCAGATCAGTGTCCCATCTTATGTGCTAAATGAGAAGTTTGCCTTGATCATATGCGTCTTCAAGGAAAATTGTTCCAATTAAGTGTCTCCCCATAAGAAACACCCCTAGAAAAAAATGTTCCCACAATAGAAGATACCATCAAAAACTTATCTCCCCTGGATGGGATACTCACTAATGAGTATTCATCATCATATGACGAGGAGTATTCATCCTCCGATGATAATCCTCCACATCCATTACCTAATTAGTCATACAGGGGTCCCATAAATACGTTGGGTACATGTCCATACATTTGAATATCCTACCTACTAGGAAATATACACATCCCCAATGTAAGTAGGAAACCCCCAAATACACCATTTGAACCCATTTTCATTTCAATTTTACATTTGCAGATATTTCATCTTATGTTTGCCATCCCATCGACAAAAAAATAAAAGATACCCTTTGTTTAAAATGTAGATGGTTGAGAGTCAACACAACTACATTGGCTTCACAAATGGCACAAGTTGTTGGTCAAAGAATCTTGCCTCAGTTTCTTGGGATATTTATACCCCCCCCCAAACTTCATACCACACAGGTGGAGCTTGTCTGGGGACACTCACAAATAATCAAGCAGAATACAATGCCATTATTGGTCTTTTGTTCGAAGCTAGCCAGGTTGGTATCATGCATTTACACATACATCTAAACTCCAATTTAGTTGTGTCGTAACTCAACAATGTCTTTTGTGTCCTCCATCCAATCCTCTTTCGCAAGTATTTGTGTGTGCATCTTCTCATGTGACAATTTGAAATCATTATCTTCACCCATGTCTCGAGAAGAGATAACTCATTTACCGATTCGAATGCCAACAAGTTCTTGAATTTTCACTTGATACATCGCACCTAACGCTGCACAAACAAATAATGTCATCCAATACATGTACAAAGTACCTATCACTTTGCATGTATAACCATCCATACATACACATATGCTGATAACCCATCTAACATCATGTGTAAGTGCCTACTACTACACATAAATGATATCAGTATATAAACAAAACATGATAATCATCATCATACGTAGACACATCATACACATGAACTATAACACATGCCGTAAAAATGGTGTGTGTATATATATAGATATCCCTAAAAAGTAGTGTCATGTACAAAAATGGCCCTCTTGGGGAATATGAAAAAAAAAGAATCATGAGCCTTATGGGAGATACATCATAAACATGTCTCCTGTAGGCTCTACCATAATACATAAACAAAGTGAAGGGCGCATAGTCATATCATCAAAACCAGTTCCCTAGGCACTCATACTGCACTGCCAGCTGGTGGATCGCAAGGCCACATGATAGCCAATGGCCATATGGTAACACCTTTCACTACCTTTGGGTCAGGTCCTTGTGTCGACCTTGAACCTTGTTGCGGTCTTTTCCTCGGGGAATAACCATATCCTCCGTGTTGCTCGTGCCCTATGCCAAGCAATGATGACTCATAGATGTATCAACCACCAATCTAAACCACATGCTATAGGGAGATGAAAATTTCGTGCCAACTCCTCATCACCTATATACTTGATTTTCCACTCATCGATCCCCTTAGTCATCTCGAGAAAGTTTCTATTTAGCTCCCGCAAAGTTGATGCTAACACATCTCTACCAACATCTCTCTCAGCGGGAGCACCATCACCCACTACCTCAACAACACATGCAACTCTCCCTACAGGCCTTGTTGACCCCACACCCTCATCTCACTATCGACGGTAGTGAACTCTATGAGGTGGCCACACCAATCCAACATTTGCATCACAGAGTGCAAATAAATCATCATAACATATATCCAAAAGTATGTATATGATCATCATAAATGTACAAAAATAGATACAAACACAAAACACATACCATATGCATCCCATCCATGGGATGGTTGCGATAACTCAGGATCACTCGTACAGTCTGCCCCACTCCATAGGTAGCACTCCATCGTCCCGATGCACCGAAACCGTACATCCGTTTAACAGACTATTTGCACCATAATGATCAATGCACCAAGGATTACATAGTGATGCATTATTTTTCCTCATTAGCATCACTTCATCTGACACTCCACAAGACATGCACTCCCTTAGGTGCACCATGTTTTGAGATATTATTTATGCATTGTCCATACCTTTTTCATGTCTTTTACTACACATGGGTATGTGTGTCATGTGTGTAGGATTACCCTAGAACATGAAGATTTTAGTCATCGTAGGAAATGATGCAAGACTTATACCACATGTATTATTATAGAACTGGAATTTTGACACCTGTTTTCCTCCTTGATAACCAAAACCATGACATAAATTTTGCATTATAAGAACAAGAATCCATCCCATACAGTCACCAACATCCCATTCTTTATGTGTCATCAATGTCACTACTAAGGACCACTCTGTTTCCCCCATGGGTGTTCACCCACAACAATTCCCATCATGATTTAACACCTATGATGTCGACCCCCCTAAAAGCCCGATGAATTTGTCCCACCAAGGGAAGTAACCCACCTGAAGACAATCATTTCATAATTGTGCATTTACTCCCCCACCTCACTTAGTGCATGCCACCAAATTCCTCAACGACAATTACAATTAAGATTTATCACGACCATCTCATACCTCAATGAGCATCCAACCCCTACAAATATTCTTCATATCATCACCCCCACCAATACACCAAAGGGCTCCCTTAGCCCTTAAGTAACCAATTATATTCAGTTATTCCCACAGGAACACTGTGCATGGCATTGATTCATGGGGAACCTGTCTTTATGTTTGCAAAACACCCCTCCATCTCGAAAAAGGTTCCCCAACACACTCAAAACTGTGAGAACCCCTCTCATCATTAAATTGACTCATCAACTCACCAAAAACTGTGGGAGTCCCACCCATAATCAAATTAGTCCACCAACATGCCCAAAATTGAGGGGACCCCCCATACATTAATTATGTATAAATGGTTCCCCGATACTCTCACCATCATGGGAACTATTCATTATTTTAGCGTCAACCCCTGGTCGCATTTTATTGATGTAGTTCAGTATTCCTACCCCAACATGGTTAGTTTAGTCAGTCACCATACCCTCAATATTGTGTCTCCCCTCTTACCCTTCACCAACATTATATCCACCCACTTTGAAGCATGTTTCCGCCAATTACTCCCCAAATTTACATTGATCGAAGGAAGTTATAAGACCCACACTTACCAGCTAGTCTTGTGTTAATTCGGTTAGTCCCATAAATTGATTACAACATGATCTTGGTTCGTAGGAAAAGACCCCCATCTTGTCATAGTTCTTTAGTTCTCATTAATTCCAAATCCTCATATTCTAAGAGTTGAAGCAGTTACAGTGGTACCTTGGGATTACTTTCAATCATTACAAGGAATTACCTCAAATTGAGTAAGGAGATTCATTAGTGATCCTTAAATTAGTAGTATCCCTTATGCTTGACAACAACACCTCTAACCGGATCATGGGGAGCCATACATTTCGAAGGTAGCAGTGTTCACATTTTAAAATCATGGTAGAAACATCTTCGGTACAATGCAGTCCTCATTCAATGGCTTCACCAACATCCAGGCACCCACCCCTGTGGGTTTCTTCATATTCTCGACAGTTATGCTTCTTCAGGACTAATAATATTAGTTCCAAGTTCATGTACTCTCACATGGTTTAAAGACACCTTCATCCATGTCCCAATGTTTTATGAGATATCTCTATGTCTCTTAATTTTGTATCCAGTATGGACATATTCACAAGCATGAGAATGCCCACCTCATTAGTATAAAAATAACACTTTCAGTTATCACTCCACCAACAACCTTCCCCCTTCATAAAGGTTTATTTGTCCACCAATGTTTCCAACGTTTTTATGAGCAATAGAGAGAACACAACAAGAAATGATGATGCATTATCGGTTCTACAGTACCCTCCGAACCTCATACATTAGGGGGCATCTATTATCATGAACTATCGCAAACATGTGGCATTTTTTCAATTTTCATGGTAAAGCGTAATCAACATACAACATGCATCCAACCAAAGACACCT
This sequence comes from Pseudotsuga menziesii, assembly GCA_001517045.1. Taxonomy (NCBI): domain Eukaryota; kingdom Viridiplantae; phylum Streptophyta; class Pinopsida; order Pinales; family Pinaceae; genus Pseudotsuga; species Pseudotsuga menziesii. The sequence goes on along the minus strand of LPNX011210801.1, from coordinate 388,024 downwards.
TCACAAGACCCAAAGAGCAGCCTGAGTCCAAAAATTCCCCAAGGAAGTTAAAATACACAATTGCATGGGTAATACTATGTTTATGCATGCGACAGTGCGAGTCTCTAGTACAACACCTATGCAGTAGCATGGATATTCCTTCAATACCCATGTGATTGACAGAGATGACGAGATATCACCCACCAACGACGCATTAAAGGCTCATGAAAGCTCCATTTACTCCAAAAATTTGAATTTTGAATCTTCACACACTTGGTTTCCTTAAATGGGCTCTTTTGTGTACTTTGGAGCCACATCCTGGATCATTGGGTTCACATTGGGATCTTGTTATTTCTTGGACACCTCTTGAGATATAAAATAAAACAATGGTCATGATAATTGTAAAAGAATTTTAGGTCAAGGTTATGATGTTGGATATTTTCTTGAGATCCCTTATAGCTCATCATTACCCTCTTGTCTAGAATTCACCAAGCTCTCTTTCCTCCTACCTCCAAGGGGAAAGCGTTACTCCATTTGTTCTTCAAGCCACTTGACATCTAGTGTGGACTAAATAGACCTCCCTTAGGAGTATTGTTTGCCTCCATTTGGAGCTCACATCTACAAGGTGTTGTATATGCTTGACCATTGGGAAATATAAGAAGTGGTTTGGCATCTATTGGTTGTTTGAGTTTGCATTTCTTACCCCATATTGCATTTTATTTAATTTTGCTTTGTTTAATTTTCACTAACAACCACTTGCAGAATCATTTGGATCACTCACTCGCGCCCACAAAGGGGCACCTAATACTGAGGCCTTGTTGCAGCCTATATGGCCTTTCCATTAACCAAATGGGAAGAAAGCACCCTTAAGCAATATTTCCCACAACACTTCCCTTATATCCAATTCAACTATATGTGAACCATCCTCCTATCATGTTTTTCCAACCACCCAGCTTCATAAGTAACAAAAAACATAATGGTATTTCTCACCATTTCCATTATTTTAAACAATTCCAAGGGGATCCCTAGTAATAGAACCCAAACCTTCTGCAATTAGTTTGGTTCTATTCTTGGGTCAAATCTCTTCTATGATATTTTGAGGCAAAGTATCAAGGCTCCCCATTTCCATTCTTTCCCCAACACCAGTAATTCATCCTCCTTTACTTTCATGATGAAAAATAACCATTCATGAACCAAAACATGGAAGGTAGGAATGTAGCCTAGAAGAATCCTCCAATTCTCATCCATACATCCCTTTAAAGTCTCACTCTTGACCATTTTACCCATAATTCTTCTCATGAAATTATTTTTCAAGCATATGTATATCTGTCATGCGATCTAGGTGATATCAAATACACTTCCTTTTCAAATTCCATGGAGCGTCCTTCCTTTGGCATTTGGTTACTTTCATAGCTAGCCACTCTTCTTGATCAATCGATTCCTCTTATATGCATCCTCTTGGCTCCTTGAGACCTAGAAACCCCACCTGTTTAGAGTTGTGACCATTATGCTTTGCTAAATCCTCCATGGAATTCTCCTCAGGTACACATGATGTCCTAAGAATTGTCCTTATCTCCACGACCCTATTGAAACCTACCTGTCCCAAAGTACGACGCTCCTTCATAGGATCTATTGACATAACCTTATATTTTGGTTTGAACACACCCAAAATATGCATGAGGTTGTGATATGTGCGGAACATAGAATTAGGAGTTTGTTCCTCCCCTTCTCCGTATTCGACCATTTCCTCCATGGTGATAAATGACAATTGTAATTTGTAGAACATTGCCTTCCATACCTATGTAAACCCTAACTTCACCATTATTTGTAGATAACCCATAATCATTGATGATTGTTCATTCTAGCAATTAATATGTTTTATCAATTTCGTAGGAAATTCTATTCATTGAGCGACTCCCTCAGATGGAGTGATGGAAGCGTTTAAGGAAACAATGGTCATCCCACAAACACTTGGTCATAGTCCATTTTTGTTGTTGTTAGAGATGAAAATCACTTTCTCATGGGGAGAAGGATTTTTGTCCTGTCTTCCTATGGATCTGAATCTATATTTCCATCTTAGTAGGCCATACAAATACACAACATAGTGGCTTCAACTTTCTCCATATGGCATTGTAGCAATGTTTATGCCTATGTTCTGATCTATGCCCAGACTTCTAGTTGAAGAGAGAAAATGAAGGTGAATGAACCACCTATATTGATACAAGAAAATTGTAGGATCTTGGACCATGTTCTCATAATATGTGATGAAAACAACTCAATCACAATAGCTCCAATTAACAGAAAAATTTATACTTTGTGTTGAAACCCAAGATATTTTTAGTTGAGAGAGTTCGACAATTGTTGTTTACTTGATTTCCATGCCTAGAAACCTATATTATTCTATAAATATAAGGGGGGGGATGGGATATGATGATTGTAAGATCACTACTCATGGAGACACTTAATGGATTGTTGCCAAATTTCATGGCCCTTTCCAGATAGTTTGGCCCTCTAGATTTCAATATCATGAATATTGCTTGATGTGTATACTCCAACCAGTTAGCCTCTTATGAGTCATAGACTATAGTCATAGTTTCTCCTTCCCATATGATGGACTTTCCTTGGTATATTCCTCAAGCATTTTAGTATCCCCTATAACCTTGTATTATGAAGGTGTAATCAAACTTTGTCTCCTACTAGGAAAGTGTTTTCAATCTCATATTTATAACGTATAGTCTTGTATTTAAATTGTGATTTCTTAAGTTTCTCCTGAAACTATAAGTGTATTTTCCTTCTTCTATCTATGAATTTTTTTTTTCCTTTAATGCATCGGTTGAGGTTGTTGCCCCCATTTCAGGCTGTCTATATACATTATCCAATTGCAATGGTGGAAAATATCTAACACAAATTTCAAAAGGAGACATACTCTATTATAAGAATGTTGTATATAAAGCAAATATTCATACCAAGTCTTTGGATGCTATTGACTGTAACCTCTCAAAACATGAACTAAATTCTTGTTCACTACCTTTGTCTACCCATCAATGTGTGGGTGAAAATAAGTGGATGTATTCAATTTAGTAACTTCTTCCATGATGAAGTAAAAAATACATTGATGAATCTAATATCTATATAAAAATGACACTCCTTGTAATTCCAAAGTGCACCAAGATGTTATAAAAGAACAAACTTGTAGCTTATTGTCCCTTGATAGTTTTATTAAAATCCATATAAACACATTGTACTAATCCTTTATACTACCACATATAGGTAGTCACACCCTCTTCTTGTCCTTGCGAAACCCAAAATATCCATGGATATGCTTTCCCATGGATTTGTTAGGATTTGAAGTGGACTACACAGTTATTGCTTCTTTCTAATAGTATAGATGGTAGAACACAAAATACATTCTCTGATATATGTATCTAATTATTCTTATATATTGATGAATAAACATAACTCTAGAAGTTAGCCACAATATTCTTGACACAAAAATGAGTATCAAACTTGAATGTGTGAGACTCGCTTATCGATTGTACTCATTCTTCCTTTGGTATTGGAAGCTTTCCTATATTATGGAGTAACTTATTTTGGATATCATGATAAACATTTATTTACTCTTGAAGTCCTAGTATTCCACATACTTCCCGTTGTATGTTGCATGGGTGATTGGATCCATGCGCATAATGGATCCTAGAGCTGTGATTTTTGGTGATAGCGGTCTTAATAAAAAAATCAACCAATTTGTTTGTTGTTCCCTTCTTGTATTTAATTGCTAGATGAAATTATTATAGAAATGCAATCCCTCCATAGTTCCTTATTGTTTGAGGTTACTCTAAGCTTGCAAATATTGTAGAGGGTAGTGATTGGTATGGAGGATAGTCTCCTTACCTAATAGATAGTGCTTCCATTTCTTCACTGCTTGAACCAAGGAATAAAGATCGTTGTCATAAGTAGGATAGTTAAATATTTATATGTGTAATAGATCAACATGATAATAAATAAGTCTCTCTTCTTTCATTAATACTCCTCTCGTAACATAACCACTAGCATATGTTTTTATTTCAAAAGAATTGTGCAAATTAGGTAGTGTTAGGTCCAGGACTTGAATAATCTTTTGCTTGAGTCTATGAAAGGACTTTTGATAATTGTTACTACACTAGAAATTATTTCACTTGATTGATCACATGAAGTGGCACCGCAACACCTACAAATCGTGCTATGAATTTTCTTAAACATTGGGTTGGAGTGAGACATTTAAGGATGGCTTCTATATTTTTAGGACCAATCACCCACACCAATCACATGGACCAAGTACACCAAGAAATGGTAATTGCTAAGGAATCTCACATTTCTTCATGTTTGCTAGCCTTTCATGTTTACTTAATGTTATATCTAGATTTTGTTTCTAGATTACATGTTATTTCCAAAGCATTGTTTTTCTTCAGTTCTTTTAAATTTTAAACTTAGTTTTGAGGTATTAGAATCATGAGCATATTTCTATTTGATTTCATGTCATTTCTTTTTTAATTTACTTTATTTTGTTGGTTTTATAGTTTTAATGGGCTTATTAGGTGTATATATTTATGAAAAGTTGAAAAAATCTATCATAAGGTTTGATCTAAGTTGAATCAAATTACTTAACTCTTTATTTTGAAGCCATGTGTCAAAAATATTCATCAGGCGGATTCTTGTAGCGCAAAAGGAAAAGACCGTGAGCTAAAGTGCTACAAGAAAATCGAGGCACTTGAAAATTATAATATCAGCTTGTGGGTTGTTCAAATTCGCAAATGATGGAGGTTTTTACATCTGTAAAGACAAAATGATACGTGTATAGGCCTAAATAATCATTATGACAAGTGTGCAAGATAGGGTAAAGAGTTTGCAGGTAAATCGCAGCTGTCCGAAGTCTTGAAGAGTGGAAATTTCTTAAGTATTTATGATAGCGCATTCTCAAGCATGTTCAAAGGCAGTGATGCGTTTGATGGTCGTATGAGAAGCTTCAGAGATCGTGGTTATACCTGTCAGTAGTTCGTTGGATGAAATTGTGAAGAAAGTGGTTAAAGATTTGGGCAGTTGCAGAGTAAGGTACTAGGAGCTGCTAAACATTCATTGAAGACATAATACCACAAACATAGGAGGTTAATTCATCATCACCATAACTGTATGCTCAGGTAGAGAAATTATTAACCGGGATTAGGGGCAGCATTGACATAGTCTTGTGACATTTTAAAAAATTGTAATCCTGGGAAATACACCTTCTTTGAGTTATTAATCCCACTGTGTAGAGAATTATTTCGAATTTTCCTGAGCTGTTTGAAATAAAGATACAGTTAGGGTTTAGTGCAGAGAGATGAAGAGGAGTGGAAAAACCAATAGGGCCGAACCTTTTGATATGGGTTGGGCTAAAAGCTTTCCTGAATGTGCAAAATTGTTCCAGAGAGCTGGTTGGTTTAAATATTTTGAAAAAATTGATGGTTATCATTCTGAAGTGTCATATGGGTTTTCCCAAGGGTTAGATAAAGATACGGTTCTGTTCAATACCCTTAAAATTGAGTTAACTAGAGAGCTGATAGCTGAAGCAACATACATTGCATATGAGGGTGAATTTTGGTTTAAAAAAGTACCATTTACCTTCAATTCGAAGGATTTTTTGTTGCCTGAGGTTGAAGCAGATTGGGGCAAGGGTGTGCATGTACAAAATTTCAAACCTGAGTGGAGGGAGCCTATTAGGATTTTACAGAGTTATATAACTTGTGATGGTAGATTTGCTTCTGTCTTCAAGTATCACATCAGATTTCTACAACATCTAAACCAAGAGTCAAGGATGAATCTTCCCTTTTTCTTTCTAAAGAGCCCGCAGAAAATGTCAAGTAGGTGTCTTATAGTTAATTTTTTAAAGTTAATAGTTTATTTTGAAAAACAATAATTCAGGTATCAGTTTTGAGAACTGGACCTAAAAGTTAGTTATGTAGTTAAGTAACTATTCTTGCAGTTTTGAGAACTTGACCTAAAAAGTTAGTTATGTAGTTAAGGAACTGTTTTTGGGATGTAAAAAGGATAAAAAGAAAGAAACTAGATGGTAGTAGGGTTCAAGTTTTGTGCAAGGGGAGGCTCAAGAGCTATTCTATGCAAGCTAAGATTCAAACTCTCAAGTAATTTTCCAGACTGGTTATGATATATATCACTGATAAGCCCTTATTATCTTCATTACTGGTTTTTTAAATCACTCAATGTGCAATTTCGTTTCTTGTATAATGTCTTATTCATGAAATGCTTGTAGGTTGTGAGTGAAACTCAGTCACTTGTCTTTGCTCTTTCTGGTTTATTTGTTATATACGATTCATCTCAGTCTCTTATCTTTATATGATTTAGTACTTGTTTTAGCTTGTTTAATGTTACCCTCTTGTTTATGAAATTTTCAGACCAAAACAATACAAAAAGACAGTTTTACTTTGTTTTATTTCAGAGATTGTGTTGGCTTGTTCTTCTAGTAGTCTGGAACAATTCCTGGCACTAACATCTTTGGCATCGTTGTTGGGGATGAAGCTGAACCATACATTCCCTAGGTTTTTATCATTCGTTTGGTTTTGAGAGGTGAACAAAACCAGTAAATCATTTAGACTACTTTTCACTAGACATTTTTCACAGTGGCTACTAGGAAGGTTGGGACAAGAAAGAGACCTACTTCACCATTACACCTGGGTGTCTTAGACCCACAGAAAATTTTAAAAGAATCTAGGAAAATTAAGAAATCACAGTCATCCCCAGCTTTATGTGGCCCTAATCATTTTGACCTACAGTCACCCTTTCCATTTTCCATGGAAGAAAAAATAGATTCATCATGGTTAACACCTTCTATACCTGTTAGCAGTTTTCAAATATTTATTGATCCTCAGTCCTTTGAAAAGGAAAAAAACTCAATCTCCTGGAAAAATCCCATTATTTCAGTTCAAAACCAGCAAAATCCTTTTTCAGCCAGGTACTAGTCTAGTAAACAAACCTTTTCCTTCACCAAACCCTAGTAGCTTCACAATGGCAGCTCAGCAACCTCCATTAGATATGATGGATATAATGGTGGATTCTAGGTATGCACCATTAGTCCTTCCTCAACCATTGAATGCTCTCCATGGAGGAGATTATCAAAAGTATTTTCCTAGGTTCAATGGACAAGGTGAGACAACAGCTGAGGACAACTGGGATGCATTTCTCAGTTATGCAGATAACCAAAACATTGAAGCAAAATATATATGGATGAGAGTGTTTGTACAGAGTCTAGATGGGGAGGTTAGGAAGTGGTTCAGAGAGTTACCAACAAATTCAATTACCTTGATAGAGGAACTTCAGGATGTTTTCATGAGGCAGTGGGGTGATACCAAGGATCATACATATTATATTACATAATTTGGATCCCTAAGGAGGAAAAAGGATGAAACCATAGTAGACTTTTATAAAAGATTTAACAATATGTATGGTAGAATTCGGGCAGAAATCAAACCCTCCGAAACTTCAACAAAAATTACCTATGCAAATGATTTTGATCATGAATTTTCTTTACACCTGAGAAAGAAAAGACCAGTTAGTATATTGAACATGCAAGAAGCAGCATTAGAAGTAGAATCCAATATTCTAGATTCTAATAGACTGAAATTGAATTCATATCAGCAAGCTTATGACAGTATAGGTAAAAAGGAGTTTGCTCCAGTAGTTTCAACATCACAATCAACTGATAGTAAATTTGATTAAATGGAAAAATTAGTAAAAATTCTATCAACAAATTAAACAAGTTGGAATTGGAGAAGAATACAAACAGGCCTGCTCAAGAAGGGGAAAGAAACCCTAATAATCCTAATCAGTTTAGATGTTAGTTTGCACCTTGGTTTATTCCCGGAAAAAGAAGGAATAAGGATATACAAAGGGAGAGAAGAGAAGCTGAAGATCAGAAGGTGCCACCACCACTCCAAAACAATGTCATTGATGAAGGAGAAGAAGAGGAAGATGAGAAGTTTGAAGATACAAATCAATACATAAATCATTTTGGGAAACTGTTGACAGAAGGTTTTTTAACTGAAGAAGATTATTTAAATTCTGAATATTATGATGCAAATATTTTTCAAACAGAGAATGATTTAGGTCTTGAAGTAACAACAGAGATATGCCAGTCTGAACCCAAGAGGACTATTGGTTTAAGGTCAGGACCAAAGCAGGTTGCTCAAAACCCTAGAAAGAAAACAATTCTTTCTCCTAAACAATCAGGCAGTCAAACACAAGAAAAAGGGTAGAATCAAGGCAATCCAGAAAAGGTTATTGAAGTTGAAGAAGTGAATAAGAATCTGCAGAATTTTAATTTTGAAAATGAGTTGCGTAAAATTAAAATTCCAATGCCATTTACTGAGTTAATAAAAAATCCTGGTTATAAGAATTTAGTTTTAAAGATGATGGGTTTGTTGGAGGAGCTAGTCGGTAAGTCGACTAAGTCAATCAACTGACAAATTAGAGATTAGGTCGGCTGCATAAGGTCGTGTCGGTTGACCGAACCAACATGTATTTATATGTAACTATTTGTAAATCATATATATTAGGCTGTTGAGCCAGATGAGAACTTGGTTCAGTTCTGTGTTTGTATGGACCCTTATAATATAATATAATCTGTTATTCCACATCTATGTTCTTATTTCTTGTCTCTGTTATGCCTTTATGCTTTGATGTGTATTATTGGTAACCCTCTATGATTCATGAGATTACAACATTGGTTCTGTTGCCGATAGTACATATCTGAGATGAATACAAGAAAATGATATCAGAGTAGGAGACTAAGAACTGGTGGGAGTGCAAAATAGCAAATTATTTGCAAAGTTACACGCGAAAAAATAAATTAATGACTACTCAGGAGAAAGAAGGATTCTTCATTGAAACCAATGAGAAGTTCGTAGAATCGGTACCCCAGATTTCCAAAAAAGCTTCTGGATGAAAAAGCTGGAAGCGACTAAGGACCAACAGCTGCTAGAGAAACTGATTCGAGGGGGAAGAACAAACCTGTCGGAGTGGTTTGAAAAGATCTTCGACGAATTCTGTGAGGAGCAAGCTATAGAAGAAAGAACTTCGGTAGAAATAATTCAGAAGAAATTCTATACATACCTTACCGAGCAGTTACTGTGCTCCTTACCGATCTTATTGTTCAAATTCCTGATAGAAAAAGGAGTGGGTCATATTGTCGAAACTCGTCCATCACTACACGAACCGCCACCAAATTTCAACTGGGCGGAGAAACAAAGGAAGTGGGATAAATTCATTACCGAAAGGGAGTGGGAATATTTCCTAAGCAAGTAAACAGAATTATCTGAGCTTTCTAAAGCGTCAGGTAGGCCATGGAGGGGTAGCTAGTCATATGTCAGGGTAAAGTAAAGAGGATTCTAGTCGACTAAAAAGAGATACCATCACCAGCAATGAAAAGTCAACCTAAAAAGGAAATCGAACGAACAGTGACACACAAAGGTACGATGTATTTATAGAAAATAGAGAGAGAGAAGAGGCTGAAAAGAAGGGAAGAAAGAAGAGAAAGGGTTATAGCACTACAAAGAGGAATGAGTACTAGGGTGACAGACCAAGAAAGAAATATGCCAGAGTCGAGTCATGACCGACAGGAAGAAGGTGCGGATGAAGAAGCATCACCCATGGAAGAAGACTTGTGGATAGAGCAGTGAGAAGCTCTCCACATAGAAGTTTTCCAAGAGATAAGACCTCTGTCTCCAACGAATTCGAGTACTAGGATACAAGTCATTATTGAAGAAGACCTAAGACTAAAAGCTGGTGAGTTTGGTATATGGAGCCGACTAGATGAAGAAGTAAATGATGGTAATCATCTACTGATCCATTGACCAGAGGAAGGAAATTGGGTCACGCTTTAGGCATACTTCTCCAACCGAAGTATCCACTTACTTTACCCGACACATGAAGGAGCACCCCCCCTGCCAAATACAGCTTTGGAGAATATAGAACAGTCAGACCTGCAGACAAATAATTGTAGTTGGACATCGACAGGAGAAGTCAACCCCAACTGACTGTTTGTCAGAGAAGAAACAACAAACAAAACAACCAATGGAAACAAACATTCAATTGACAATAACTTTGCACAAAGAGACAAGCAAAACATCCCACTACCCCCACCACCACCACCCACACCTCCTGAAGAAGATAGCGACAGTGAACCTGACATGGGTCACGGATCAATGCATATCCCTCTATACGAGGGAAATGAAGATCCTAGATGACATTGGTTCATTTGTGAGTCGACATGGGAGGAAAATCAAGTCACAGCGGAAGATAGACAGATGGCGCAGTTCGCTGGTGCCTTGAGGAAAAGATCTCTAACGTCGTACATGATCTTTACTGAGAGAACCCCTCAAGCATCTAATGCAGAAATTAAAGCACAAATTTTGTCGTTCTTTAAAATCCAGATGCAAAACATCTGGCAGCTAAAAAGTTGAAAACAACATTGCAAAAGCCAGCAGAATTTGTCTGAGAGTACGACAAACGTTGGAAAGACCTCCTCATCCAATTAGTTTATGTAATTGAGGAACAACTATTAATTCAGTGGTTCCTTACAGGTCTATCACAGAAAAGTCAGCGGCATATAAGCCTGGAGACATTCAAAACGTACGAATATGTGCTTACTAAAGCTCTACAAGTAGAGATGGACGAAGATTTCCCAGCATATCGCATGGATATTAGACTGGAAGAACAACTCGAAATCATGCAGAAATCATTGAAAGAGCTGAAATTTAAGAATTAGGATGTCTGGTGCACAAAATGCTCAACGAACGGACACTCAAAAGATAACTGTCGACAAGACATCAGCCGACATGATGTTCGATTTGTTCAGACAAAGTGCTTCTACGACATCTGCCAAGAACATGGAGAACACACAATGAAAGATTGATTGTTTAACATGAATAATGGTAAAGCATCTTGGTGTGAAATCTGTGAAGTTAAAAGTCATGCCATGACCGACTGTCACCTAAACTTAAAAAATTGACAAAATTACCAAACAGTCCACTAGACAAACACAGTTGTGTAGAACAATGATAACAATCAGTGAAGCAATGCTCAAAATGAAAAGAATAATCAAAGATACGAAGGTCGTCGATATGAGCTCCGGTTCGACAACCAACGTGGAGGATATGGAGGTTGAGGTCGATTCTCTGGGAATCGCGACAACCGACCACGTCGGCCCATCCAGTGCTTAACATGCTACAAAGAAGGTCATTGATATGCAGACTGCCCATACAAGGACATAACCAATTTAAAATTTTGTACTAGCTGTGGAGTCAGGGATCACTCATTAGAGGATTTCCCTACTATGCTTGATAAAATCAATAAAAATAAAAATGTTAATGTCTTGTCGTGCATTCAAAAACATGATGTAATCAATACAAAGAATCTGCATATAGTAACCCGACAAGGGACAAAAATTGGGAGTGATAATCCATGTATAAGCAAAATAAAATAAAAGAATGATTATCCCAACCTAGCTAAACAAAAACAACTATATAAAGATGCAACAAATATATTTAAAGAATTTTCTCAGCAAGAAGAAGCTGATGATAGTCGACAAAGCACAGCTAAAGAATTGATACGTTTAGTACAAGATGATAAAATGGTATCTCAATTCATTGACTTATTGTATAAAATAAAACACAACAATAATACAGAAAAACAAACAAAAAATATCTGCAGTCTAAACCAGAAGGACAAAAGTGATGCCGACCCACTTGTCAACCTAGAAATTGAAGGGTACCATGTCCGACAAGTTGTGCTCGACTTCGGGTCACAAGTAAACATTATGACTCGCGACACTTGGGAACAATTGGGTAGACCTCGAATATATGAATCAAGAATATACCTGAAATTAGCCGACTAAGGTCTGATTGAACCTATCGGAGTTTGGAGAAATGTCGACATGACAATAAAAGGAATATCGACCAAAGTCAATTTTGAAATTATTGACCCTAAGGAAGGATCCAACTCCTTCCCAACGTTAGTAGGTTGACCTTGGGGAAGAAAAATGAAAGCATCGATATCCTTAGACAAGGAAAGGATAAAACTAAAAGGGAATGGACAAAAATTCATAGTACCTATCCATCCATCCCAAGGAGAACCTTGGATATAAACTATTTATGAAGAGGTCGACATCCGACAATTATATCAAATGCAAAACAATGAAGACTACACAGAACCCAATGTCTATGGTGAACTTCACTTAGGAGATCAAGATTCAGTAGGATACAACTCAAACGCAAAATTATATGATTGGGAAGTCGAGAACTACGAAACAAAAGCAAGAGGATGTTGGACCATTCAAATAGTGCAGAAGAAAGCAGTCCAACAATACTTCGTGGTGTCCATCATCCCAAAAATATTTGAAAAGAAAACCAGGGATTAGCCTACCCTAAAACCAACAAATGTAAATATCAAACAAGTCCCAAGATACAAAGAAAGAGAATCACTAGCTATGCATATAGAACAAGTATCCAGGAACATTGGTGAACATGGTCGACTACAAAGCTTAGTGGAAACCTTCATAGGACAAGCTGCTAGATGGTGGGATACCCATTAATGAAGATTGCAGACATGGACAACAACTTCGACTTACTTTATAGAAATATTCGGAGGAAAAAGGTTAACCAATCAAGCCCAAATACCTATGTTCATCCAAGGGCAGGATCCAGAAGACCACATAAGAACATGTGAAAAAGAATGGAAAAGACTTGGGTATAAGGATGAACGTACATGGCCACACCTATTTCCATCAACGCTATCCGACTTACCAAACAAATGGTACAAAATGGAAGAATCTTGGGGTGAAACATTCCTATGGCATGAACTTAGAGATAATTTTATCAAATACTTCAGCTTTATACCACAAGATGAAAAGTTAGTCAAAACTGCAAAACAAATTAAGGCATTTATAGAACCGACCGGGAACAAAAACCTAACACAAAATCAGGACCGACCGACAATAAACTACATTAACATACAAACCAAGACAACACCACAGTCAACAAGACTACAAATGGAAAATGAAAATCTAGAAGGGAAAAGCTTTCGATGGAAATCATACCATTTAGAAACAACAAAACCAATTCGCACAGTACTCAAAGTTGACAAAGAAGACACCGATCGAATGACTGCAACAGACAAAGGGGAGGATTAGGAGCTATTGCATGCAAGATAAGAATCAAACTCTCATGCAATTTTCTAGACTGATTAGGATATATATCACTGATAATCCCTTATTATCTTCATTACTGGTTTCATTTATGGTTTGTTAAATCACTCAATGTGCAATTTTGTTTCTTGTATAATGTATTATTCATGAAATGCTTGTAGGTTGTGAGTGAAACTCAGTCACTTGTTTTTGCTCTTTCTGGTTTATTTGTTATATATGATTCATCTCAGTCTCTTATCTTTATATGATTTAGTACTTTTTTTAGCTTGTTTAATGTTACCCTCTTGTTTATGAAATTTTCAGACCAAAACAATACAAAAAGACAGTTTTACTTTGTTTTATTTTAGAGATTGTGTTGGCTTGTTCTTTTGGTAGTCTGGAAGAATTCCTGGCACTAACACTTAACATATCTAGAACTTTATTTAGATCTAACACATGCTCCTCCCAAGTAGAACTAAAGATTAAAATTCCATCCAAGTACACTATGACAAATGAATCTAGGAATGGACATAATGTATCATTCATTAATTACATAAAAGTAGTCAATGTATTACTCCAAACCAAAAGGAATTACTAACCACTCATATACACCTTGCTTCATCTCAAAGGTAGTCCTGCAAGTGTCTTCCTCCTTGATCCATACTTGATAATATCAATATTTCAAATCCATCTTGGTGAAGTACTTTGCATGCGTCATATTATCTAACAAGTATTATATTCGAGGTGAAGGGTACTGATTCTTGAGAGTGATATTATTTAGATATCTATAGTTAATGTACATTATTTAAGTACCATCCTTCTTTGATACAAAAATGATTGTGAAATTGCATGTTGAGGTACTTCGGGCCTTATCACTCCTTACTTAAACACTTCCTTACACTATTTCTTCACTTCATCCAATCTAATGTGGTTTGTTTGTATATTCCTAAATTTGGAAAAGAAGAGTCCAAGAATAACTATATCTCATGCTTCACATCCCTCTTGGGAGACATTCCTTTTGGAGCTTGGAACAATTCTATACGTTCGCAAAATCTCTAGAACAATAATGAAGCTGGCTATACATCAAATCTAGGCATACTAGAAGGAATTATGGACAATCATAGTAAGGATAAATTTCATATGTGGGAATATTTCCAATCATTTGCATTCAGTTCTATGATAGTCTTGTCCCCAAGGAAGCCATTAAAGCATCAATTTTAAGGCATGTAGTTGAAGGGGTATGTGCAACATGTATGAGAACATTTTGGGAATTGTATGAGGCCTAAATAGTGGCCCTAACTATTCATTAATAAGGTCATATACAATAGGATAGTCTCTTTGTGGCAGTTTTGGGCAATAAAGGGATCTACAAAAAACATATATAAACATGTATAGTATCCCTAATCTCATATTCACTTCTTGTAGCAATAAGAAGCTGCGAACTCTATGGTAAAGTTTTAGGAAGACATTTTTAAACATTTATCCATTATGTAACCAATGGTAAAATATGCTCTCATTAGCATAAAGACAACATGTTTAGGTGCCCTTTCATATGTATGCTACAATAAAGGATACGTTTTTGAAATTATGGTATTGTAGACGACTTGGAAATTAGGGCAACTGGAGGCATATTCATTGATGTATCTCAACATACCTCATTTGGCCTTGTCTAAGTACTAAATTATGAAGGGATCTGACCTGTATTCAGCCTAAGAAAACCAAGGTAAACCTAATACATTTGAATTTTAGGTTTGACCTATTCTAATCCTAAAATATAGGGACGACATGTGCTATTTTTTATGATAAACAAGTATTTATACGTTGATCAAGGTGTTTCTTTTGAGCCCAAAATTTGTCTTCTATGATCAAATTGGGGTTTGAATAATATAGCAGCAGAATTGTGCACCCCAACATTTGTTTAGCAAAATCCCCAACACATTTGGGATGAACCCTTGCAAAACTAGTTTCCTTTCTAGATCTAGGATAGACTTGCTTTAGGAAACCTTGAGGCATAATATCAAAATCTGAGGGGTATGCCTTATTGTTCCATCATTATTTGCATGGTTCATGTGGGTTATTATTGATGTGGAGTAGTTTAATATAGTTGGAGAAGAGGTAACACCTTATACCTTTTCTTAGATAGACAATACATATTTCTTTAAGCCTAAGCCTCAACATTGGTTTTAGTTGGAACATGCTGCAGGAAAAGGTCCTTTACACGGTGGGTAAATATTCATATTAATATTTGATGGGTATAGTATATAGATCATTTGGGTGATGTCTCATAATTCTGGAAGGGCTTGTTGTATATATGGTTGGTTAAAATGCTAAGGTGGACATAACTAGATTGACATGTGGACATACAATTAGAGAAAACTAACAAAGTTGGTTTGTGGTCATTGTAAGTGGGATTTTCTTCTTTGAAGATATTGTTACATATGTGGACACATGTGGATAGTAAAGGATTATTGTTGGTATATGGACAAATTTCTATTTGAATCCCCTTCGAAGACGTTTCTTGATGAATAAGTAACCCCAAAGGAAGCCTTTGGAGATTTCCTTGTGCACATGGCTTGAGGCATATTCTCTTGGTGGGGCCTTTGGAGGCCATGTGGTATCATCACCAACCACTTGTTGGAGAAATTTATCTTTTGTTATGGCCCCTATGTATCTCATCGTTGTACTAGTGGCATAGACCACCTTATTTTATTGTATTCTAGGAGTTAGTTGCTTATAGTTGGGATTTTATATTATTTTACCCCATCGTAGGCTAGATCTAAGGAATTAATGAATATTTTATTGTATAAGGAAGTTTAGACTCTCCTATAAATAAAGAGGCACTTCCTCATTTCATTTTCATGGATGGAGTTGAAAGTTCTCCCTCTTTTGGAGCTTCATCCATATGCCTTTCTTTTGTGCAATTTATGGTGTTAAGGGTTCTTTCTATGGGGTGAAAAGTGTTGTCAATTCTTGAATATTCTTCTTCTTGGTTCTATTATTGTGATTAAAGGTTAATGTTGGAATGTTTGAGTCTTCTACAAACCTCTCATGGTTGATCCAAATAATAGATGTTGGTAACTCTTGGAAGGAGGGAGTCGTAATCTATTGGCCTATACATTATCCTTTGTTGGTTTGGGTGAGTATTAGACCTTGTCTTGATATGCACTTGGATCCTCGATAAGGGTTTCTAGCCTATTTATCTTCTCCATAATTGATCTTGGGTGGATAGGGAATTTTCTCCATTGGAGATCCCTCTTGAAGGCCTTGAATTCCATTGTTTATCCTAAATTGGGTGATGTGACTAGTGTGTCCCAACCGCTAACCTTTGAAGGAAATATACCAATTCTGGAAGGGAGTTCTTCTTGGACTCACTTACTATTTGATTCAACTTGACTCCATTTCCCTTGTTGTATATTGGAACTAATCTCCGATCTCTCCATCACCTATTCTGAAAAAAACTAAAATATATAGTCCATATTTGCAAAGGCTATCTATTCTAAATCACCATGTACCTCATTTCCATAGCTTGACAATACTACCCTAGGGATGGCCCCTAGAGTTGGAGAAGAGCCAAACATAAGTGCATAGAGGTAGTTATTACAGTGACAATGGGTAACACCTCTCAGGTTACCATGAATTAGTAGACATATCTGGGGATTTAACTACACGTGCTAGTTTGTGTGGGGACAAATCCATTTTTCCAAAAAATTGAAGATCCAACCTTCTTGACATATTATGAGAGGTTTCTCTTCTCACATGGTGACTCCATGAATATGTTTGTTACAATATGTTAGACCTAGGTTTCAACTTATAGTAACAACAAAAACCCCACAGGAAATTTCAATACTCTGCATGCAAAGTAAGGTCTCACCCGAGACGTGTGTAGGAAATTACAAAGAAGCACAACAAGGAATGAATTACTTATACTCAACATATTATCAGTTATTTACTTAGATATGCATAAATACCATGATCCTACTAACATTCATTCATTTCAATATTAAGCATTCATCATAATTCCAAACATAAACACAATGTGCAGTAACCCATATGAGACAACAACTTTACTATATTATTGGCATAACTTGGCACACTTCATTACTTACAGTTGCAACACAACAACTCAATACTTCACAACACACAATAGAATAAAACATAGCTAAATAAAACCATTAAAACTCTAGAAATTCAAATCCTAACTAGATAAATTCCAATACCAACCCTTTACAAAATAATCCTTTGTAGGATGAGGTACAAATTTGCAAAATTGTTATAGGAGCATAGTTCTAATTGAACTTGATGCACATTGTAATTTATTTCTATTTGCACACAATTGCTTCTAGCTATCTGGCTTGGAATGTAGTGATAGGTCCAAAACTTGGGCACCAACAGCCCCCCAACACTAGTCAGTGGCTTATCCCACGCCACACGACTCATGGTTCCAATGTAGCCACCGAAGGCAGGTGTATGCATAGATTACTGAAAAAAATCTGGAAACTACCATTGATAGGATCGAACTTCGTGGCAGTGTCATTGAATCGACTGGAGAAGGACTCCACATCTTCCTTCTTGGCCTTTCCTACCTTTGGTTTCATCTTTTCTGCAAGGGGAATATTCTTGGTTGCTTTAGTGTGGAGCTCTGCTAGGTTGTCAAAGTTCTTTTGTTCATGTGATTGTCTCTACATCGACTTGGAAATCCTGGTTCAGTTGGGGGTTGAAAATCAGAAACTTTTTCGCTACAAATTATTCTAAAGTGGGGTGATCATAGGTGTGGTGTGGTGGTGGCTTCCATATCACCACCGTAATCAACAAAATGGTCGAACTGTAGTGAAACTCGGTTTCACGGTCCTACGCATCCATGTATTTTTGGAAGAATTCCTATTGCAGGTAGGGCACCCAATCCAATTACTGACCCATGGGACACTTCTCCATTGCCATTACTACTCCTTCTGGGCATTCATCCTTGAGAAATTTTTTCAAGAGCGTGTACACAAGGATCTGCGTCAAAAATTGGATCTGGTACTCTGATATCACTGATATTATACATTTGCGTGATCCTCGGTGAGTCTTGTACTTATTATATACCTCTTCTACAGAGGCATGGGCCATAAATTCTGTAGGATCCACATCTTTACATGGAAGTCTAGAGAACAACCAAATCATTGTATTGGTGATCTCATACTTCTTATCGAGCCAGAGGAACCCTCCCCGAAGGAGAATAAGTAGGAACTACGTGCAGGAGTTCATGGCCTCACCTCTCCCAAAGTGTGAGATGTCCATAAGGGCCATAAACCCCGATTGATGGAGATATTGTGCCCAATACTGTGACTCTACAATTTATTTTCCTTCAATAGTGTGCTATTGTCTTTGGTATTTGTGCATCGCTTCTTTTCCACTAATGTAGTCGCCAAGGTTGTGCACTTACACTCACAATCTAACTATCTCTCCTTATGGATCAATTTACTTGGCGTAGCTCACTAAATACTTTTTGCTTCGCTCTTCACTTATTCAACACACTGGTGTCTCTTCCTCATCCTCAAATTCTCTTATAGTGAGGTGTGATAGATAAGCTAACCTAACATATTTACTGTATCCTCCCCCCACGCCTCTTATCTTTAATGCTAAACGAGATGGACACTATACACATGCTCATATTTTCTTTGCGCACACTTCGACTTAAATCCTCTACAAGATGACCAACTATGCATAGGATCTCTCTTGCTCTATGTCCCACCACCTTCATTCCTGTGGGATTTCTTTATTTCTGTGCACCTCCATATGTATTCATGTAGGATATATTTCTAGGATCGACAACAAATATTCTTAGTCCTTTGTGTTGTTACCTTTTTGAGTGATGGTTTAATGAATTAATACCTCTTTATGACACCGTCCTTTACCAATATTTCCAAATCGAAAAAATATGATTGCTATTGACAAAAACTTTGACTGACAAGTGTGGGGCAACTAGTGGAATGATGACTAACAAATGGGTGCATGACAACTTGATGATTGAGACTTGACGACTAATAGTTTTAATAAATGGCTACATGATGGGAATTGACTAACTAACTAGCAAATGGATTCCTTTTCCATTTGATTCTATACTAACTAGAATGGAACTAAACATCTGATATCATAACTGAAAGTGAAACTGCAGATTCTAGTAAAGATTGAATTTATTTCTTTTTGTCGTTTTACTTATAGGTGTTCTTTCCCCTGTGGTCCATAGTAGTGCTTAAGGTGACTCCCATTGATGAGCCCCTTAATAAGATGTCCTTCCAATGTGGATAGATATGTTGCACCTACTTCAGTGATGAACAAGATCCTAAATGGACCCAACCATCTCATCTCAAGCTTTCCTGGGTTCTTCAGAAACTTACTGCCATACATCAACACGACTGCACCGGGTTCTAGGGTCTTTCTCTTGATGTTCTTCTCATGCTAGGATTTTTGTCACTACTTCTCAATGACCTGAATAAACCCTGCAATGAACCAATCACTCTCCTTCTTCTTCTAACTCCATTAGATATTCTAATATATTTTGAGCAATAACAAGAATGTTGAGGATTTGTATGAAGAGCTTCCTAATAAGGGAATAAATTCACTTGTAAATTTCCTCAAGTCGTTTTGTAAGAGATGGTACCCTAATATGGATGAAGGATTTGTGGATAATATAGTTTCCCCTCCACATGAACAAGAACATCTCTAAGAGTAAATTTGTGAGGATTTCCATCCATGTGTTATTGCATATTTGGAACGAAAAGAAGAAGGTTTGTTAAATCAATCCATGAAGATCAAGAAGAAAATGAAGAATCTCTTATTGAGGAGTCAATGGTCATTGAAGAGGATATTGAAGACATGGTTGATGAAGGTATGGTTGATGATTCTCCTTAATCTCCTCATGGTTTCAAGAGTTTGGTGATCCTTCCTTTCTCTTTTGATCTTGAAGACAATTTTTTCAAAAATGATAGGTTTGAGGATCTCTTTGTTATTGAAGATGGTTTGTAATGATACAATGATGTGTATTTTTATTATGATGATTGTGTTATGGGTATGGATTATTGGAAATTTGTTGAAGATCCCATATATAACTCTTATAATGATGGATGTATAAATTTTGACCTTGGGGTACCTATTTTTTATGAGCTCCCTCATGATTTGGTTAATCCATGCTTGGTCACTATTGATTATGATTTAGGGTTGCATACAGAGGCTTCTGTTGCAGATCTTGAAAAACTAGGTTTACCCTCTCTTAGTGTGGATTTAATCTTTCATTCTTAGCCATGTTTATTAGGGATTAATGTAGGTTTTGGACAACAAAAGGGCGGTTTTATTTCGGGGTAATTAGTGCAACAAAGTGTGCCTTCTCTTAAGGCAGATTTTGGGACTAATTTCTAGCCATATTTTTCAGGGCTTCTTGCTGGTTTTGGAGATGGTTTGGGGAAAAACTACAGTTCAAAGAGAAAATCTGTGATGATGGTATTTTGCACGTGAGTCCTATCCAAGATTGGATAAAGGGGTCTTGCGAAAGAGACCCTTTTTCTTGGCAAGGGTTTGAGCGCATCCATGTTCCCGATCTCTTCTATTGTAACATCCCCATTCCATTGAAAATAGTGACATGTACTCAACTTATCATTGATGTGGTTTTGTCTTGGATTGTTTCCAAAGACAAGGGAAGAATCACTAGCATGGATGTTATGCTAAGATGGCTTCATTGCCTATATGATTCACTTGATTGGTTGATTTTATCTTGGTTAGAGTAGGTAGGTAGGGTGAACAAACTCATGCATGTTGATTTATTGTTTCAAGAAAGAATTGTCATGTTGTGAAAAAAATTGTTTTTTGGTGGTTGAGATAACAAGTGTCTTTTAGATATTTTGGGTATCTCTCATGCTCTTCTTTGAAAGATCAAGTGCATGTCTTGCAATTGGAGCCAGATGCTACCCCATATTTGCAAGGATGTCTTCATTCTACAGTTCTGTTTGTTTCCATGACATCCTACAATAGTGTTGGCCCTACATTTGTCCTCAAGCAGTCATTAATATTCATATCAGAGCATAAATAGATGAAGTATGGGAATTAACAACCTTAATACCAACAATAATGAAGTTTTCCATACATCAAATTTGGGATACTATAAGGCGTTTTAGAAAATCATAGTGAGGATAAATGCCATCGGGGGGCATATTTGCAATCATTTAGAGTTGGTTACGTGACAATATTGTCCCTAAGGTAGCCATTAAAAAATCAATTTCGAGGCCTATAACAAAAGGTGTATGTGCAATAGTTATGAGAACATTCTGGTCACTATATGAGGCATAAAGAATGGCCCTAACCATTCAACAGAAAGGTCACCTACAACAGGATGGTCTCTTTGTGGCATTTTTGGGAAATAAAGTGACCTACAAAAACCACATATCAACCTATACAACAACCCTAATCTCATCTTAACATCATGGTGTAGCAAGAAGCAACAAAGTTTATGGATTGTTCTAGGAATTCGTTTTGAAATACCTATCAATTATGTAACCATTAGCAAAATAAGCTCTTATTAACATCAAGACAACATGTTTAGTCACCCTTTCATTTTTATGTTGGAGTAAAGGATACTTTTGTGAAGTTTTGGTATTATAGAAGGTTTGAAAATTAGGGCAATTGGAGACTTGTTCATTGATGTATCTCATAATACCTCATTCAGACCTATCTCAACACTATATTGTGAAGGGAGATGACTTGTATTAAGCCTAAGAAAACTAAAGCCAAGCTGATACACTTGAATTTAACGGTCAACATGCTCTAATCCTAGAAATATAGGGATGACTTGTGCTATTTTTTATGATAAACAAGTATTTATACATTGATTTGGATGTTTCTTTTAAGACCAAAACGTGTCTTCTCCGATCAACTTGGGGTATAAATCCTATAATGGTATATTTGTGCACCCCAATATTTTTTTGGCAGAATCCCCAACAAAATTGGGACAAACCCTTGTGGCAAAAATATCTAGTTTCCTTTCCAGTTTTAGGATATACCTGTTCTAGGAAACTCTGAGGCAGGATATCAATATCTGGGGGTTATGCCTTATTGTTCCATCCCTATTTTCATGGTTAATGTGGGATATTCTTGCTATGGTGAAGCATTATATAGTTGGAGAAGAGGTTGCACCTTATACCTTTCATTAGAACAGTCAACACATCTTTCTTTAATCCCATGCCTCAAAATTGGTTTCATCTTGAACATGCCTCAGGCATAGGTCATTTTCTAGGTGGGCAAAGATTCATATTAATATATGAGGGGTATAATATATATATATATATATATATATATATATATATATATATATATCACTTGGGTGATGTCTCATACTTGTAGAAGGGATTGTTACATATATGGGTGGTTAAAATGCCAAAGTGGACACAACTGGATAGGCATGTGGACATGCCTTTGGAGAAAACTAACAAAGTTGGCTTCATCGTAAGTGGGATCCTATTCTTTGAAGGGCTTGTTACATATGTGGAATCATGTGATTAGTAAGGGATTCTTGTTGGTATGTGGACAGCTTGGTGGTTTGAAGCCCCTTTGAAGATGTTGCTTGATGAACAAGTAACCTCAAAGGAAGCCTTTGGATATTTCCTTGTGGATGTGGCTTGGAGCTTTTTCTCTTGGAGTGGCCTTTGGAGGCCATGTGGTATCATCACCATACACTTGTTCCTTGCTTGTTATAGGAATTTACCTATTTTTAAGGGCCCTACGTATCTCATCATTGTACAAGTTGAATAGACTACCTTATTTTATTGTATTGTTAGGAGTTAGTTGCTTGTAGTGGGGATTTTGTATTATTTTACTCCACCTTAGGCTAGATCTAAGGAATTATTGAATATTTTATTGTATAAGGAAGTTTATCCTCTTCTATAAATAAATAGGAACTTCCTCATTTCATTTTAATGGTTGGAATTTGAGAGTTCTCTCTCTTTTGGAGCTTCATTTATATACCCCTTGTTTGTGCAATTTATGGTGTTAAGGGTTCTTTCTATGTGGTGAAAAGTGTTGTCAATTCTTGAAGCTTCTAATTATTGGTTCTATTATTGTGCTTAAGTGTTAATGCTAGAATGTTCATGTCTTCTACAAACCTCTCATTATTTATCCAAAGAATAGACGTTGATAACTCTTGGAATGAGGGTGTCCTAAGGTATTGTCTTGCTCATTGTCCTTTGTTATTTTGGGTGAGTATTTTAGACCTTGTCTTGATATACACTTGGATCCTTGGCAAAGGTTTTTAGGTATTTATCTTCTCCATGGTTGATATTGTGTGGCTGGAGACTTTCATCTGTTGGAGCTCCCTCTTGTAGGCCTTGAAGTCCATTGGTTATTCTCAATTTGGTGATGTGACTAGCGTGTCCCAACCCCTAATATTTGAAGGAAATATACCAATTCTTGAAGGGAATTATCCTTGGCCTCACTTTCCATTTGATTCACCTTGAATCCATTGCTTTAGACTAATATTGACATTGATCTCTAGTCTCTCCATCACCTACTCTAAAGAAACCTAAAAACCACAACCCCCGTTCGCAAAGGTTATCACTTCCAAATCACCTCGTTCCCTCAATATCATAGACTAGAAATCCTACCCTAGGGATCCCCCTTTGAGTTGGATAAGAGACAACTGAAAGTGCATTGAGGTAGTTATCGTGGAAACAATGGGGAACACCTCTAAGTTTACCATGAACTAGTAGTTATTTTGGGGGATTTAACTACACATGCTAATTTGCGTGGTAACATTTTTGGTGTCGTTGCTGGGATAAATCCCTTTTCCTAGAAATTTGAAGATAAAAAATTGTTGAAATCTTGTGAGAGGTTTCTCTTATCACATGCATAATCCATAAAGGGACAAATCCCTTATCCTTGCATATTTTGAAGACTTTCTAGTTGTAGGGTGAAGCAAGTAGGAGTTAAAGGCATTTCAAGTTCACCTTGGTGACTCCACCATTTTTATATCAATTTGAGGTATTATTTCATGAATTTTAATGTTTGAATTTTCGAAAGTGATATGACATTTCTTTAGGTCCCATGGTTTCTCAATTGGTTTAACCCATTGGATTTTCTAGGTATTCAGGATGTCCAAATCACTTTAATGGTGATGATTGGGGAGAGTGCATCCCAAGATTTCGTGGATATGGGGGTTCAATTAAGTTGCATATTATATAATTCATGGGAGATATTCCAAAGTTGAATGTGGTACATGAGGATGTTAAAATTAGGATGTTATCAGTGTCTCTTTCGATCAATAACAAGGATGTTGAGGATTGGTACGAGGGGATTCCTAATAAGGGAATAACTACACCTGTAAATTTTGTCAAGACATTTTGCAAGAGATGATACCCTAATATGGATGAAGGATTTGTGGAAAATCTAGTTGTTGCTCTACAGGAAGAGGAACATATCCAAGAGAAAATCCTTGAGGATTTCCAACCATGTGTTATTGCATATTTGGAATGACAAGAAGAATATTTCGTCAAAAGAAATCCATGAAGATCAAGAAGAATCTGAAGAAGCTCTTGTTGAGGATTCAATGGCCGTTGAAGAGGATTTTGAAGGCGTGGATGATAAAGGTATAATTGATGCTTCTCATTTCTCTCCTCGTGGTGATGAGGTTTTGGTGATCCTTCCTCTCCCCTTTTCTCTTAAAGACAATTTATCTGAAGATGATAGGTTTGTTGATCTCTTTTCTATTCAAGATGGTTTCCATGGATAACATGATGTCCATTTTTCTTATGATGATTGTGATGAGGATGGATTATTGGAAACTTTGTTGGAGATCCCTTATATGAATCTTCTTTAGAGGCAAGTGTAAAATTTGAAGACATTAGGGAACCTCTTTTTGATGAAGACTGTTGGTCCTAGGAAAAGATAGGAAAAATTCAATTAAAATTATGATTGGGAATATGAAGAGTCCGTTCACATGAAGAAGGAAGTTGCGACAGAGGAAGAGCTACGAAAAAAGAAGTAGCTGTAGAGGAAGCTGCGACAGAAGGTAGTCTATGACAAAAGCAGTCGCGAGGGAGGAGCTTATGACAGAAGGGAAGACGCAACGAGATCAATCGCAATGAAAGGAACCACGATAGAAGGGGTGTAATGGTTGAAAAGGAGAGCTCGAGATATCGTGGGTAAGAAGTTTTTTAGGATAACACATGCTTAAGGGAATAAAGCATCTTTGTATTTTGGGATATAGTGCCCACTGAAAGTTGTAACTAAATGTACGAGAATAGAAATGACAGCCTATCGGCTAAGAGAGTGAAGTCGGCTGACTAAGACGTGCAAGAGTTTATTAAAGGGAGAACCCAAGATTTGTGCGGGTTGGTTGGTTGTTAACTTACTTCCTTAGAGTGAGACACACTTAGAGGGTTGTGCGCTCTCGCTAGGTCATTGCAGGTTTTTTGTCTTAGAAGATAAGTAGATTCAAATAGTTGTAGAGAAGAGAGAGTCGATCCACGTTGTGTGCGTATCGACAATAGGGTGAAGGAGAGGAAACTATAGAGACCTGAGACTAGAGAGCATGAGAGGAGAGAGAAATATGTATATATTGTAGAGGAATATCTAGAACATAATCTACAAGCTGAGTGCGTAGAAGAAAGGTGCCATATATTTCTCATTCTAGATGAAGAGCGTCTTTGTGGTTTTTCCTAGATGGGTTTCATGTTAAGTGTTGTTTATGTGTATATTTGATGAATGTGCTTATGTCTAATGAATGTATGTGTGTTTTCTTATGAATGAGTCCTTATCTACATTCGTTGCATTGTTATTAGTTGGAATTGCTAATAAGGAATTACATAAATTGTTATAATCTTTGTCAACGGACAAGTAGAGTCATATATTGAATGCATGCAATAAGAATAAGTAATTTAACCATCGTATTTGGTCGAGCAATCTAGTAAGGTGCCAAGGGAGAGGAAATCCCCACACAAGTGCAAAAACCTGGTTCTGGAAGTTACCCATAAGATATATCTTGGGTGAGACTGCATTTGCGTCACAGGTGCTTCTGACTGAGCCCTGCTCTATCGGGCCGATATCTTGGGATTTGTTGACAAACAAACAAGGGTATGAACCTGGTTCAATGAGAGAAACACCAACAAATGGTTTTGTTTCTGGGACCGTGAATCATTTTGTGATGGATATGTTTTGGCACTTGACGAAGCCGAAAATTCAAGAGTGGGTGGATTTTAAAGCATTAGATTTTGCACGAGAATAAAGGGAAGGATCACGGTTGAATCCGATAAAGTGGTTGGAGTGATACCTCTATACGGATATCCATGAAATTTTCTTTTGTGAGTTTCATATTTTGTGGCATGAGTGCTTGTTGAAGCTAGAAACCCATCGAAAAAATTTCCAATGAGGAGAATTGATAGAGTGGAGCCCTCAGTTGATTTAGCTTCTGAAAAGAACTAGCAACCCCATATATAGAGCTATTGATTTCTGGGTTGATATTATTTTGGGAGGATATATCACAGAAATCGTCGTCGACACTATAAGGTCATATAATGAAGAAGAAAGAGATTTTTTCCAATGACCCAAAGGAAGGTATTTGAGTGGTATTTGACATCTTTGAAAATTTGGATCAAAATGCTCATATGTGAGAAAGGGATCCTGAGAATGGAATCCAACGAGTAAAGAACTGTATATAAAGACCTGGGTTATGTTGCATAATAAGTGTGAGAAAAATGGAGCAAGGTAAGTTGAGATGTTCCATGGTGATAGCGGAACTGCACTAGAGGGTGGATGTCTCAGAAGTGGAGGGATATTTCAGTCAGGAAAAAGAAGAAGAACTGTGACAAGAAGAGAAAGTTGCAGTACAACCAGAGGAGAAGACTATGAATTGATGTCTCACTTTGATGGAGGTTCTTGTGACAAAGAAGAGGAATATCAGCCTATCCCTGAAATAAAATAAGAAGAAGAAGCCCCAAATCCAGAATACAAATACAGCACACCTACAACTCCACGTATGTCTTTGGAGGTAAGGTCCATAAAATCATCTCCTCGTAGGTTTTTCAATACAAGTAATACTAACTGCGGGAATAGTGGACAAGGGAGTCTTGCTACCCAAATTTTTTATCTAGTAGTACTAAGGACCAATATAATGGCTGGGAATGATATTAAGTTGTCGATATAGAATACAAATTTCTTTGTATTCTATGTGGAAGAAGAACTCGTCCCGAAAGAAAATGCACCTAGAGCAGAATCTTTCATATCTAAGCAGTTTGTTTCTCCTTGTAGATTTATTGATTCATCCTCAATGAGTTCGAGCCACCCCACCCACAGTTGTTGTCACCCAACTGAGTGAGGGAGGCAACATCGCTAGATGTTGAAAGGTATGTTTTCACATCACCTTCAAGAAAATCAAGCTCGCACAACCATCAAGCGAACACAGAAGCTGGACCAAACATTTAGTCGATTGTATTGATTCATAGATAATATATTCATACATCAAGATGGAGGTTGGGAGGGTTGTATCAACACCGACTACTAGTTAAGGATAATACATATGTTACCCAATATATTTTATACATAATGAAATTTAGGAGGGAAAGTGCCCCCCCCAACACTACCCTAGGGATCCCCCCTTGATTTGGAGAAGATCCAAATGGAAGTGCATAGAGGTAGTTATTGTGGTGATAGTGGGTAACACCTCCCAAGTTACCGTGAACTAGTAGCAGTTCTTGGGGATTTAACTACACGTGTTAGTTTGTGTGGTAAAAATACCTTTCTTATGAAGATATCGTCCTTACTACAAATACATGGGATACCAAATACTAAATCATAGACATCAAGAGGTACTAAATTCCCTTATATTTCATCAAGAGGTACTAAATTCCTAATAGAAGTGTAGCTATGATATATCTCCTAACTCCCATTAGTGATAATATCTTTTAAATGATAAATTGACCCACCACCCGATTGTAATGTGCCTCTAAGTCATGTTCTCATTCTAACATGAGGAAGCACATAGATGACCTAGATGGTTCAAAATTCCATCCCATAGGTGAAGGTTTGTTTACTTGCCACTCAATGTTTAACATGTAGCAAGAAAATTAGGCCATTGCCATACAATTAGGTCCACTCTAATATTGTGTTCCCACATGGATTAAGGACTATGCTTACTGCCATAAATGAAGGCTCATTGATGTTATTTGAAACTTGATTTATGTTTCCCTTCTAGTACTCGATCTTCAAGTAGAATTGTTGGAGTTTGCATAAATTGTAGAGGGTTTTGGTTAATGTGGATGATCATTTCATTCTCTAGAATATATTGTTGCTATTGTCGATATCACTAGACTTTGTAGTAAAGATTCTTGTCATAGGTATGGTATCTATAAATCACATTAGGTATTGTCTTGGTGTGATACACCATTAGATGTCCATGCCAAGGGAGAAATGCATCGACAACATAATCTATGGCACTTGTTTAAATTTCAAATAGTTGTTGCAGATATGGAAAAATGAGTACTGACATTGAATAGAGGTGACACTTTGGATCCATGAATTATTTTTTTGTGCATTTTCCTAAACAAACTTGGCCTTGTATATCACCTTCGTTAGTTGGCTTAGGGGCTAAGCAATATGAGATAGCCACAACACAAACCTATAGTAAAAGTTAGTAAGGTCTGAGACACTATAGAACTTTGTTATTGTCTTTAGGGTTCATAAATTGTGGATATATTTATCCATGCACACCATTCCCATCTAAGAGGTATCTCAAATATTGAATTTTCCACATGTTGAATGGGCACTCCACGAAGTTAGGCATATAGCTTGTTTTTTAGTAGGGTGCTCATTGATTGTTGAAATTGCTTTGGATGCTCTTTTCGGACCCATTAAAGATGAAGATGTTGTCCAAGTATACAACCACAAAAGATTCAATAAATGGTTACAAAGTATTGTCCATCATCCTCATGAACATTGTTGATGCAAGCATGATCAAACAATCAAAGAGACCTTCCTTAGACTTAAAGGTATCTTAACACATTGGTTGGCTTGATTGTCGCTTGGTGATTGTCTGACTCTAGATCAATTTTTCCAAAAAAATTGGCACCTTTTACTTAAAAAATTACCAATTTTTTTTTTAAACTATGTAAAATCCTTAGAAATTTTAATAATTTTTACAAAATTATCATCAAATATTTTATGGTTGGAATTTTAAGAATTAGTAGGATTTTCCAAGGTTTCTATGCTTATACGATAAGTAATAAAAAATTTCTTGGTAGCTTTGGGGCTGAATCACAATTGAAAGCTTTCATTTTGGCCAATAATGACTATCTACCATGACATTTTATGGGTGTCACACCACTTGCCTGTGTCCTTCTTTGAGTTCTCTTTTTTATTCTTTGCATGTTTCTTTGAATCATTATCTCATGTTGGTTTAAGATTGAATTTACCCCTTTTTCTCTAATTTATGGCACCAAATTTTTTCTTACCCTTGTGCTGAAAACTTTCCTTAATCTCGATGACTTAATGATAAGCCATTCCCAACGAAGAGATAACCAAAAAATCCACTTTTGTCTAGATGCATATGTGTAAGCCATTGTAGCATTTGATAACCAATTGTTGCTTGGAGACATGGATACCAAAGTTCAAATGCAAGGTATGAGAGATGTTGGTATACTCTAACATAGTCTAGTCTTCACCTTGGTGTAAGGTTGTCCATTTGATGCACTATTTTTCATAGCTTCCAATAGCTTGACACTTCTCCTTGAGGGCATCGACATAATACCACCATATGGGTTTTGTCCCATATATTTCAGGAACATTTCCGGCATGTTGCACACAATGTGTGTCCAATCAATATTTGACACGAGGAAGGTTTTCATGGGTATGAAGATCTTCTCATTGTTGGAAAAGTTGTGGACAAGAGAGAAATAATTGTTTGCTAATCTAATTTTCTCTCCAAAATTTTTGCATATATATTTCCTTCAAATAAAGGATTATATCAAAATTAATTTTATACCGAACCGTGTTGTTCCTTCAAAATCACCATTATATAATGTGCCTCGTTGCTATTGGGATTCACCATAAAGGATTTGGGAAAAATGATTTATCATCTCATTCCTCTAGTATTGGTCATGCGATCTATGGATCAACAATTTGATAGGAAATCCCCCCCTTTGTCTTTATTTGGTTTTCCAAGTGTGGGATGCTATGTAGGTTAACAAGGAAGACCTTCACAAGGCTCTATGAAATCAAGTCCCAACTCTCTGTACTTTGACCTCGTGGAGGACATGAACTAAAAATCAACATAGAGAAGATTGCTCTGATACAAATGATCCATATTGGATTGAGGACAAAATAAGGGAACACAATATTGCAGAAAGAACATAATATACAACATTGAACATAGATAATTAATGTGAAAATAATTTCTATTAATAATCAATGGTGACAGACACTACAATTTAAATAACAATACATAGTGGCTAGAATGGTGGTAGTGTATCTCTAAGGAGAGATGCATTGACTCTACTCACTTGCAAAAAATCCATAACAAGATGTACTTGAAACTATATTTTATAATAATGCTAAAAAAGCTCTAAGAGGTAAAAACCTTAATAATAGAGAACCCTAATGCTAACATGAAGTTAGCAGCAAGTGTGCACATTGTATTGGATGATGTTAAACTATTCGAAATGTGGGGGGGGAGGGGGGATGGGGGCTTGTTAAGAACATAACTTCATACTTATTTCTCCATTTCAGGTCTTCATTAGATGATTGAACATAGAATTGAAAATATGACATGGATGCCTAATTGTTGTGATAGAGCCTTGAAAATGCACGGGAAACCCCCAAGAAATGTACTAGAAGTTCATGACCTGAAAACTACTAGTGTCAAGTGTCAAGATCGTTTATGATATGACATTGAATGAGCAATAGACCTTTGTATAAAAAAACAAGATCTCAACTAGAAAATGCAACTTTTACTTCTCCACCTTATTATTTTTTTGCAACTTACACTAGATCAAGTATTAAAATGATGTTTATGAGTTAATATAACATTTTTTTCCAAGGAAAACCTTGGAGGTAACCCTTGGCACTTCCTTTCATTTCATCGATGGAACCCAATATAAATCCATTGCCATTGATCATGACATGTAACTCGATAGGGATGCCAAGTGAAACATACAACATAGGTAACCATTCCACAATTTTTATTTTTAATTTCCTAATCTAACTACTTATATTAACAGAGAAAATTACAGTCTTAAGGAGCTAGTTGGCCATAAGGGAAACCTAACCAACTGTAGAACAATAACTTATCATTAAGGGTCCTCATGGATTTGTATCTAGATTTTTTGAGGAGCTTATTTATAAGCATATTGAGACTATCCTAAACATTATAACAACAATTCATTGAAGTTCTATAAACATAACTATGATAACCGGGAAAAAAAAACCAAAAAAACAAACAAACAAACTTGGAGCCAGTTGAGACTAAGGAGAGTATTCATCGTCATTAGAAACAGAGATAACGGGGCATCTCATGAGCTGAGGCAAGCTAGTGGTCCTTAGCTTCATTTTCCTTCTCAACAAACTTGAATCTAGTGGTGGATTTCACTATAAGATTGATCTTAACATTCATTTTCATCATTTAGTCACAAAGCTCGTTAATCTGCAACATAATTTCATTCCACTCCTCCTACTGATCCAACAGATCATTACCCAACATTGATTTCATATGCCAATATAGCAGGACTGTCCGAAAATACTTCGTGTCTCAGGTACGAGAAGTCCCCACGTCCGAGATCCACGACTGCATTTTTCTTTTGCACATCTTCCTCATCCATTATCTTCTGTTCATGCTTCACCCTCGTTTTTGCTTCCACAATTTCCTTTTTAACTCTCATAGGGGTATATCGACAATAGCGAGAAGCAGAGGCACCAAATTCCTTCATGATCTTCGGATGGTGGATAAACCCTCTACCTTTGCGTCCATCCATGGCTTTGGAGCCTCTTGTTTTGACCATCACGATGTTGATTTCTAAAGTGATTTTCCCTAAGCATCCAAAGTGGTGTTTGTCTCGTTACCCTAGAGACTCAACATAGAGAAACAACCTGCAAGAAGGGTCCCTTTGGGAGAATTTTAGAGTTGAAACATAAATTTCCAGACACATAGTTGTTTCCAAAGTGCTTTATCGAGCTTCTTGAAAAACCAATTCATGCTTCTAACACATAATAGGCACAATATGCTTTGAGTTGAACTTTTATCCACGATCGTCATTGTAATCATATTCCATAACTTCTTGCTTGTCTACTAACCTTCTCTTATCCTTTGCTGACGTACACAAAAGGAGGTTCATCATGTTGTAGCAAGGGTTCAAAATGACTAAACATCCACTAGTACTTAGAGTGATTTGGGGCTGCATGTTTTGATGGATATACGATTAGATTAATGACTGATTATCCACATTAGACTTAAGTTGCTGCATCTTCATTAAAGCCAATCATGAGTGCAGAAGCCCCCTCTCACCTTACCACTTTCAAATTGAGGATAGTCCACAAAACTAATGTTAAAATAATAATTTTTAAATTTTAATAATACATCTTATATTAAAATTTTAAAATTAAGTAGTTTATTTTGCCCTCATGAAAAACTCTCCATAAATGTGAAAGGATTACTTTTAAATAACATCATATTTAGTTTGTAAAAGTTACTTTTAAATAACATCCTATTTAGTTTATTTAGAAGTGTAAGTAAATTTTCTTAGAATCATAATCATATGCTCGACATAAGTATACCTTATTCATCACAAGGTATACTATAAATTATACGTTGTTAAGGACGAGGGCACAATCACATTAGTTTTTCCATCAAAAGTGACCTTAAAGATTATGATAACGCCTGGTCACATTAGTTTTGCCATCAAAAGTGTAAATCTACAGCAAGAATGAAGCTCGTAGTTTTAACTTGTTTTAACTTTTCAATTATTCAATAATGAAGACGCATATGTAAGTGACTTAATTATTTTAATCAGCACCATATTGCACCTCACATACAGTTCGATAATCTCTGTGATTTTCTGGAAAAATGGACTATCAGTTACTCGGAGTACACAGTTTGCTGTTATCTTCCCTTCTTCACCATGTGGATCTTATGGAAAGCAAGAAATCACTGTATCTTTGAAGGGAAAAAGTGTTCTGTCCTCAATATTATTCAGCAGATTGGTTATCTCTCACAGATGTATTGTCCTCCAGCAAAGAAGAAAAAAAAAACCAGAGTATTGGGACCAGGGCCTAATCTTGTATATCCTTGTGGTTTTTTTGATGGAGCATCAGCAAAAAATATTGGAGGAGTTGGTATCTGCCTGTACTTGAATGAGACACATTCCTTCGAGTTTGTTGTGGGGACGGGACTGTGCACCAACACTAAAGCAGAATTGGTCGGGCTTTGGGTCCTTTTGCTTATCACCCAAATGATGGGGATTCCCACACTCAAGGTTTTTGGTGACTCATCAGTCATCATAAACTGGGCAAAGCGTACTGCTACCCTCTCTTCTCCTGAGCTTCATTACTGGTGTAGGGAGACTAGAAAGCTCTATTCACACTTTCTATAGCTGTCTTTCTGCCATATCTACCGTGAACACAATCAACATGCAGACCGTCTATCACCTGGGCTTTGGGCCCTTCTGCTTATCACCCAAATGATGGGGATTCCCACACTCAGGGTTTTTGGTGACTCATCAATCATCATAAACTGGGCAAAGGGTACTGCTACCCTCTCTCCTCCTGAGCTTCATTACTGGTGTAGGGAGACTAGAAAGCTCTATTCACACTTTCTAGAGCTGTCTTTCTGCCATATCTACCGTGAAAACAATCAGCATGCAGACCGTCTATCTAAAACTGCTCTTTCTTTGGCTCCAGGATTTGACACATTCTCTGAATTTTTTGATGGTCTTTTGATCACTTAGGATACTTTCAAGCTCATTTGAGCTGGTGCTTGGAGCATGATCTCCATTTTTCACTAGGCACCCTGTCTGTTTTAGGTTTGGAGCTGGCACCTTTAGATTGCAGCTCTGCTGCTCTTTTTGTACACAGTAGATATGGGATTTGACTTGACAGTATTATACTGATGGGTATATTTTTGTTGGATTAGCACTGATCTCTCACCCTTGCAGCATTGATGAGTTGTGTCTTTTCTTGATGTCAGACAATATGCCTCCTCTTTAGAACTATTCTATGAATGTAGCCCATATATTGGGTGGGCCCAACAGATGCCCTTTGATTCAATATGAATATCAAGAACAAAAAAATAAAGTCAAGTCAAGTTAATATTCAACTTAAGGATAATAATTTTTAGATATGTTTGTGTATGCATGTTTGCAATACCTAACATTAATTAACATTAAAAGAAAGCATGGATTTAAAGCTGGTTCTTCTAAAAATAAGACATATCGAGGGCTAACTAACTGTTTGCAGTGTGTCTCGATCGAACATATCCTATCAATCAATGGGGTGACAATGGCATGGCCTTTCCAATGAATGGCCGCGGAGGAATGAGTTCACACAGTTTGATGTCTTATCCTCTGTGCCATAAAACCCAAGTTCATTAAACACATTGAGATGAGATTTTGTATTAAATATTTATTTATTGCTAATATTCTTGTCACAGCTACCCCAGAATAAGACTATGAAAAGATAAGCCAATGGCCTGCCAAACAAATGATCTCAAATAGTTTGGAAAAATAAAAAAAATAAAAAATATAATGTAAAAGATTGTAAAATTTTGATAAATTTTTTGTCAAAGCACCAACTGGTGGTGGTTGACTGAATATGGATTACTATATACACTGCCTCTCATTACTATATACACTGCCTCTCACGGCAGGTATAATAACTATAAATTGGTGGGAGTTTATCTACTTATTTGGAATTTGATTCCAGCAAATTAACACATTCACTTTTGCTTGGAAATCCCAGAAGGAAGGATTAAAAATATTATTTTAAAGAAACATGGTTAGTATATAAAGTGGAAAATATTATTTTAAAGAAACATGGTTAGTATATAAAGTGGAAACATAAGTGTATTTAAAAATGTGATATTATTATGTGGTATTTTTATTATTTATTTATTTAGGTTTTGTTAAGAGGTGTTTTTAGAGTTTAAATAGGAGAGATGTGTCTGGTCTTTAACATTGACTTGGTACATGTAGACTTAATAAAAATAATAATAATAAAAATAAAAAAAAAATATTTTTTATAATATGTAACTAAAAAATAAAATTAAAAAATATTATACTCATTTAAATATACAACCATATTAGGGAAATATTCACAATCTTACAAAGTGAGTAGTAAAATTCAATTGACTTGAGTAATAAAAAGATAAATTATATACCTAAGAACATATAAAATTTAATTTTAAAATTTTAAAACACATTCATGTAATTATATATCAAATTTCAATTTAATTTGACACATTACAATGAAATATTACAACTATATTTATAAGGTCTTTTAAATGCAAATACAATTAGCAGGAAACCACGGGCCACTAAAACCATGTGTCTTAAATCACTTACATCCTTGCTCATTCCCAAGTCAAGGTTAACCCTAACATGTAAATGTCATTAAGTAAAGCAATTAAGTAAAGCACGGATGTAAGTGGTTTAAGACACATGGTTTTAGTGGCCGGTAGTTTAGTGCTAGTTGTATTTGCATTTAAAGAACCTTATAAATATGATTGTAATTTAAATTTTATGGTATTTATTTATTTATTGTTGTTAGATTGATTTTGAGGATAATCAACACTAGATGTTATCACACATGTTAATTATGGAGAGGTGTTATTTATCTTATTTATAAATGTTGGTTGTTTAGTTATTTTATTTAAAGAAAATTAAACTATTTGAAATAATAAGTAAAATCATAGATTTTTATTGGCATCATGTGTCTATAAACATTAGGTAGTTACTTATTTTTTATATTCAAGAAAATGAGATTTTAACCCATCAAAAGTAATTTAAATCTTATTCTAAATTCTATAAAAATCTTTTCAATTTCTTAAAATATTTAAAAAATGTTAATTTTCATTTTTTTCCATCTCCACTTACCTGTTTCCTTACGTTAAAAAAAACCTCTTATCTCATTAACAATAATTTAAATAATTTAAATCTTTATTTCAAAATCTATTAATCTTTAATCTATTAAAACAGTTTGAATTCCTTGTAATATGCCAAGATACTAATTTCCCTTTTATTTATTTATAATCATCCTAACTAAAATTAAATTGAAGTCATGAAAATCAATTATCCACTCAAATTGAGCTTCATTCATAAAGCAAAAATACCATATCCAATCACAGTGACAATATTACTAATAAGAAAAATCTCACCACATCTCTTTAGCAAAAGCTTAAAACAAAAAAAAAACTTGTAGCTTATGGGATGTGCCAGGAACACTTAATTGCCTATATTGTATGATTGTGTCGTAAATCTGAACCTTAATATTGTATGATTGTGTGGTAAATCTGAACCTTCCATTATATCACTGTTGGATACACATTTTGGTGGATTGTAGGTTATCAAAATTGAGACGATTAATGGCGAGACCTGCTGTGAAATTGCGTTTTCTCATGCTTACCATTCTGCTCAATCAACTTGAATTCTTCAGGCTATTATAACAGTCTTTACTACCACCCACAAGTCCAATGGCATTGGTACACTGTATCTGCTTCCCTGCTCATAATCACATTCACCTCACATATAATAATAATTCCAATCCCAAACCCATCTCACACACCAACCGGCCAAAAATTCTTATGGTATCTATTCCTCCCTCATTTGCCAGGAACATAACCAGAAATAGGAGAGCAATTGCATATATTTCATGCACATGCTCTGAGAATTCTGCTGGAATATCCCATCAGCAACATCTTCCAACTATGTCCGACATTTTAAGGGTAGCCGAAGTCCAAAACGTGAAACTCCAATTGAAATCCTTGGGACCTTTGTTCACAGTCAGAGCTACCAGTGTGGTCACTGGAGAGGAGGTGGGAAGGGCGAATGGATTCATTACAATATGGTTTGGAGGGAAAATATTGCACTTGGATTCCATCCGGATGACCCAACAAGCTTTCAAAATGCAGAAGTCCATCTTTGGAATGGGTTTGCTGTTGGGTGCCATGGCAATTCGACATGGTTATGATTGCAATTGCATTAAAGCAGAGCTGCTTGCCATAAACGACTCAGAGCTTTACCATTCAAAGGTATTGTTCTTTGTAATTGCTAAGTTTCCATTTTTTGTTCTGAGATGTTCAGTTAATTGAAAAATGGCTTGACATAATGTATCTGTATGTGTATTGTACAACGCCCTTTTTAATTTTTTTCATGGCTGGGCTTCTTCTGTCGGGAATGTTATTAAAACTATAATTTACATTGAGAATACAAATTACTGTACAGCATTGGGGATATAGGCTCTTGCTCCCTCAGATGTTCAGATATGACCTTATAGCTACATCATTTATCTCCTGACTGTTTCAACTCGACAGCATATTTATCATATTGTTAGATTTTGCAAAACAGTGACTAGCATATATAAATACTTATCATGTATAAGTTTTGCAATATAGCTTTGTACAGCATATATTTCTGATCCCCCTAATCTTATCCCCAGGAACATAGATATGCTAATACCAGAGGTTACCCAGATAAAAAATGCAGAGTAGCTGCCTTAATTCTACAGCTTCTGATATTATTAGCATACGGATTTGAGTTCAAAATCTCCGCTTCTAGGTTTGATGCAATTGTTACCAGCTTTATCGTTAGCTTAACAATGAACACATATAACTATAGAGATCTGCCTCAAATAAAATCCATAGCGATTTCGAGAATCCCCCAAAAATATCACCTAGCGACTGGCTGTTCCTTCATTTATATTGTATCATCAGTGGAGTTTTCTCTTCTTCTTTTTTTGCATTGGCGGCAGGTTCTTGTTTCATCTCTTTTTCCTTGCCAGGACCAAGCTACTTTAGCTTTTAACTCTTGCAACTCTGCTGCTTGAGATGGAGGAGTGTAACAGGACTCACTAGTGAAACTCGGAAAATCGCGAGTTTGACTTGGATCGCCCATAAAACGAGCCGATTCAACTCGGGCCGAGTACAACTCACATTGGCAGAGTATAAACCGCGACTTTGAGTGGGCTCGACGAGTTTGACTTGCGACTCAAATCGGATCGGCGCCCAATTTAACTTTAAAACCCGATTTTGGCTTCATTTTCTCTCATTCTTTGTTCTCTGTTTTGGGCAGTCACGAGCACGCGACAAAGGACAGTCAAAACTCGGCTACGGGAGGAAGAAAGTGAGTCAAAGAAGGCTACAGGGGAGAGAAAGCAAGGATCTAAGGTCATCTACAACAGCTGCGGGGCAACTAGGGCATCGCAAAATTGTCTTATACTGAACCAGATCACTGGTACTCCCTGTTTTTAACGTCTTACCGCCTGTTTTAAGTTGATTTAACCTCTTTTCTACCTCTGGCGGTAGTGCTACAGCCTGTTTCACTGGTACAAGCCGACGGCCTGTTTCACTGCTACATCCTGTGCCCTGTTTTAACCGCCTTTCAACTTATTGAGGTACCCCTACAGGCTGTTCACCTCACTCTTTTACAGTTTTACTGTTGTTTGTATCTTTGTCATTTAGAAATATCTTAGTTTTTATTTTTGTCTTTTTGTCTGTTATTTAGGTTGTTTTTTTATGTTATTGATTTGCACTTTGCAGGATAGGGCCTAAAGTTGTGGTCACTGATCATTAATCAGTATTACAGGATAGGGCCTAGAGTTGTGGTCTCTGATCAGTAATCAGTATTACCAATTAGTAAACAGTGAAACTGTGACAGTGTGAAAATGCCAAGGGAGAAAGACTTTGCTTGGGCTTACTGTGAAAAGATTCCAGGGTCAGCTAAGCTGCTCTGTAAATTTTGTAGAGAGCATTGTAGTGGTGGAATTTTTAGATACAAATACCACATTGCTAAGATTCCTGGGCATGACATTGTTCCTTGCAAAAGTGTTCCTGAGGATGTTAGACACCGGGCCAGCTTGGCCATTGATTGCATGAATGCGATGAAAATGAAAAAAACAAGGGTAAATATGGAGATGGGAAATGTTGCAGCTGGACAAACATCCTCTAATACCCCCTTGTCACCTCCTTCAGTTGAATCCTCAATGCCTGGCCCATGTTTTCATCTTCCAAAGCCAAACATGGTTCAAAGTCAAATCCAAATGCCAACTCCTCCTCCTATTCCTACAAATTTGAACAGTGGAGGTGGAAATGTAAACACTTTTTTTGCTCCCCACACACAACTAGGTGCCCAACCTAGCTTGGATGGCACGGTTTGGAAAAAAAATGTCCATAAGCAAGCAAGGAAGGCCATTGCTAACTTTTGGTACTATTCTGACATCCCTTTCAACTGTGCCAAAAGCTCTTATTGGCAGTCTATGATTGATGCAGTTGCTATTGCAGGTCCGGAGTTTAAAGCCCCTACATCTGAGAACCTTAGGACAGATCTGTTTTTAGAAAGTGTTGATGACCTCAACCTTGTACTTGCTGAGTTTCGTACATCATGGGTAGAAACAGGGTGCACCATCATAAGTGATGGATGGACAGATAAGAGGAACAAAACTTTGATAAATTTCCTCGTTTCTTGTCCAAAGGGAACAATGTTTCTCAAATCATTGGATGCCTCAGACAAAGTTAAGAGTGCTCAACTGATTTGTGAAATGATGGAAGAAATTGTTCAAGAAGTGGGCGAAGAACATATTGTGCAAATTATTACAAACAATGCAACTGATTTTATGGCTGCTGGTAGATTGTTTGAACTTAGGCACCCCACTATATTTTGGAGTTCTTGTGCTGCACATTGCATAGACCTAATGCTTGAGGACATTGGTAAACTTCATTGGATACAAGAGGTTGTGGATAAGGCAAAATCCATAATCAAATTCATCTACAATCACACAAATGTCCTTTCCACCATGAGAATATACACCGAAGGCAAGGAACTTGTTTGTCCTGGAGTGACAAGATTTGCATCAAACTTCATCTCCTTGCAATCTGTGGTAGAGCAAAAGGTCAATCTGAAGAGGATGTTTTTGGGACCTGAGTGGATAGCCTCTAGACATGGAAGAACCCTTGAGGGCATTGAAATTGTTGCTCTTTTCTTTAATGATGCTTTCTGGAGAGATGCTGAAGAGATCATTGTCGTGACAAAACCACTTGTCAAAGTGCTTAGGTACTTAGTTTCTAAACCCTTTTAATGTTCATCAATTCAATTTGAAGTCAAACTTCATTGCATCTTCAAATTTCATTTAATGTATAAAGTCTTAGATTGATATGAAAAACCAAATGTTTGACAATTGACTTTAATGATTGATCTTTCAGGATGGTTGATGGTGAGAAACCCACCATGGGTTACATTTATGAGTCAATGGATCTAGCCAAGGAGGCCATCAAAGCAAAATATAAGAATGATGAGACCAAGTATATGCCTCTTTGGGATATCATTGATGAGCGGTGGAATATGCAATTGCACTCGCCTTTACATGCTGCTGGATACTTTTTAAATCCAGCATATTTTTATGATAAGACCAGATTTAGTGAGGATGGGGAGGTTGGTCGAGGACTTATGACTTGTATTGAAAGGATGAACCCAGATCAAGAAGTCCAAAGTCGCATCCTTGCCCAGCTACAAGATTATAGGACGCCTTCAAAATTGTTTTCCTTTACCAGTGCTATACGTGAAAGGACAAGATTGTTGCCAGGTATTTTGTATTTTGTTTTATAATTTATTATCTTGATTATTTTAAGTTTTTTTTGTCGTCAATTATCAATCTTAACTCTGGAACCCTTGTCACTTGCCAGGTATCTGGTGGCAAAATTTTGGCAGTGATACACCAGATCTTAAGAAATTTGCCACTAGAATCTTAAATCAAACTTGCAGTTCTTCATGTTGCGAGCGAAACTGGAGCATGTTTGAGAAAATTCATTCCAAGAAGCGCAACCACTTGACACAAAAGTGCTTCAATGACTTTGTTTTTCTCCACTACAACCTTTGGCTTCGCAACAAGCAATTACTTGGTGAGACACTTAAGTCTTAAAGGCTTAATCATTTGTAATCTGAATTTGAAGGATTGGTTTAAAGTTTAAACACTTAAGTTGCTCCATGACATCGTTAACATAGCTTCGGTTTCATCCTTCCATTCTTCTTGCTTATCATCGTGGCCCATTTTCACCTCCTTAATGGTATCCAACATCCACTCTGTAAGCTTTAATTGAACACCATTCACCTCATCAATCAGCTTGTGCCTGATACCTAGAATGATGCCTTCTATATAGAAATCCAAATCCATAGTCAATCTAGAGAGCCTCTCCAGATCTCCACTAGCAAAGGCATAGAACCAGACTTCCAAAACCATCATTGCACAACCATTGATACCGACCTCTTGTTAGCAAACAACCAATGCTTTATAGATAATTTCATGTATGGAGATTGTACCCATCTAGATGAGTTCCTCCTTGCTGTGGTAACTAAGGAAAAAATAACTATTTCCAGCTCACAAGATGCTTCTAATAAAACATACTTGATCATGATCTTCCATGACTTTGATATGCCTTGGTAGATCTATCGAGTGACTCTTACATACCATTTCGTATCTTCTCTAAATTAGCATTCTTATCTTCTCCAAAATAGTAGCTTAACATATCATATTTAAATTAGGAATCTCATCTTCTTTTCTTATCATTTTCTAAATTAGCCTTCTTACCTTATCCAAAATAGTATCCTGCCTTATTTTATCTCCTCTAGAGCTATTCTTAGAATTGTTTTTATCTTGTCCTATTGTTATCCTGCCTAATTTTGGAGGTATAAAATATTATAAATCTATCTAAACACACTAGTTCCAGGGTTTAGGGAAGTTTTTGGGTAGAATCCATTCTATAGATACTCTATGAGATACTAATTCCATGCCCAAGTGTGGCGCCCATACTTCCTTGGAGACTTAGGCCTGAGTTGGTGCCCACACCTACTTTGGAAAATTTACTCTTATGATCAGTTTGAACTTTGAACCAATAATAAAAGAGTGTCTGTTCAAATGTGTAAAAAATTTAGATTTTGATGTTAATCAAGAATTTTAGATTTATGCTTTTAGCAATGTCTTTTTTTCCAATTTAGTCCTAATCCAGTTCCTCTCCTTGTCCAAAATCCTTTCCTTAATTTGTCCTATGGCACCTATGGCATTAGCACCAATTCTTGTGTCAAGAATGTTGTCAGGCTAAGTTATGTTTCGAATCTTGATGGTGGGTCGGCAGTCAGATGGAAAGTTGGTTGAATAGATAGGCCATATGTTTTACTTCTATCCACCTCAGACTGATGATTTTTTCCTGTATTTATTCTGGAAATTAGATCCCAAATTCCATAACTTCTTGTGTGTTTATTAATTTCATTTTTTGCTGGCAAAGCTCAGGCCTCAAATGTAACTCCATGCTTACCCACATTCTCACAATGGCATGGAAAGTATGCACTGGTTACTTACAGCTACAAATTTTCAATCATCATAACTTCATTCACAGTGGTGCCAAAAACAAAAATCACTCTACCCAAAAGATGCAACAAAGTTGCTTGAAAAAGGATGAAGATGGACATTAAAGTTCATTAGTATGCCTCTGCATGCCTTGAAGAGAGGGCATTCCCTATCTGTACAGGAATTACCTCATTGTGGATTGGATAGGATTAAATGCATACAAGAATGGTGACATATTGCTTCTCCTTCTCTATTTTCTGTATTCTCAAATAGCAATAGTATTGTATAATGACAATTTCTTTCCTACTGGATATAGGCGGTCCAGTATCTCTACTTGGAGTCCATATTGAACATTGGAAAAATGTTTTCCATCTTCTTATATTGTCATGTCTTGGTCTAGTAGTAAAGGAACAGTTGTTTTGGTTGGAACAAGCAGTTATTATTGAGCAGTATTCATCATTTCAATTTTAGTGAATCAATTTCACTTGCATTCACAACATAGAACCTGACCTCGAAGACAAATGTGCCTAAAAATGCCAGAATATTCTAGGGCTATTCTGATAAAACTTGATCTTACTGTGATTTCTTTTGGTTTTGCACAGCTTGTTAGATTTTACACAAGGATGGGGTTCAAGGCCGTATACGAAGTTACAGGGTCATCTTTTGCAGACATAATTCACATGCTAGCATGGGGTGGAATAGGGACACGGATGGATGCAGGCATTCAAGAATTATTGACAAAATGGTCTCACAAGTTTAGGCCTCCAAGTTAAGGTGATTGATTGATTTCAGGTTTGAAGTTATCTGATGGTCAATCAGTGTTCTCATTTTGGCAATCAGTGTTCTCATTTTGGCACGTTGTCTGAGACTGTGCTAAGGCTTGGATATTTTACTTTGACAAATCACGTACATTAATTTTGAATTTTCATTTCCTTTAGTCTCTAATTAGTTGAAAGCTAAATTTTCAAATGCCTCTGATAGAATAAAATTTGTTTGTTTGTAATATGTATCCTATATGTAGTGGAGTTACTGACTTAGTGCTCACAAAAATTTCAAACTAAAAGTTTGACGATGGGACTTCATTTCTTTAAAGAGCTAGAAGGTGGCCAAATGTGGGTGAAGTATGCATTTCCTCCAATCTCTAATTTGAACAATTGTTAAATCTGGAATAGTTACATGGGCGCAAGCATAGATGGGTTATGGAAGCAAACTTTCAACTGAAAGCTTTGTTAGTGTGGCTTTATTTTTGAGGAGAGCTTGACAGCGTAAGTGCAAAATGTGAATGAAGGATGCCATAAAAACTCCTTGGCTATGGGGATGATTGTAAATGCAGGTTTGAAACACTAGTAACTAGTCATATTTCAAAGCATTCATTGTTTTCACATTGAATGTATGACTAGCACAACAATCAACTA
Source organism: Pseudotsuga menziesii (assembly GCA_001517045.1). Taxonomy (NCBI): domain Eukaryota; kingdom Viridiplantae; phylum Streptophyta; class Pinopsida; order Pinales; family Pinaceae; genus Pseudotsuga; species Pseudotsuga menziesii. The sequence goes on along the minus strand of LPNX011210801.1, from coordinate 343,876 downwards.
CTAAACCAAATTTCATGTGTTTTCTGGGATGCCAGATATAATGCTTGAAGAGATTCCTGACAAAGTAATGCAAGTGCAAAATGTGAATGAAGGATGCCATAAAAACTCCTTGGCTATGGGGATGATTGTGAATGCAGGTTTGAATAACTAGTAACTAGTCATATCCTCATTCACAGTATCAGTGATCCTTGGACCACTAATAGCTTCTCCTACAAACTATAGAAATAAGTATTGCTATAATGCCACACATTATAGTACAAAATGTGAATAGGTGAGATATTATCATTATATATAGATCCTAAAACAGCTGTGATCACCGGGGTTTGAGTCATCATCATAACATCACCACAGAACTGCAATCTAGAGCAATTACAACTCTAACAAGCTTGATTCTCATTAATTGTCGATGATACAAATTATAGTACATAACCTGAAATGTAAAGCATATGTGCATATTGATTTGACCTTGACTAAAGGTACATGGAATCTTCATTATCTTTTTGACGTTTACTTAAATGTGTTTGGTAACATTGTTATCCAAGATTTTATTGGTCTTCTATATGTTTCTTATGAAAATTGTTTATTGCTCTGCTCAAGAATTGATTTGCAGATTATAGTCTTATTGTGAATCAAAGCTCATCAGCTGAAGATGCGGAGAAATTCAATATTTTTAATGCACCGATTCCAAGACTGAAACAGTGTAGAAGTATATTGTCATAGATAATGTATATAAGACGAATTCATTTTCCCTAAAAATACTACTCTCACAAATTGTTTGGATGATTCAAGCAGGCAAATGGTATTTAAGTTTATATCATAGAAAAGCCCTTGTGCTTGATATTCAACTAAATGGGATCCAGACTGACTATGTAGTACGGGCATGAGTTGGTAAGAAATCCAACTGATTCAAGACCAGGGTTGATGCTTCATTATGTTTTTGATAGTGTATCTGCCTCGTGCACATAATATAAACAAAATAGCCTTGATGCGTGTCAGGGTATTATGTACCTATTAAAGGACCAAACCCATGACCTTTTATATTATGCCCATAGCTTTGATATTTTTGTTGTCCCTGGCTCTCTATTCAGGGATGTTGTAATCATGTAACATTTAAGGCTTTTTATCTTGGTCGCTTTTTCATTTGTTGGATGGTGGGTAGAGGCAACATGTGTTGCCTTGGTTTCTGTTGGATAGATAATTATGTGTTCTGCATCATGTGATTTATGTTTACTGCTCAATGTCTACTCTCCTTATCTTGGTCGTTCATTGGCATTTGCTTAGACAATGGGTACATGCAACATAGGTTGTCTTGTCAGCTGGATAGAGCATTCTGGGTTATTCATTATGTTATTTTGATGTACTGCTCAATCTGTAGTCCCAAACCCCAGTCTTTCGTCGTCTATGAAAATATTGGAGCAATTGGAGAACAAAGGAGAGGCATTGTTAGAAGGGGATACTGAGATGGAAAAGATAGTGTTGTCTTTGTTTCGTTTGAAGACCCAGGGGATACGAGAGCAAGAAGGTCCATTTGTCAAGCTATAATTGATACCAAATGGGGTGTGAAGGATATCTTGGCGCGTCTTGTCCATTAGGTTGTGGGAAGCAGTGTGTTTCGGAAGGAGATTCAAGTCTTCATCCAATGAGACAAAGAGAAATATCTTGAGGTTAGTGCTCCTCAGGAAAAGGATGAGGCAACCATCCTGATAGAGTGGCTATTGCAGAAGATAAACATAAGAAAAACAAATGGCTTGGTTAATGATGACCAGCAATTGGGCAATAGATCTATGCGTGTCAATTTTTGACTATGAAATGAATACATTAACAAGGATATAAGAATCCTGGTTGTTCAGAATTGTTTTGTTATTGTTAGAAAAAATCTAATACCAAAACTGAGGCTATGGTCTTTGCATTCCTTTTTTTAATATATAGTCTAAGAAGTCAAAAGGTACAATGCCTAAATGCACGGTAGTGATAAGCATAGATCTATTTGAAAATAAGAAAGGGCCCAAAATCTGAAGATTAGGCCTGGGAGTAGACCTTATTAAGTTAGTCCATTTTTGTTAAGGTCAATTGTAGTATTCAAAGGTCTCATGTCATCTCTTATTGTAGAGATAAACACAAATCTGTTATGAAGATGGGCATATAACTATGTTATAAATGTGATGAAAAAATTATTTTGTACCTACCAAAATAATGCACAGCTTTTGGGTCCGACTTTGTTCATTTTTTGCTATTTAGAGAACTTATACACTAAAGTTGTATGATGTATCGTGAATTTATTGAACCATTGATCTGTAGGCAATGAGTGCAATTGAAAGGTTTAATTGTGCAATGGAAATGAATGAACAATGTACACCGAACAAGACAAATTTCAGAGAAAACTGATAAGAATTGCTCAATAAATTACAACATTAATCTTCATTAATTACAACTATATACAACGGTGTTACATAAAGGAGAATTCGAATCATGTGGATAAGATTCGAATCTACCAATTCAATCCTGACTGACTGGCTAACTAGAAGTGTCTAAATCACTATCGGAGCTCACTAGTCTAACTCCACATGTCTAATTCAGTCTATCAATCAGTTAAACTAGTTAAACTGATGAGGTAGGTGAGAAATGATGCCTACTCCCATGCATCCATGCAGGACTGGCACTAACTGAACTAAAAGACATCTAATTGAATGTAATTGAAGGTTAATTTAGCATAACTACTTACTTACTACAACCAACTGATGGACACTGCTGGTGGCACTCAGAGTGACTCCTAAAATGAAGGGATTGGTCTCAGAGGCACATTAACTGATGCATGAACATGCAATAAGTGGCAGTTAACTTCTATGTGTTCCCCACACTCTAGTGGTTGGTATTGGTGGCACCAATGGCACCAGTGGACCCAATGGCACTGGTGGACCCAATATCATGGTGACACCAAACTCAAGTAAATGAATCCTAAGTTAGGCAAATAGATCTAATAGACTATATATGGACAAGGGAGGATGATAGAATCCTAACACCCCCCCTTAATCTTAGCTTAGACAACTATGGGCTCTGACAACTAGGCCAAAAGTCACCCATTACAATCTAAAAGAATTAAAAACTGCTTAATAAATCGAGGAAAATGGGGAAAACTTCATGGGAACCCCCCGCCTCAAAATAAGCAGTAATTAGGAAAACAAGCTATACTTAAGAGAAAATTTTCCTCTTTGGGTAAAAAACATGTAAAAAAAATTGCTGCAATTTGCAGCACTATGCAACAACAAATGTAGTATCTTGGTTCTTCTGTGTAGTAGCATCCTGAGACTGTGCATGTGAACCTCTCCAAATTAAATGATTATGTCTGGAGGAATTTTCTTCTTTTGAAGAAGAAGAATATGCTCAACTGAATCAGGAACATAGCAAGATGAAAACTGGACCCATGTAGAGCAACTGATGAGAGAGCAAAAGTGCTTGAGAATTCGAACCATGTGAGGAAGACCCAAGCAATTGATATATTGCAGCCTTGAACAACAAACCATGTGAGGTAAAATCAACTCCAAGTGTTAGGAACAAGTGTCCAGACGAATGCAGAATGTCTCCATCTTTACTAGTTCTGTGAGGAGATGAGCATGTGATCAAGTAGGAAGGTAGAGAAGCTTTGAGATAGTGGAGAGCGAATGCTTGAGCTCCATAATCTGATATAGCTTCAAAAATAACCAATGATTCACAAAATATAATATTAGCAAATTCATGAGAGAAAACTGACATCAAATCCCCAACAACAATTTTGAAAGAGACTTGAGGTACTTGATTTTTCACACCAAAATTGATGAGAACAACTACAAGCATTACTGAAGGCTCTTGAAACTTAAAACCTGAACCAAATAAGGTCATATCAGATCCAAGAGTGTGGAACAAAGCCAAGTGCCCCATCGAAATGGTAGATATGCAATTTTCTTCTTCTTCAACAAAAATATGAGTATTGGTGCATGCAATCATGTAGGAATTTGCTGGAAGCTCTAGACCAAAGAGAGTGAATGGATCACTCCTAAAATATGATATTTCTTCCAAAAGATCCAAAGTATTACTTTTCTGCACACCACCAACAACATTAGAGAGAGAAATTCCTTTTCATTTTTTGAAGCAATCACTCGCAAACTTTGCACATAATTTAAAATAGAAGAATGGCACTGGAGAATGTTTGCATAGAACGGAATGAGAGGTTTTCTTCAATAACAGAGATTTGAATGTCTTCTTTTGGATCAGCTATATGAGAAGATGAGATATCAGAGATCTCATAAACTTTTAGAGTAGCAGGAGGAGTCACTTTAAGGAGACTTTCTTCAATTCGAATTGACTGTGTTGAAGATTCTGCTTCTTCTTCATCTTGAACAACTTCATTAGAGAGAATAGATGCCGATACTTTTGAAGAAAGAACTCTTGTGGTGTTGGGTGTGCTCTCCAAATTGCTATAATGAGCTTCATTGTGCTAGCCAAAGTTCTATCCGATTATGTCTAGAGATCCTTTGGGTATTCAACAAAATCAATAAGGTAGCGCAAGCTTGGAGAAAAGGCCAGACATATTGTTCCAAAAGATCTATCGTCATCATTTAGCTAGTCATTCTCATCTTCATAAGTCTCTTTACCAAGTCCAATAGATACCTTACATAGACCTTGTCTCTTTAGAGATGAAATCATCTTCAATTTCCATTATGAATATCTTGTGAATGGAGTAAGAAGAGGAATTGATAATCTCGAATCCATAGGAAGTTGTACCTGCAAAATATCACTGCAAAACCAAAATCAATTCACAATCATGTTAGAATCAAGCCTTCCATCTCGACATGTACACTTTCTCTGGGTTCCTCACACCTGCAGAGACTTCTCTGGACGAATCCAGAGTTAACAAGGCAAAAATTGCAGTATTTATGTGGAAACCCAGCTCCTTCTGGTGTACAATGGAGATCATACAGACTTGCTACTAGCCTGAACAAGGCTCTGATACCATGTTTGAATTATTGAACCTTTGATCTACATGCAATGAATGCAATTGAAAGGTTTAATTGTGCAGTGGAAATGAATGAACAATGTATACTGAACAAGACAAATTTTAGAGAAAATTGATAAGAATAGCTCAGTAAATTACAACATTAATCTTCATTAATTCCAATGATATACAACAATGTTACATAGAAGAGAATTCGAATCATGTGGATAAGATTCGAATCTACCCACTCAATCCTGATTGACTGGCTAACTAGAAGTGTCTAAATCACTATCGGAGCTCACTAGTATAACTCCACATGTCTAATTTAGTCTATCAACCAATTAAACTAGTTAAACTGATGAGGTAGTTGAGAAATGACGCCTACTCCCATGCAACCATGCAATACTAGCGCTAACTGAACTAAAAGACATTTAACTGAATGTAATTGGAGGTTAACTTGGCATAACTACTTACCTACCACAACCAACTGATGGAGGATGCTGGTGGCACTCAGAGTGGCTCCTAAAATGTAGGGATTGGTCTCAAAGGCACATTAACTGATGCATGAACATGCAATAAGTGACAGTTAACCTCTATATGTGTTCCCCACACTCTAGTGGTTGGTACTGGTGGCACCAATAGCACCAGTGGACCCAATATCATGGTGGCACTAAACTCAAGTAAATGACTCATAAGTTAGGAAAATAGATCTAATAGACTATATATGGACAAGGGAGGATTATAGAATCCTAACAAATCGTAGTATTCAAATGTCTCATGTCATCTCTTGTTGTAGAGATAAACATAAATTTGTTATGAAGATGGGCATATAACCATGTTAAAAATGTGATGGAAAAAATTATTTTGTACTTACCAAAATAATGCACAACTTTTGGGTCTAATTTTGTTCATTTTTTGCTATTTAGAGAACTTATACACTAAAGTTGTATGATGTATCGTGAATTTATTTTCATTGTTATTTTTTGGATACGTTACAAGTTGGCCGAGCTCGACCATTATTTGAAAATGGAAATTTAATTTGAAGTTATTTCCTCTGTAAAGATGTTTGCAATTTTAAGAGTGTTTTTACTCAAAAAGTTGAGAGAAAGTCCTTGATTGTTATTCAAAGACACCTTATTTGAAACATTGAGAGACAGCGTTGCTTAATTTTTTAATTGATGGGTGGTGTCGCTGTTTATTGACTTTCATGCAATGCATTAAAATGATAAATTATTGAAATACTTGTATTTCTATGCTCAATTGTCTGTGTCATATTGCCTCGGCTTATCATAGACTTATTGTTTGTTGTTTATCTTGTTTCACATTCAGAGGGCTATCCCCTACTTTAAGTCTTTGGATCTTTTCCAGTTTTTTAATCCTGTAAGGATCTCCTATCCTAGTTGAAGAAATAATTGATATCTACTCTGCTACTTCTGGTCTTTGGGGAGTTGCCTCTTTCTACTCTGTTGTGCTTGGTTAGTTATTGGTTCCTTCTCTCTTGAGTGGCTTGTTCTACTTATTTCCTTGTACTTCCTGTGCAAGTTCTTATACCTCTTCTCTGCATCTTTATACTAATTTTGGGATTTCATCATTTTGTCCCTTAAGATCTTAATACCTATTTTTTCTATAAACTATCCATGCGTTTGTTTGGGAATCGATTCCACTTGCATCCATTTCCTCTACTACCTTCTCTAGGTGTTGTGCCTGGTCCACTCTATTCTTCTCTCCCTTTACCATCCAATGCTCTATGTGTTTAGCTTACATGTCGGTTAATCAATGTTCAAAGAAAATTTACAAGAAGCTTCATAAAGTGCGTGGATTCTATTCAATAAAAAGTGTTCTTCGCTCCCTTTACCATCACTTCTTCGCTCCCTTTCCCATCCAATGCTCTATGTGTTGTGTTTGCATGCCAGATAATCAATGTTGAAAGAAAATTTACAAGAAGCTTCATAAAGTGTGTGTATTCTATTCAATATTAAGCGTTGCACGTTTCTGTTGTGTAAAGAAGTGAATCTAGCTAAATACTTCATCAGTTTTTTGTTGTAGATGAAAATATCTTAGAAAATAATATTGTAGCATTGGGAAAAAAGCTGGTTTTTTCTCAACATTTTCTAAGAAGAGAATTGGTGCTAGGAATATGGTCATGTTACCTATTATGCTAGACGTATTTTGGTAAGTACTAAAACATAAATTCTGTTAACTATTTAAAGGGATAGTTTAACTAACGGTTGTGAATGTTGTATAGTTTAACTAACTATTGTCAATGTTGTTGGACATTTGATTAATTACTTGGGATGATGTTTTAATTATTAGCCAAGTTTTTGTTACTTGAATTAAATGTCAACTAAAGTACTTAGTTATAAAATATGGAATATACACTAATTAAAAACATATAGGAAAATAGTCGCCATCAACTAAAGTAAAATGTTTTAAAATATGGAAATCATGAAAGATATGGTAACTAAAAACATATATAATTTTTTGGTATGTGAAAGAGAAAATATGTCCATATATATTAAACTAAATTTTATATCGAAAAGTAATAAAATATAGAAATCATAAAAGATATAATATTAAAAAAACATATATATATTTTTGGTTTTAAAAATGAAGATGAGTGAGTATATACATTAAAATTAATATGGAAAATAGGAAAAATATAGCAATTAAAAGCATATATATATATATATATATATATATATATTTGGTATGTAAAAGAGAAGGTATGTCAATATATGTATTAATTTTTTTTTTATATTCTAACCTGTCTGAACTTAAGTTATTGAGAAGTTGGAATGCTTTGGAAATTGGGTATATAGAACAAATAATAACAAGTGTACATACATTTAAATAGCATATTATATTATATGTATATATATGCATTTAAAAGCATATGCACATATATTCAAAGGACATATTAGATTACAATATATTTATTATAAGATAATACCAAATATTGAGAGGTTGGGAGGCTTTGAGAATCATATATATAAAACAATTAATAACAAGTGTACAAGGCATATTGGATTACAAACTTACATGTATTCAAAGGGCATATTAGATTACAATCAATCTATTTATTATTGGGCAATAACAAATACATCATGATATAAAACACAACCATTTTCAAACTTGCAAGTTCAACCTTTAGGTTTTTTTTTAATATAGAATTCAAATTTATAGAAGTAAAGACATGTTTTATAATTTACAAAAGCTTTGAATGAGAATATTTGGTAATGTAAACACAATCAATTTTTTTCTTTTTAATATTTTAAATTGGCAAGCCAAGAGCATAGTTATTTCTGTTTATATTTTAAATTGGCAAGCTAAATAGTATAGTTAATGTCACTTTTCCCTTTATGAAGAATCTCTTGAATAAGAATTATTGTAATGTAATAATAATTTTCATGGTCTCTTTATATTTTAAATTGGAAAGACAAAAACACAATTAATTTTGTTTATATTTTAAACTAGCAAATTAAAGAGTATAGTTAATGTGACATCTCTTTTTACGAAGAGTCCAATATTATAGTCATTACCAAAAATGACTGTTCTTCAAAATTGATTTAGACAGTTTTTTTTGTATGTAAGCAATGATACCTTCTATTACTGATATAAATTAAGGATAATTACAATGAAATTTTTTGAGTTTCTTGAGGCATACGACTTAACCACATCTCGACCCATACTAGGGAGCCCGATCATAGAAGTTCTACCCAAGATAATGCACCCAAAATGAAGCCAAACTTTGGCCTGGTGGTCCTTAAACTGACAAGTTTCCCCCCCTGGATTGACTATGTCTACACAAAAACTGAGTATGATAACAAGAAATTACTGGCATCAAAACGTAGAAAAAGAAGTCACAGTACAGACTACCCGCAACAACAACCCCCTTTCGGCTCATGGAGCTAGCGGCTCGTTGGTGGGCCTAGCCGCTCCATCCCTTGTATTTTCGGTTTCCTGGGAGAGATATCCCGCCAACACATCATCCACTGAGCGCGCTCCCTCCAAGCTGGTGTGCTTGCCACGCTTGATCAGCGCAATGGCCTCTCTGATTGCCTTCACCGTCCAGTTGTGAGCTTGAAGTTCTCTGGCCAAGAGAATTCTTACTGCCCAAAACATATTAGCAACAATCATTCGTCCCTGGTGGGACTCCAGTTCCCTTAGGAGGGAAACCTCCATAAGTGCTATTTGAGCCTTAGTGGTTTCTTGGGTCTCTGCGATGTACTGAGATCCCCAGTTAAAGTCCAAAGGGAGGATTTCATCCGTCACCCTCATCAAGTTGCTCCGAAATCCTTTCCTCCCCTAAGCGAACCCTCTCGCCAGTACTGCGTCGAGAGCCTCTCCTACTACGCATGCGCCATCTGGGGGCCATTATGCACATAACAAGGGTTCCCGAGGTGAAAGAAATCCCACCAACTAACTGAAGCCAACAATTCTGATAATGCACAAAAAACCACATGACACCCGGTCTAGGAGGACGAGCACTTATACAATTTTGAGCTGGCATTGGATGTATGGACGTCATTAAATTTAAATGACTGAACCCTTTCTCCAGACTGTCCATGGTACACACACTCATTCCTTCGTACTCACTGATCTTAATCAGATCATCCCTTACCCACATGTCACATGCTTCAATTCCGCGAAGATCCAGGAGTTGCTTCGGCTTCATCCTTTCCCACACTCTGCATCCTGCACGAACATCATTTCTTCTGTTAATACTTCTATCCTTCCTCTTTCAGGCGTTAATCCCTTGTGCTTGAAACGAGCCTTGAAGAGACTGTTGTGCCATCATTTAAGGTATACGGGGCACATGAACTCTAAACCTAGGTCCTTGCCTCGTGTCGCAATTGCCACTCGTCCTATCCTCCCCACCTCCATTTGTCGTAATGATTCTCCCCAGCTGTAAGGTGGTGAGGGATGATGAGTAAAGTGTGGTAGAATCCCCCTTCCCACTTCAATGCCTCGTGGTGGTCGTATCGATTGGCCTTTCTCCTCCGTCAGTCGGGTCTCTTGCCAGATGGCCTATGTCGGTTGCAGCAAGTGCCATACATCGTTGTCGCATTGTATGGTCACAGGTGTCTACCAACGGGCCTGCATGAAAGGGGACCTGCACTCCCACCCCTTTGTTGTCCAACACATCAACCACCTTATTCCCTTGTCTTCGAACATGCATGAACTGGATGATCGGGGTGGTGACCAACAAACGTTGAAGCTCAATCAACCTGCTCTCCCACTTCCAATTCTGAGAGACTTTGGAAATGGTTGATCCCCGTTGTATTCGTCTCGTTGTGGTGATAATGAGCATGGAGTCCCCCTCCAACAGCAGTGGTGTCCATGACTGCTGCAGTGCCCACCTCAAGCCGCTAACCAGGCCTTCCAATTCTGCTACGTTATTCGTGGTTTCTCCAAGGTCTCCCCAGAAGATAGTGATCACAGTGCCTTCAGTATTATGATTGACCCTGCCATATCCAACTAGGCCAGGATTCCCTTTTTCTACCCCATTAAATTTGAGTTTGAAGGTACTCATTGTTGAGCAATGCTAGGAGTCAAGAATTTATGGGGGAACGACCAGAGCGCACGAACTGCCAATGGTCGCAGGTTAACTAAAAATACCCCAGTCATTCAATATTTTCCTTTCTACATTATTCGCTTTGATTGTTGCGGATTGCCATTGAGTGAGAGTGAGTGTTTCCTTTAAGTGAAGTTCAATTAGCTGCCAAACTGCCTCTATTGTCCTCTTCTTTTCCTCAAAAATTCGTCTACTCCTCTCCTTCCATACTTCCACACCACAAACCTTGGGAATAATTCCCACATTATGTTGAGAAGCTTTTTTTAAAGACTTGATATGGCCATGTATCTAGGGTAAGATCTAGGCGTCCCTTAACCCTGATGCTTTTTCTGAACTTCTCCTCTTCCATATCCCAGAGGGAGGATATCATTGTGCATCTTTCCAGTAGGTCGTCAATGGTTTCAGCCTCCTTATAACAAAGACAACATCAAGAGGGGGCGGTCACACCTCTTTTCACAAGATTTTACCAGGTTAGGATACGTCGACGTAGTAACAACCAATTGAAAGTTGCAATTTTGGGCCAAAGGTTCCCCTTCCATACCTTGCTCCTTTTTTACTCCTTCAGCATTCTATGTGTTTCCATAAGTAGACCCACTGCCTTTGCAATACTAAAATTACCTGTATTGGAATACCCCCAACAAACTTTGTTTGGTCCGTCCACCTTGGGAATCCTGTGGGCACATAGTTCCTCGTAAAAATTGTCCAGGTTCTCTTCGGGGGCACATGATTTCCACCATATTTTGGGATTCCATTCCCAGAATTTGTTGTCTTCCTGTGTGGGCTCCCAAAAGTCTTGCGCCCTTTCCAGAGGACTGCTCTAAATGTACAAATTTAGGTCTTATATATCTTCTCTATCAACCAGGCAGGGTAATTGTTGCCATGCATCCTACAAAAAGGAGGCTGACTCTCCATCCCGTAACTCCCAGAAACTGTGCATTTGAATTAAACCTCTGTTCAACTACACCGCTTTCCAAATATGAGAGCCTGATATGTCTTCCATAAACCTAATGAGATTCTACTTAGGCCAATGTGGGGCATACTTGTGGTGCCACAACACTGCCCAAGGCTCCCCGGTGTGGGTGATCCACTGCCACCAGATTTTGGCCCCCATGACCCTGTTGACACTTACCGGGTCATGCAGTCCCAGACCCCCTGCTTCCTTTAGCATACAAAGGGTATTCCAATCAACCAGGGCCCATTTCTGGTGCCCTTGAGATCCTCCCTACAGAAAGTTTCTCTGTATATTTCAGATTTGCTTAAGTACCGATTTTGGAGCAGCCATAATAGATAAGAGGTAGAGGGGCATTGCTTGCAACACCGACTTTACCAGAATGAGATGACTTGGGAAATTGAGGGCTTTGAATGTCCATTGGTCGAGATTGCACTTGATTTTGTTGAGAAGATCTTTCCATGAAATTTGGCGAGTAGATGATTCAACCAAAGGAGCACCTAGATACTAGGATGGGAGGTGACCTTCCGTGAATTCTAGAATACGAAGAATATTCCTACTAGTGACTTTCAGTGTATTACAAAAATAGACTTGGGATTTTTCTTTGTTGATCTCCACCCCATTAGCTTCCAGAAAGGTGTCTAAACCCTTTTTGATACCTCTAGCTTCTTGGACAGAGGAGGGGCCCATTAACATGTTATCATCAACAAATTGTTGGTGGGTTTGAGGATCCATACCATTATCGAGGGTAAGATCCCAAATTTGATTGTTGTGTTGCATAGCTTTGAGCATTTGACCAAGTCCTTCAATGATAATAATGAACATGAAGGGAGATAAGGGGTCCCCCTGTCGAATCCCCCTCGAGGTCGAGAATGGCTGTGACAGAGTTCCATTAACCAAGATCAAGAAGAAGGCTGAAAAGACAAGGCTCATTACCCATTCAATCTATTTCTCATTAAAACCAAAGGTCCTTAGTATTGCAACTAAGAAGGTCCAATTGAGTTTGTCGTATGCTTTATATAAGTCCAGTTTAAGGAGCATACTTAGCCCTCTTGTCCGTCTTCAGGGAATGAATCGTTTCGTGAACCATAATGATGGTGTCTAGAATTTGTCATCCTTCTACAAATCCCGCTTATTCGGGGGATATTAGTATAGGTAGGAGGGGTCTCAACCGATTTGTTTTTACCTTGGTTATGATTTTGTAGATGACATTGCAAAGGGAAATCGGTCTGAATTTGCTAGGATATTCCGTGCCCGTTTCTTTTGGAATTAGTGTAAGGAAGGTAGCATTGAAGGCTTTCAGAGTGCTCTCCATTCTCCTTGAGTCCTCAACCAACTCCAACACGTCATATTTAAGTCAATTATAGCAAGAGTGGAAGAAATTCGTAGTAAACTCGGTCATTCCTAGGGCTTTATCCGCTGCCATTTGCTTAACCGTTGCCTCCAATTCATCCATGTCGATTGGTTTCATTAACATAATGTTGTGGTTGGTCGTAATAGCTTTAGGGATGTGGTTCAACACCTGCTCATGTGCCTCTTGACGACTGATATCAGGTTCCTCTAGGAGGTCGACATAGAACCTGTTGGAATATATTAAACCCACTCATAACTTAGGATAAAATAATTAATCATTATTTGATTAATTATTCACCCACTAGCTTAATTAGTTGGCATCCACTTGCACCTTAAAGTAAATACATGCCATCTATATCCTAGGAATGATTTATTTCTAATTCTGGGTTGATCTTGACCACCTTTTGACCATCCAGAATTAGTATACATGACTTTACAACAGATTCTGCTTTATTCTACTTTTTCTGCTTTTCCTGCTTTTCTATGGATAAGATAAAAGCTAGTCAACTAGGTAATTGGCAGCTTTTGTTTCCAACCCATTCTCCATTAGTTTTTCTCCAATTTTTAGGATCAACATGTTTTTCCATCTCCTTGACAACTCACTCATGCTTTTGCCAACTTGTGAGGTCCTTGATAGATTTGGGAAGTGATTTAGCCACCTATGGGGGTTTGCTATATTTTGGTAAGTCAACCTTTTTGAGCTTTATGAGTTGTTTCCATACAATTCGATTTTACTATGAGGGATGTACTATTTATGTACACTATTATTCATCATTATTCAATGGAAGGATACACACCAATATTAATCTCTTCATTCATGTGATTCAGTCTCTTTTCTTCTCTCTATTTTTCCTATGAATGCTTGTGAGAATTCTTAGTAGCAAGATCTATTTATTGTGCTTCTTCTTAGAATCATTGCTCATAGAATTTATCTATTATTTCTACATGGTATCAGAGCTACAAGGTTGATCAAGTTCTACAGAGTTGAGGAGCGCTTCTAGTCTCCTATCCCTCTCTGAAGAAGAGCTTGTCTAGCTTACAAGATTTCCTCCTCGTTTGTTTTGCAGGTTGCAAAGAGTATCTACTAGAGCATATCAAAAAATTCTATATGGATTCAAAATTTCCTCTACTATCTCCTTTCAACTATGCTGATTGGAAGCCAAAGATGAGGGCATACTTGAAGAGGCAATGTCTCTTTGATGTCTCCATTGGTGCATTGAGTGAACCTGAGTCTTATGAAGAGAAGATTGATTGGCTAAATAATTGTGATAGAGATTATGGAATTATGTGTTTGGGAATGTCTTCAAATATATATCATCTCATATATTCTGCTGAGTATCCATTTGAGCTTTGGAAAATTTTGGACAAATCTTTTGGTTTGCAGGAAATTGAAGATGAAGCATGGAGCGAACCTAGCATCTCCTCTTGTTCTCTTTCTCAATATTTCTTGGACTCTACATTCTCTGATGAAGTTGATAATGATGAAGAAGTTTCTCATATAGTTCATGTTGTTGCTTCTCTCTTTCATTCGAATGCTTCCTCCTTCAATGAAGAAGCAAATATTGAAGAGCCATCTTTTTCTGTGTCTCTTGAAGGTGATTTTTCTTCTTGTGATACTATTGATGAAAATAAAGTAACATATGGAGATGCTGCTGATATTGATTATGATCCTATAACCCATTCATTTTTCTCTAAATCTCCTATCTTAGATTTTGAGATCTATGTGCCAGATTCTTCGCACCTTGTGCATACCTCTCTAATTGATGGTGCATAACCTAGTGATTTCCAGGATGTTTGCTTAGCCAAATCAAGCCTTATTTGTGTCATACCACTTACCTTACTTAATCTCATGTGCTTCAGAATCTCCTCCTTTGTTCTTGGCATCAATACTCAGATCTTCCTTGAAGATTGTGAACATCTCATTCTTTCCTCCTTTCATACAGAGGATTCATTGGTAGTGTATTCCCATGCGTATATTGATATGATTATATCTGATCCTTTGGATTCTGATTTAGAAGCATATTTTTAGGTTGATACACATATACTACCACCATCCATACCATCTACCATACCTTTGAATAATCCAAAGACTATACAAATCCCAAGCTCACTAGTTGATTCCTCATTGGTCTCTTATGCAGTGATATTTATCTTACATGGTTTGAAGTCTTTCCTATTTTTCATTGGCTGGTTATCCATGTACTTAGTCATATTTGGACTGATATTAAACATGTTTGTATCTGTTCGAAACACTTATGGTTCATATCTTATGCCCATCCATCATTCATATTTTTACACCTATCAGTTTTCCCTAATTGATCATAATTTTCCTAGTCTAGCCCTTTATCTTCATGGAGCCATTGAAGCATTTATCCTTGCTGTTCCATATGCTAATATTTCTGATATATTAGAGTTTTATCATCCTTATATAATATCTATACAGGTTCTACATCAGATTGGAAGATTGACATGTGATCCACATCACAATTTTGCAGCTATTCAGGGAATTGTGTGTGAAACAAATTGTCTTAATTTTTGTACTCTTTGGAAAGGAGTATGCACAAATCTCTTTTCCATTTAAGATTATGTTTGGAGATCAAAGTTTGACAGCAGAAAGAAACATTTAGATAATTCTCCTACTTCATCAGTTGACGAGATACAAGGAGCCTCTCCTCTTCCTTCTTGCAGGTTCTACACTCTAGCGCATGATCATGGAGTTCATGATTTCTTCAGCAAGTCCTTCATCTAGAAGCAGTTCAGTGAGCTTATTAAAGTGAAGATGAATATATGTTGAAGACATATTTCAAATTTTGTGCCTTGTCCTATCTTAAGGGAGGATTTTTTCCATGTGGTTTTGCGTCTTTCCTCACTTTTCTGGACATAATAATTGTTAAAGGGTGACCATAGCCTTGTTGTTGGGAACTATATACATCTATATTTTTTGTCATACCATCACAAAGTCAGACTTATAGGGGGGTGTTGGAATATATTAAACCCACTCATAACTTAGGATAAAATAATTAATCATTATTTGATTAATTATTCACCCACTAGCTTAATTAGTTGGCATCCACTTGCACCTTCAAGTCAATACATGCCATATATATCCTAGGAATGATTTATTTCTAATTCTAGGTTGATCTTAACCACCTTTTGAGCATCCAGAATTAGTATACAGGACTTTACAACAGATTCTGCTTTATCTGGCCTTTTCTGCTTTTCCGGCTTTTCTATGGATAAGATAAAATCTAGTCAACTAGGAAACTGACAGCTTTTGTTTCCAACCCATCCTCCATTTTCTAGGATCAACATGTTTTTTCCATCTCCTTGACAACTCACTCATGCTTTTTCCAACTCGTGAGGTCCTTGATATATTTGGGAAGTGCTTTAGCCACCCATGGGGGTTTGCTATATTTTG
Source organism: Pseudotsuga menziesii (assembly GCA_001517045.1). Classification (NCBI taxonomy): domain Eukaryota; kingdom Viridiplantae; phylum Streptophyta; class Pinopsida; order Pinales; family Pinaceae; genus Pseudotsuga; species Pseudotsuga menziesii. The sequence continues at coordinate 327,612 of LPNX011210801.1, read as the reverse complement.
GTAAGTCACTCTTTTTGAGCTTTATGAGTTGCTTCCATACAATTCAATTTTCCTATGAGGGATGTACTATTTATGTACACTATTATTCATCATTATTCAATGGAAGGATACACACCAATATTAATCTCTTCATTCATGTGATTCAGTCTCTTTTCTTCTCTCTGTTTTTCCTGTGTATGCTTGTGAGAATTATTAGTAGCAAGATCTACTTCCTGTGCTTCTTCTTAGCATCATTACTCATAGCATTGATCTATTATTTCTACAGAACCCATTCAAGGTCTGCTCCAGTTCTATTTGAGTTTCAACATAGGTACTGTTAGATTTTTATCATTTAAGCAATATGATATTAGGATCTTATCTTAGAGAATAACATGTATAACAATCAATCACAAGATACAATAGACACAAATATTTATCCTCGAGGAAACCATAAAGGAAAAATCCCGCAACTTCCTCATAAATAGAATGAGCACCAATGGCAGTAGTAAAACCCAAAAACATAAAGATGATCTCCGACAACTGATCTCTCTCACTTGTGCCAGCACTTCCTCGCTCACTCATGTGCCCCAATTGAGTGATTGTGTGTGTGTCAAATGAGGAGTGCCTCCCTCTATTTATATTCTTTCGTTCACTTAATATTTGACTCAGTTATGTAGGCTCGAGTAACCACAACTAGGGTACTAATGACCCGACTTACAACAGAGGGGACTTCCTCATGACTTTTAGTAATTCTCCTTATAGGAACATCGGGGTACAAATAAATACAAGTGATTCTCCCGATAGGATCATCGGGGACCAATGAAATACAATATATACAAGTGAATACATTTTGAAGTTACAAATACATCAACACTTCCTCTTAACTAGGAAGGTATTCTCTTGACACAATTCATCAACACAAGTCTTCTTCTTTGGATCATCACTGGATCATCATCATCACTGCTTCCACTATCTTGATCAAATTGTGTTATCTCTCAATTCTTCTCGTCACAGGAAGTTCTACAGAGCCAACCCTTTTTTATGTTGGTTGTAGCCCTAACCTCCATGTAGGTCTTCCTCTACAGAGCTAGTCCTTTCTCATACTGGATGTAGGCCTCTATAGAGCCAGTCCTTTTTCATACCGGATGTACCTCCACAGAGCCAGTCCTTTTTCATACTGGATGTGGGTCTCTATAGAGCTAGTCCTTTTTCATATTGGATGTAGGCCACTACAGATCCAACCCTTTTTCATGTTGGATGTACTTCCACAGAGCCAGTCATTTTTCATACTAGATGTGGGTCTCTGCAGAGCCAGTCCTTTTTCATACTGGATGTATGCCACTACAGAGCCAACCCTTTTTCATGCTGGATGTACTTCTAGAGCCAATCCTTTTTCATACTGGATGTGGGTCTCTACAGAGCCAGTCCTTTTTCATACTAGATGTAGGCCACTACAAAGCCAACCCTTTTTCATGTTGGATGTACTTCCATAGAGCCAGTCCTTTTTCATACTGGATGTGGGCCACTGCAGTTATATCTGACCATGGGAGGCCCTGCCTACCACCATTTCAGAAGGGCACAACACTTACATTTGACCATGGGAGGAACCAATCCTACCACCATGTCAGAAGGGCTCAACACTTACATCTGACCATGGGAGGAACCACTCCTACAACCATGTCAGAAGGGATCACAAACTCATCACTTCCCCTTGGAGGGAAACTCGATTTGGAGAACACCAAGCTTCTCCTTGAAGTACTCAAACTTCACTCTAACCATTTCTAGCATAGAATCACATCAGGGATGATTATGTCCAAGGATAACCTGCGAGATTCACCAGGACCGATTACATCCAAGGAAAACCTACAGGACCATTTACGTCTGAGCAACCTACGAGCTTCACCATGATTTTATGCTTAGATAACTTGTCTAACCGACTATGCTAGAACTCCCACTTTCGATAGATCTCGATCTGGATCACATACTGGAGCTTCACTGCTCCTCTCTGCATCATACAAAAAATGCAAGTGGCGACATATTTTTCCTTGGCTGTACTCAACGCCATACATAACTCCTTCCTGCTAAACTAAGAGATCACACTTGATCCTATACTGAAGCAGCACCCTGAAGTGATCTTCCTATCAATGGCACTACCTGTCCAATCCGAATCCACATAACCCTCCAGGTTAATCTTCCGATTCGCTTCATACTTGAGCCCATAGTCAACTGTACCCTTTAGGTAACTCACTGCATGCTTTGCAACCATAAAGTGAACATGTCTCGGATCTGTCAGGGACATAAATTTGTTCACAACAAAGCAAGTATTTGGTCTCATATTTGTCAGGTACATCAAGGACCCAATCATCTGACGATACACCGTAGCATCAACCGACTCTGATGAAGCATCACTCAAAAGCTTCAGGTTTGATGCGATAGGTGTGGCCATGTACTTGCAGTCCATCATCCTGAACCTCTTCAGGATCTCCACTGCATACTTCCCTTTTCCAAGGGGGATTCCATCTGCACTCTGCCACACATCCATGCCTAGAAGTAGTGCATCATATCCAAGTACTTCATCTCGAACTTGGCAGCAAGTCCCCTTCTTGCAACTTTAATGAGTTCCTCTTTTCTGTCAGGGACAAGTCATCGACATATAACAGGGGCATCACTGGTATTCCACCTTCAACCTTGAAGTAAAGGTTGAAATCCGCTTTACTCCTAGTAAATCCTAGAGCCATCAAGAAGCTGTCCATCATGTCGTACCATGTCGAACCTCAGGATCTTCTGCAGTCACTCCCTCTGAAGTGGAGTATCATTCTCCCTCTGCCTTTTGTACTCTATGCATTGAAACATTATGTACTGGAGTGACAAGTAGCTTCCTCTGCTACTAATATTCTATGTATCCATTTAGGTTCACTGGATACTAAGATCCTCTATCTTGAAAATGTTCTTCTTGCACCTATATGTGAGCTTGTCATTCTCTATAGGCTTTCATATTCAACCTTGTAGCAAAGGTTAATATCTTCATCACTATAGGTGATCTTCAAGCTCCTCATGTATGTGTTATCCCATGGGTGCCTTTTGAGATCATACAAGGCCTTCTTCAATTTGCACACATGAGTCTGCCTTTCATGTGTCTTAACTTCTAGTGGCTGCAAATGTCTCTTCGTAGTCTATGCCTTCTTTCCGTGAGAAGCCTCGTGCTACGAATCTTGTCTTGTATCCTACTACATGCTGGAACTTGCAGATGCATATGGAATACAGTACGGACTTCCCTTCAGGTCTCGATACCGCATCTTAGAAATCATTCTTCTTGAACGTGTACTCTCCTTCACTTTATTCTTGGCTACTTCTTCATAGCTGGAAGAATCTGCATCAATGATGTCACTCAACAATGTCACATAACTAGAGTGTGTCTGAGGCCTCTTTCTTTCTTTGAAAGTATTGTCATATTATTCTTCATTTTGTATTATTTCTTGAATTGTCGTCACTTGTTCTTTGGAACAAGTCTCATCCTTATTTTTTGTAAGCGATTGTATGCGATCTTTCCTACAAGTCAAATGCATTAGTTGTATGGTTAGAAACATTTCATAAGGCATATTCATAATGACAAGTTCTTATGCATAAATATATAATCATGCAACTATTTTAACCAATACAACATTCATCCATATCTCATGGAAACTTTCTAGATGCCTTCCATCTCTACCATGACATCATTGAGATTGTGCACTAATCCAATATGTCAGCAAAGAGGTTTCATTTTAGATAAGTATCAATGGAGAGTTGTATAGCACCATGAGCTACTTACCCATCACATGCATATTAGTAGTATATTGTCATTAATGTAAACATTCTATCATGCATAATACATCAACTTGATATAAACAAATGCATAACAAAACAATATCATGGAATGACAATTGAATACTTATCTTTATTTGTTTCATGGGTAGACTCCTTCTTGAGCCTTCAACTTCATAATCTTCTTCATTCATAATAACATCATTTCTTATCCAAATGCTAATATGGATAAGAGGTTCTTCAAGAGTTGAGTCCTCCGTATTCCTCATCGCTTGAGGGATCTTTTTGGATCGTGAGAGCTTGATCTTCAGTTTCTCCCATCTTCTCTTTCTCTTATTATGGGTCAAGCTTCATCTTGTGTGCGCTTTTCCCAGAGTCTACTGAAAGTAATCACTTCCTTCTGGCATACATTCCTCGAATGAATGAATCCCATGATCCTGGGAGGCCATTCAAGGTGGTTATAATAGTATCTTATTCTTGTTCGATTGCTTCATCATAGCATCGAACACTTCCTTTTGGTGTCTTCAGGGATGACACATGAGGGATGAGATGATATTTAATAGAATTTGCAATGATTCTCTTGGCTTTAGCCTTGGCCTCATCTCCCTCTGGCTCCTAGACCTTTCTTACTAAAATACTGATCCAAGTCAATTTCTTCAAGGATCATGGAGTTCCTATACTTCTTCTGATTTATATTCTTATTTTCAAAATAGCTTGGTCAAGGAGTCAAACATCTCTTTAGGTGTCTTTAGGGGAGACACATGTGGTATAAGGCGATCCTCTTGGCCTTGACCAAGTTCTTCTTGTGTAAGGCTTTAGCCTCATCTTCCTCTGGAACTGGAACCTCTTTATTGATGGAGGTGTCTAATTCTTTTTCTTCAAGAACCAGTGAGATCCTATACTTCCATGCTTGGAAGTTTTCATCTTCACCAAGCTTGACATCAGGCTGGTGTGATGAGACATTTTAATTGAGAACCTCAAATGGAAATACAAAATATTAGATCTTACCGATTTGAGGTGTCCATCCTGGTTCTGGAGATGGCTGATCTAGGGTTTGTCAGAGAAACCCTAATTTTCAAAACTTGGAATTTCAAAATTATGAATGGATAGAAAGATAGTCCTCTTCAAGGCAAGATGTCCAATGTACTCCTTTTCTGAAAACAGTGGAGGGAAACTCCCGGAATAGGAAGCCCTAGTTTTCCAATTTCTTCTGTAGAAATAACTGATACTATTTCTACGGTATATCCAAAATTACTACTCCTTTGTGTCTAAAATTTTGTAATGAGGTATCCTCATCTTCCCTCTTTCCAAAACCATAGGTTTTATCAGAATTAGTTTCACGAATTGGGACTTATGATATTTTTCCCACGGTGACTTAATTCAGGACTGTTCATCATAACAAACTTGTACGGACTGCCACGTGTCGTTGTTTCATCATCAAGGTCTAAAACGTTTACCATATAAATTAAAGTCCATTTCCTATCTGTAACATCTTGATAAATTTCATTTGGACCTTCGTAGCCCAATATATAGCGATTCTCCCTAGGTGTCCTATTTAGGGATGAATCCCGAAAGAGGATGGAACCCTGATTTGGAGGAATCATATATCCTAGAATGTAACGAATCTGAGGCTGAAATTTTCACACAGGGTACATCAGGATTTTATCTTCGGCCTATAAAAATTTCGGTTCTTGATCCTTCTTAAATATCTATATATAGAGAATGTACCAAAACTACCAATTTTAGTATTTTAGGGTTTTTCAGGTTCGAGATCAAATTAGGGTTTGATTTTCTTGGAGTTTTGCTCAACCAAAAAATTCGACCTTAGACTCTAAACTTTGATTTTGATGAGGAGAGAAATTCTATGTTGGGCTCACTCAAAAATTCCTCTTCTGTAAAAATCCCTTATTTCCTGTAGCAAAAACTGAAAATGTCCGAAATCAAATTCTGCTTCGGCAAAAAGATGTGCCCTTCAATGGAGAGTCAGCCTAGCCTCCTTTTGCTGATGGATTGTGGAGAGAGACCCAAAAAATAAGAAGCCCTAGCTTCTGTAGCTGCATAGTGTCTTCTTCTCAGGTTATCTCTAATACCATGTTAGATTCTTATCATTTAAGCAATATGATCTTAGGATCTTATCTGAGAGAATACCATGCACAACAATCAATCACAAGAGACAATAGACACAAAGATTTATCCTCGGGGAAACCATAAAGGAAAAAACTCACAACTTCCTCATAAATAGAATGAGCACCAATGGTAGCAGTAAAACCCGAAAACATAAAGATGATCTTCGACAACTGATCTCTCTCACTTGTGCCAGCACTTCCTCTCTCACTCATGTGCCCTAGTTGAGTGAGTGTGTGTAATGTCCCCGGTTTCGACCCCGTTTGCATGATGTATATATTGTAATTAATCATGGTGAGGAGCTCAAGGCAAAAGCCCCACCATCGATTTGGTTGTGTATGTTTCGGCAATGGGGATAATTGCCGATGGTATATCGTGCTATCCGGCACATTTTAATGTGGCATCATGTAAACACGCACATCAAATAAAACTAAAACCACAACCAGCTACGGCAGTGCAACGTTGAATGAAAAGGGCATGGTTCCAAAGGATAAGGGGTGGGGGATGTCAAACCTTGGTTATGGGGAAAAAACCCATGTTTTGTCACCTTGTTGATTTTCCATCTTCCCTTGTTAACCTCTTTAATGCTTCAGCTGGTGGTTGAGGAGTTATGGCTGAGTGGCTGAGGGAATTTATTGCTAAAGGGGTGGTGGTTGTGGCAGGCTGTCAGCCTTACCCACTTGCTCACTCCACCCACGTCTGCCCATTCTTCTCCCTCACGCACTCTTCCTTGGCCAGTTCACCCTCACCACGATTTTGGGTCTGTTGGCTCCTCACGCACAGGCCCTGGGCGATTTTGGTCTCACGCAGGCATTTTCTTCCTCTCCCCCACGAGTTGCTGAGCACCCACGAACTAAAAAAATCACGTCCTTCCTGTTGTGTGTGCTTCCACGGACAAAAACAGAGCTGTTTTTCCTCACGCAGGGCCTCCATTGTCTGTTCTTTTCCTTGCTGGGTTGGATTGTTTACCCACGCACAGGTATTCTTCTGTTTGGGGCGCACATAGTGAGCTGAGAGCCGTGATCTTGCATCCACGACTGACTGTGAAGGGCCATTCACGTTTTTGGCTGTCTCACAGATTAATTGGGTCGTTTTTCCCTGCTGTAAGTTGTGCTCACTGATAGATTTCGGGGCTGTAGTCTTCCCCATGTTGTGAATGTATTTGCTGTTACGTTTGGGGGCCGTTGTAAATTCGAGTGAGAGTCATTTTGGCCACGATAGGGCCAAGAATGACTCAGGAATTCGTTTTCCCTGTTTAAGCTATGACAGCTAAGTAATTTCCCGAGTGCAATGGTTAGTCTTCGGACTGTGCTGGCTTGGCTTGTCTGTTGAAAGCCTGTGGAACCCAGCTGTGTTGGGTTGTTGTTTATGTCCCCTTGGCTATGCATAAGCCTGCAATTGACCCTTATTCCAGAGGAATCATGCCTAGCTCGGGGGTGGTAGCGTTGCTGAGAGACTGATGAGCACGCTGGCCTATGGATGGGTGGAACGTTGCAGCGACGTAGCTGGTTGCGGGTGAAGTCTTCATCAACAGATAAGTGCTGCTGTTATCCCATCTCTGCAAATCATATTGATGTTAAATGAATTATAATGAACATGGGAATTGTTGGAATGTGTGTGTTTGCTTCCGCTGAATGTTGATTCATTATGCATCTGTGTATGCTTGTAAGTTTTAATTCCAGCATTGATCTTTTTCTGTTTATGTCCATGGGAATGTTTTCCCGACTGTGTTGATGTGTTCGTCGCGTCCTCTTTGCTGGTCGGAGGCATGGGGACGTGTCAGTGTGTGTGTGTGTCAAATGAGGAGCGCCTCCCTCTATTTATATTCTTTCGTTCACTTAATATTTGAATCAGTTATGTAGGCTTGAGTAATCCTAACTCAGTTATGTATGCTCGAGTAACCACAACTAGGGTACTAATGACCCGACTTACAATGGAGGGGACTTCCTCATGAATTTTAGTAATTCTCCCGATAGGAACATTGGGGTACAAATAAATATAAGTGATTCTCCCAATAGGATCATCGGGGACCAATGAAATACAATATATACAAGTGAATACATTCTGAAGTTACAAATACATCAACAGGTACAATCTGTTCTCTTTTGATGCACCATCTGATTCCATTGTTGGTGTTGAATGACTGATTTGTGGAAGAATTTTGTGTTGCGCTCCCCTTCCTTTAGCTAATGATTTATGGATTTCTATTTCCAAAGAAGCTCTTCCTATTGTTCCTTGAGGTTGAGTTCTTTTAGAAGATGTTCTTGTGCCCTTAGTGCCTCAGAGAAACATTGGGTCATGGCGGCCTGTTGGACTTCTTTTATCTTATGATTTAACTGTTTTTTCTCTTGGAAAATGTTCCCAAAGGATTCAGAATTCCAATGCTTAATTTTTCCTTTAAGGAACTTAAGTTTCTGTTGAAATTGATACATGAGTGTTCCTGTTATGGGTGTCAATTATTGCCACCATTGTCATAGTTTCTCCAAGAATTCTGGATGGAGGAGCCAGAATTGCTCAAAATGAAAGGGTCTCTGAAGGTTCGTCCCTATTCTTTTCCATTCCAAGCTTATCGGCCAGTGGTCAGATCCTGCTGAGGGGAGAACAACAACTGAAAATTCTCCCCCTCCCATCATTACCGAATCTAAAACTAAGAAACAGTCTATCCTACAAGCTATACCTCTGTCCCCTGTCCACTTGTTATTTAAGGTAAAGATACTGTTGGATGTTCTGACTTCGGCCAAATCAAGGGCCTCTATAACTTCATTGAACTGTTTGTTGTAGGGGTTTAATTGTTGGACACCTCCCTTTTTCTCTTCCAGGCTGCAAATCATATTGAAGTCCCCTACCAGGATCCAAGGATAGGGGCCAAACACCATCCTTAGGTTAAATAATGAATCTAGGAAGGAGTTTTTTTGATTGGCTATTGAGGGCCCACATAGATTAGAGAGAAAGCCACAAATTCTCGTACCTACCACATGAAAAAAGGATGAAAGAGTAAATGAGTGGCCATGAATCCCGAGAGGAAGACCTCTTTGGGATTCTAGAGTATACCTATCCCCCCAGCTGCTCCCTTGGCATCACTTGCTATGACCTCACAGGTTGTCCATACTTTATTGCCTATGATTTTGAGCTCCGCTTCCAAGCATTTAGTTTCTTGAAATAGTAGAATGGTTGGTTTTTCTATCTCATTTTTCCTTCTCATAAGATGTATCTTCAATGGGATGTTACAGCCTTGCATTTGAGAAAATTTGAGGTCTAAAATGGGCCTCCTAAGGAAAATAATAAAATAATAGTTAAAATAATAAAATAATATTTATTAATTTTGGAGGAAGAAATAAAAAAAACTACTATTTTTGTTCATATTTTCAACATATCTCCTTGTGTTTTTACTCAAATTTCGAGGGGGAGGGATTGTTGGATGCAAACAAAAAAGGTATTTTTTTTATGAAAAATATTTCAAGTCAACCATAATGGTTGACTAATTTTATTGAAATTCTATTGGTTCTTGAATTCCAACTCACAATAATTTATTATTGGCTCGTTTTCTTATAAGGCCCATTTTAGACCCCGAATTTCCTCTAATGAATATTCCAAGATGTTATCCACATCTTATAACTGTTTGAGGGAGGAGGCAAGCGTTGCATCTATCCTAGGGTACTGTCCTAAGGCTACCAGCTTCGCACCAACTAATTAGATTCTCTGAACATTACTGTGTCTTCCACATTTCTCGTCTCTTCCTTTCTTTTTCCCTTCAATCTCCTTGTGGGGCTTCGAGGCTATGCCCAGACATTTCAATCCTTTAGTCTTGCTGATAGATTTTTCCAAAAGGGAGACTTGTTGCGGTAGATGTAACACCCCGGTTTGACCCCATGGTATTAAGATTGTACATGATGTATGGCTTGTATTTGAATCATGGCAAGGAGATCAAGGTCAAGGCCCTGTCATTGATTGTTGTCTTGTGGATAGGCAATCAAGGTTGATACCTATGGTTTTGGTGCTAAGTAAAGCACAGAGCATTTTGAATATCATGTAAATACACGATTTAATAAAATACCACATCTAGCTATGGGACTGCAATGTGAACGAGATGGGGGCATGCTTCCAAAAGGGATAGGGTGGGGAGTTAGTCAAATCCCCTGAGCTAATAGGGTGAGACCAGGTGTCAATGGAGAAACCCATGTACCCTCAGCTACCTTTTTGTCCTCTGTCCTTAATGATCAATTTATTCTAGAAGTTGGTTGAGGCAATTAATGTCTTGGGAAGAGCAAGGCATGGCAGTCTGATTGCTTGTCTGAGCAAGACTGCCAGTCTATAGTCTGGGAAGCCATGATCTTGATTCTGACGCAAGGAAGCACGCGATGCATGCTAGTATGTTTTTCCTCAGTTTGGGGGAAGAGGTTTTGTTGTTCTGGAGCGTCGTGGTTGTTCATTATTCTCAAACATTCTACCATTCGAGGGTTTGAGTCCATTCGATCGATCTTATCAGTTTGTTCACGCATGTTGTTGTTGGTTCACTACCCTGAGTCACAGAAGAACGATTTCGCTGTGTTTTGCTGAGTGAGTGAGTAGTGGAGATCTCTCGATTTTATGAGAGTGTGGTCCTCCGCAAGTTCCCAATTTCCCTGGAGACACGCAATGTGGTGGTTCGACTACCTTGAGTTGTGGAAGTGGGGTTTCGTAGTTCCTATCTGAGTGACATTGTCGTATGCAAATAAACCCTGTTGTTACATAGTGAAGCCTGACTAGCTATTTTTTTCCCTGTGGTTTTCTATGATAGGTGCACTGTGGTTTGGGTTTGAACTGTATGCAAGACATAGGAGTGGAAGAGACATAGAATTTTCTTGATAAACCTACTGTGGAACCTCACAATAAGATAAGAGTGGTTGGTGAATCTTCTCTGCACATCCTAAAGAGCAATGGAAGGGAAGGTGTAGCCCGAGGGACTGTGGAGCAGAGAAGGTGACACTTCCTTGTGTTGGGTGTGTAGGCAACGTGGATGCCAGGCAAGATAGATCTTGTGAAGGTGTCCTTAGCTCTATGGATGAGGTCACTAGCTTAGCAGTTCTTCATGTCAACTTCCTTAGCATCCTGGTAAACCCAACTAGCTGGCTTGGATGAATAGCCTGTGAAACCCATTAGTGAGATGGATTGGCTGAGTAGCTTGTGAAACCCATTTGTTGGCTTGGCTGTGTCTTGTTGTTCTTTGGACTAGGTGTGTATCCTTGGCTGGACAGCCTGTGAAACCCAAATGTGAATGATGGCTTGGTTGAATGACTGATAAAATCATATGTTGGCTTGGATGGTCCTTGATATAAATGTTGGCTTGACTGTGTACAGTCTGATAAACACAACTGTACGTTGGATTGGTTGAGTAGGCCTGATAAACCCAGCAGTGTTTTGCTTGTAAGCCTACATCCTGATAAAACCAACTTGGTGTTGGCTTTGGCTGGACAGTCTGATGAACCCAACTATGAGATGGCTTGGCTATGTAGCCTATGAACTCATTTTTTGGCTTGACTGTGTGTTTTGATCTAGCTATGTGTGAGTCTACAGTTCCCTAGTTCCTTGTGGAAATCATGGGTGGTAGTGGTGTTGAGAGATTAATGAACACACTGACATATGGTTGGGTGGAACGTTGCGGGACAACTTGATCATCCAAGATAAGTATTCTCTGTTCTGTTATTTCTGCAATGTATTTGTTTATGAATTGCTATGTTTATGTTGAATGCTTATGTATGATTTAAGTAGAAGTTACTTATGAATATTTCCTGCATCTACATCTATATTTGCCTTTATGGTTCAATGCATTTTTGCCTAAGTCCATGAAGGTTGGAATCCTGATCAAAGGGTCAAAATACCTCTGATTTGGTGTTTCCGCCCCTTGGAATCCACCTAAGGAAGGCAGTAGGCAGAAACCAGAAAGGAGCAGTTGAACAAGGAAAACAATTTGTGTTTCCACACTAGGGCTCCACCTGTGGAAGGCGTTAGGTAGAAGCGGAAAAGTGTAGAAAAATTCTAAGGCACGGGTTAAGTTCCAATTCCCGAGTTTCGCACTAGAGGGCGGAAAGGAGAAATGCGGAAGGCAGAACTATGGAAAATATTCCATCGTTTGTTGGAGTTCCTGACTCTTGAAGTCTGCAGTATGGAAGGAAGAAAGGCAAAAGCAGAAAGAGCCAAAAAATCCTAAGGTAAAAGTGTGTTTCCATGTTAGGATTATTAATCTTCCCTTGTCCAATTTGGTATTATGTATAAATCAGGAGTCATGTCTAAATCGGGAGTCCTTCAAGTCTATTTTTAGTCACTAGCACCATCGGGTCCACTTGGCCAAATTGGGACACATGTTCCAATTACTAAAGTGTGGGGAACACTAATTGAGGCCTACTACCACTGATTGCACTTGCATGCATTAGTTTAGGAGCCTCCTAGACCAATCCCTACAATTTAGGATAAACTGGGAGTGCCGATACCAACCCAGGTCAGTTGAGTTGAGTTGGTGACTAGTCAAGCTAAGTTAGGAGTCAGTTACATTCAGTTCTAGTCCTCTACTTTTAGTTAGTGCTAGGTTTTCATGGCTGCATGCAGGAGAGGTGCATTCCTCACCTACCACAGTTATTTAGCCTTAGTTAACACTGAATTGGACACTTGATTTGTGTTTTAGAACTCCGATGAACTCCGATGAACTCCAATGAACTCCGATAATGATTTAGACAAGGTTAGTTAACTATTGAGTCCTCTGATAATGATTTAGACAAGGTCTTAGTTACCTACAGTCAATTAGAGTCTAATCAATTCAAATTTCCTGATGTGGATTCAAATTGCATGTGGCTATTTAGCAATTGTATTACATTGTAATTGATTATCTAATTACTTTTTGATTAATGAAAGCATTCACAGTTGCAAGCCATTTTTGCACTGTTTCATTCTTCAATTGCTGAGTAAATTGTGTGATTTATCTTGTGAGTTGTGTGTTTGTCCACATATCTATGTGCTCAATTTAATATTCTGCACCCCGGAATCCTCTTGCAAAAGGCAGAAGGTGGGAGGTGGAAAATGGGAAAAGGTTAAGGCCGAAGCTTGTGTTTCCGACTTCCAAATGTGGAAGGTGGAAGGTGGGAGGTCATTAGCGATCCATCTAGAAGTTTTTCTTCCGACCTATGAGTTCTGAAGGTGGAAGGAGGAAGACGGGAGGTGGAAGGTCATAAACGATTCCGTCGAAAAGTTGTTTTTCCGACTTTCGAAGGCGGAAGGGAGAAAGATGGAAAATGAAAAGGACATGTCTAGTGCAGAAAAAGGTGTTTCTGGTCGCATAAGGGATCTGTGAGGGGTGGAACAAATGTTATGGTGGTTTCTAAGCCTAAGAACAAATGTGGAAGTGTGTGTTAATGTACATGTCCTGTGTTTCGAAGGAGAACATGGGTTCTTGAAGTAAATTTTTTAATTAATCCACATTATGGGGTATGGGGATGTTACATCGTGGTATTAAAGTTGCAGCTTGCAACACTGGGACTAAATGGGATAGAATGAGTAGCTAACAGAGATAAGAACATCCTCTAATACCAACATGTAGTACACTACATTGTGGTATCAGAGCTAATGGTTGCAACATTATGCCTAGATGGGCCAAGTGACAGTAAGTAAATGGTTTTTAATTCTGAAATTACTATGCAACTAACAAATGATGTTGTTAACACATTTTGCTGAGTCAAAGTGAAGATTGAAAAAAAGTGGGTTTTTTTCTCAGCCATGAGAACCTACGACATGTATGATGCATGAAATCCCTATGACCACGAGGAAGATGCCATGGGTGAAAACGTCTGAGTTGGAAATGCTTATACCGAGTCTAATGGGAGAATATTTCAGGATACTCCCCCAGACATTACAACCACCATGAGAAGCTTGATTAAAGCTAAGGAATAACAATATCAGCTGAATGCAACCATGCTGCAGAGTTTGACAGACATCCAAAGGAGGATGAGCTCTGGGCGTCACACTGAAAAACCAGAAGATAATAAGAGCAGTGCCAGAAGGGGAAAGAGATCTTCTAGTGGGCCATCTGACTCTGCAGGATACACTATGGGTTCAAGCTCTTCATCTCACAGAGAAAAGAGAAAGAGGTTCTACAAAAATAGTTCACATGATGAGTTCAAGAAGGAAAGGCCTCCTACCTTTAACGGTGAGGTAAAGACTGGACAAGAAGCTGAAGCTTGGCTTCTTGGGATAAATAAATATTTCCAAGTCCAAGACTATTCGGGAAATATGAAAGCTAGGATATCCATATTCAACCTGAATGGAAGAGCATCCATTTGGTGGGAGAACCTTAGACAGGTAAAGAAGATCAATGATAGAAAAATTGCGTGGAAACAATTCAAGAAGTATTTCAAGCAGAAGTACCTCTCTGATAGGTACTATGATGATAAGATCAAAGAACTCCATGAGTTGAAATTGGTGCAACAGACCATGGAAGAGAATGCAAACAAGTTCTTGGAAGTTTTGAGGTATGTTAGGTATATCAGGGATGACAAAGTAAAATCCAGTGTTTTTGAGTGGGATACCTCAGTCTTATAAAGACAAAATTGAGTTTTATGAACCTAGAGATATGGAATAGGCTATCAGGAAATATCATTATTGCTATAAGCAAAGAAAAGGAAAACCTGATTACCATAAGGTTTGGAAGGATAAGAAGAATGAAAAGTACTATCAGATGAAAAAAGGTTTCAAACCTTCTCACTTCAGAAATCAGCAGAAGCATTCATCACAAGGTGTGAATCATCTAGCTAGAGTGATGGGAGAAAAGCCAAGAGACCCACAACAGAACATAGAACCTTTCCAATGTTGGAAATGTGGAGGACCCCACATGCGCAACCATTTCCCACTTGAGGATGGGTTTGTAAGGCAAGCTCATAACATTCAAGAACCTGAAACTATGGTTCAAGTTGCAAGGACAGTCCCTAGGATTTATGCAGCACTGGAGGACCGCAAGGGAGACCATTAGTCAACGGTGACTGAAGTTGTAGGTAAGACTGTTGAGCAATGTGTTTCTGTTTTAATTGACCCTGGATCTACTCACAGTTACATTACTCCTAGAGTAGTTGATATTTGTGCTTTTAAGAAGTTAAAGCATAGAAAATCATGGTTAGTTCAGCTAGCCACCGCGACTAAGAGAAAGGTTAGCGAAGTGTTAGAAAAGTGTCCATTGGTTATGGACGGATTGGTCACTTATGCAGATATGAATGTTTTGCCACTTGGTTCCTATGATGTTCTCAGTGGAATGGACTGGTTAGAAATGCATAGAGTTAAGATTGACTGTTATAAAAAGACTTTTGAATGCATAGATGAAGAAGGAAACTTAAGGGTTGTAAGAGGCATTCCAAAGGTGATCTCTGTTAGGAATATTTCAGCAATGCAATTGTAGAGGTTCTGTAGGAAAGGTTGCCAGTTGTATGCAACCCATATGTTGGAGGCATCAGAGAATGAAACTCCTAGGTTGGAGGAATTTCATGTGTTGCAGGAATTCAGGGATGTTTTTCTTGATGAAATTCCAGGGCTTCTTCCAAAGAGGGACATTGATTTTAACATTGAACTTGTGCCAAGAGTAGCACCAGTGTCCAATACACCCTACATGATGAGCACACCATAAATTATGGAGTTGAATATGCAACTGCAAGAGTTGTTGGAGAAGAAGTATATCAGGCCGAGTGCGTCTCCTTAGGGAGCACCAGTTCTATTTGTGAAAAAGAAAGATGGTCCACTCGGGTTGTGTATTGATTACAGACAACTAAACAAAGTCAATATGAAGAATAAATACCCTTTGCCTAGGATTGATGAGCTATTTGATCAAATTAGGGGAGAAAAGGTATTGTCCAAGATTGAATTGAGGTCTGGTTACTATTACAGAGAGAAATTCCTATGGCTTGGGGTACCACAACAGACAACTTGACTCCAGAAATCAATCATTTCCAATATGCAAGAGAAATCAAATATCTAACACTAAAGGATCAAAACTCGTACCTTATTCCGGACGGTTGAAGTAGATCCCCATTGAGCTTTCCAACTCCATCTTGAATTGATAAATTACTTCCTCAACAATCAATAAACAAGACAAGCATGCTATATATATTGGTGTTAGATCTACTCTAGCATATATAATCAACAACGTATAAGCATTTGAAATCATCCGTGGATAAAATATTCATTCAAACATACATTATTGGATAGGAAAATATATTTCTATTAATATAAAATCAGAGATTACAATGAATACAACCTATGTCGGCACGTCTGCGAATCGAAGAAATTGAATCCCCCACTTGGGCCTCCACCACCTCAATCCTCCATCTCTCGATAACAAGCTCACAAGAAAAAGGAAAGCTTGGGAAGAACACCAAAGTGCTCCAAGGGACAAAGGGATGCAGACTCAAGCATTAGTTCCGAAAACAATGGACTATAGTTTCTTTGCTCTCAATTCTCACATATTCTTCAATGTATTCAAAGGGTTCCTTATATAGCTCTTCAATGGGGCAATGAATGGTCAAATTCGAGCGATCTCAAGGCATATGGAAGGCCAGGAGACAAGTGAGTCAGATCCATGTCAAGGAAAACTCCAAAAGAATTTGGCCTTTTGCACACATCCCGATGTACGCAGTTTTAGGGATCAAACCCGCGTATATACGCGATAAAGGGTTTAAAAGTTGCATATAGCAATTTAAGCATGTTTTTAGGGATGATCTTGAAAACATCAAAGGTATAAAAAAGGTCCATGGGGTCTAAATAGTTTGCAGAGGAATAGGGGAAGGCCATACAAGTGTGATTCACCAGGTGTGGTAAAATCAGCTATAACAGATGCCCCCTAATGTGTGAGGTCAGAGGGGTCATACGATGGTTGAAATACATTATAAGTCCATCCCATAAGTGGAGTGATGAAGAACCCAGTGGAAGACCAACCACCCAATCAACATAGTGCAATGATACAACTCTGCATATAACTGCAAATACATATAGCAGTCCCGGATACATAAGAGTACAATGGCCATGAATAGGCATGATACAAAATATGACATGTGTGGTCATCGCCACGTACAATATACATAGATCAGAATCTCCATGATGAAGATATACAAAGGATAATGATCTCCATGAAAGCTGAAGATATATAACAAATCAAGATCTCCATAATGGCTAGAAATGTCTGACATATACTGGAATCAAGCCACGAGAGCTGAAATCTCATGAACAATGGCACGATCAAGGAGGTAGCATATAAGATATGCCACCAATATGGAAGGTCTTCTACACAAACCGCTACGAGTACATGTCCTACTATGTGAATAGAGGTGTCGAGGTCGAACATAGTAGCCTATCGTCTGATTACCGGTCATTGATGTATACCGTTAACAGACGCGAGATCACCCACTGATAATGATAATGGGAATCAAGGTACTAGAGTGCAAACTAACAAGTGTGAATAAATGTGTTGAGGTCGAACACTTAAGAGAATCCATCGATAAGGGGACATTGATGTATTCCCAAAGAATTGTTGATGGCAAGAGAACCTGCCACTGATGACTGCAAGTCTCAAGGCACTAAAAAATGACTCTAGATTCCAATCCCATAATAAATGATCTGAATTCAATGGGATGAAATCCGCTGGAAGGAGGGCATTAAGGCATCCCCCATCATCCAACATGAGGTACTCAGCAAAGCTATATAATGTGGAATGAATCAATCATAAGGTGCATGAACCAGTAATTGTACCGGGAATGGCTGACATGCAAAGTCAAGATAATTGAGGAATGGTTGATTCAGGTTTCAACTTATTTCGAACAAGAGCATAACGATGAATGGTGACTGAATGTAGGCAGCATAGACTCGATATACAAAATTGGGACATCTCTGCGACACAAGAGGCATTGACAGAGGCTCCATAAGGACTGGAAGCTTAACCAGTCGGTGTAGATAAACTCAGATACACGAGTATAGCTCCTAAAGTCAACCTATAAACCCAACCAATAGATGTGATATACAGTGCTCTGTTTGAAGGCAACACGACTCGACAGCTGCCAAAGATAACATCTTTCCTTGTCCAACTTTTTTGTTTTTTAAATTTCTTTTGGACTTTTTCAAATATTTAAAAATCTTGAAAAAGAATAAAACTGCTTTAAAGTTATAGACTAGGAGGAGACGAGTGTCATATGGGAAAAAAACTAGTTCCAAGCAGTGGAACATACCTATTCTCAGTGCAAGGATACATGTGTAGGATAGCGACACTCAGGGGAAAGTCCCCTCCCAGTGGAATAGGGAATCAAGCTGCAAAGGATATAAAAGATGGCTCTGCATGGTTAGACATGAGACAAGCTCGGGCTATATGGATGATAATCAAAGTCAAGGAAGCCGACATAAGGCTCAATAAGGCAGGTAAAACTCATGATAATGCAACTACAACTTAACATATACAAGGGAGTTCCGAGGAAAATGGCCAGCATAAAGTTCAAGAGGAGTATGAAGCTCTTGCTCAAGGACATGGCAGGACTAAAGGGGACTCCTAGACCTAAGAGAGGACTCACAGCATGGGTACCAAATGCAAAAGGGAGCTAACTAGGACACCCATGTATAGGAAAGCTCTACCATTCACATAGTACCACTTCTAACAACAGCATGAAGGTTTCGTGATACCATGGAATGGGTTTGTACCTAAGGTTAAGATGGGACAGTCACAAGGCAATGCATAAGTGCAAGCGGATGTGATATCTTAACCTATATGCCAGTTCAAACATGGTACCTATGATAGGAACGAATGGGTCAAAACCTCGTAGAGAGTGTACAAAAACCGGATCCTACATGACAACCATATTAGTCAAAAATAACCCAAAATAGTTAATAAAGAATCCAAACTATAGGATATAGGGAGGAATGATCATGACAAATGCATCCAAAGGAAACAATGCGGTGAATGATGGGACATAAAAGGAAAATAAGGTGTAGACCCAACATTCACGCATCCACTACCACCCTCATGAGGGTGACCACTTGTGTAAAGACCGAGCGAAGGGAATCAAAATCCTCCACAAATGGAGTAGAGGATGGAATATGACCATTTCCAAATCTATGAGCACGGTAAGGGGCTATGATGCCCTCAAGTCTGACACCAGGGTCCATACTAGGACCAAGGATGGGTGATAAGATACCAGGCATGCCGAAAATAAAAGGACCCGAACTCAAGACATCATAAATATACTCAAGTTACCGTGATCCCAAAGTCCAACTAGTGCACAAAGAGCACACTCCTAAGAAAATCTACAGCCAAAATACAAGCAAACCAAGGGGAGGTTATGTGAGCTCCCGAATGCAGAAGGTATGTCTCACCTAGGAGAGGCTCAAAACTCCCATACACTACAAGCGGAGGTACGTAACCAATTATAGTGGCCCTCAAATTCAACGCATAAAGCTACTGTGTTGTCCAACCTCCACCTGGCCAAGACACCCGTAGAATAACCCCTGCAAATTACCCCCTCGATATCCTAGGTAAGGCAACTAAGGTCATCTCAATATAATCAATGCTCAGGCAGACAGTCGTAGGCGGGATCGACCGTATGGGTAGGGTAGCAAAGCCCAAAACTCTTGAAAGAGCCCCTAGATACGAATACAATCCTGGAAATATCTCTGGTGCTACTCAGTTATGACCAGGGGTCATCCCAATCATTAACTGCTCACACTGCCTCGTGCTTAAATCCCTTGTAAGAGGAGGATCCTAATAAATACTAATTATACCAAGGAATTTCACACTCTCACCTGGACAGACACATTCATGTTGTTGTTTAGTGGTCTTGGAGAATTTACTCACAATGAACTATTCCAAGACCCTAAAACCTAATCTTGTTGGTGCACCCTATAAAACAAAAGAGTGTAATTCATTTTATTATGCGTTGATTTTAATTGGCTGTAATTACTCAAAGGGAAATGGCCGTGCAACTAATGACATTATGACTCAGTAGTGAAATAAATATGCACACCATAACAAACAATGCTAAGTGCAATCTTTGTCAAATGAAAAATAGGGTATGCCACTACATGAGATGCATAAAAAATCATTCCTTTCTGAATGCCAATGCAATCTTTCCTATATCAAATCCTAAATACAACTCTCATCCAAGTAATCCAATGCAGGTAACTCCTCAAATCCATATCTAATATGCAACTAAGAGTGCAACTACTTTGTATTTTTCAATATAAAAGAGTGAAAAATGCAATAAAAGTCATCTAAAACTCTCAGTCTTCGCAGCAAGTATAAAACACAAGCCCAGCAAGACACTGAGACAAAAAAGAGTAATGCACTAATGGCAAAACAAAAAGGATAAATGACTAAAACTAATTTCAAAGAAAAATCAATGAAAAAACGGTCTCTGGTCATAAAAGAAGCATCCAACAGACAACATCAGACCCAAGGAAGACCCAACCACACTCACAACCCACCCAAGAACTTCCCACAACATCAAACTCACCAAAAGGGAGGATGTACACGACTGTTTAAAGAACAACTACGTATATACGTGACTTTTGGCCAAAAAGCTGCATGTATATGCGGATTTTGGCCAAAAACCTACATGTATACGTGACTTTTGGCCAAAAATCCACGTATGTACACAACTTTTGGCCAAAAACCTGCGTATACAAAGAAGACAGTGGTAAAAAGCAGGCCAAGGGTCAAACCAATAAAGGGGAGTGTCAATGGATGAACATACTATAAAATGCAACACAGAAACACGAAGAAACAAAGATTAGGTCAAGAATATCAAGCACATTGTGCCCCCAAAACCCAAATAAAAATAAGAAACGTCCCCATCGGAGTCGCCAATTCTGTTACGGAGAGAAATTCCTATGGTTTGGGGTACCACAACAGCAACTTGACTCCAGAAATCAATCCTTTCCAATATGCAAGAGAAATCAAATATCTAACACTAAAGGATCAAAACATGTACCTTATTCCGGATGATTGAAGTAGATCCCCGTTGAGCTTTCCAAATCCAGCTTGAATTGATAAATTACTTCCTCAACAATCAGTAAACAAGACAAGCATGCTATATATATTGGTGTTAGATCTACTCTAGCATATATAATCAACAACGTATAAGCATTTGAAATCATCCATGGATAAAATATTCATTCAAACATACATTATTGGACAGGAAAATATATTTCTATTAATATAAAATCAGAGATTACAATGAATACAACCTTTGTCGGCACGTCTGTGAATCGAAGAAACTGAATCCCCCACTTGGGCCTCCACCACCTCAATCCTCCATCTCTCGATAGAAAGCTCACAAGCAAAAGGCAAGCTTGGGAATAACACCAAAGTGCTCCAAGGGACAAAGGGATGCAGACTCAAGCATAAGTTCCGCCAACAATGGACTATAGTTTCTTTGCTCTCAATTCTCACATATTCTTCAATGTATCCAAAGGGTTCCTTATGTAGCTCTTCAATGGGGCAATGAAGGGTCGAATCTGAGCGATCTCAGGGCATATGGAAGGCCAGGAGACAATGAGTTGGATCCATGTCAAGGAAAACTCCAAGAATTTGGCCTTTTGCACACATCTCGATGTACACGGTTTTAGGGGTCAAACCCGCGTATATACGCGATAAAGGGTTTAAAAGTCGCGTATAGCAATTTAAGCATGTTTTTAGGGATGATATTGGAAACATCAAAGGTATCCAAAGAGTCTGCAGAGGGACACGGGAAGACCATACAAGTGTGATTCACCAGGTGTGGTAAAATCAGCTATAATAGTTACCATCAGGTAAGAATCAAGGATGGAGACATTCATAAGATAACCTTCAGAATAAGGTATGAAAATTATGAGTTTGTAGTGGTACCATTTGGTCTCACAAATGCACCCGCTACATTTATGTTCCTTATGAATAGTGTTTTTAGTAGGTATTTGGACAATTTTGTTCTTGTTTTCCTTGATGACATTCTTATTTATTCTAAGAATGAGGAAGAACATGAAGAACATCTGAGATTGACTTTGCAATTGCTAAGGGAGCATAAGTTGTATGCAAAGTTGAGCAAGTGTGACTTCTATAAAGATAGAATTCATTATTTGGGTCACATTATCTCAGATGAGGGTATATTTGTTGACCCTGAAAAGATTGAGGCTATTATCGATTGGCCTACCCCTAGAAACGTGACAACTGCAAGATCTTTTATGGGACTTGCAGGATACTACAGGAGATTCATTGAGGGATTCTCCAAGGTTGCAAACCCAATAACTTCTTTGCAAAAGAAGGGGATACAGTTTGAATGGAAACCAAGTTGTGAAGAAATATTCCAGCAGTTGAAGAATCTTCTCACAAGTGCACCATTCTTGAAGATTGCAGACCTAGAAAAATATTTTGTGGTGTGTATTGATGCATGTGGTTAAGGACTTGGAGGAGTTCTTATGCAAGACAACCACGTGGTATGCTATGAGTCAAGAAAGTTGAAGGATCATGAGAAGAACTATTCCACTCATGATTTAGACCTTGCAACCATTGTAACATCCCTAAATTTTTCACAAAAAATTAAATTTTTTCTATGTGATATTAAACGCTAAATCGTAACCAGAATGCTAGTTTAATAATTAACTTCAGTCTAGTTAACAGATAGATTACACATACAAGACATCAAGAGAAAACTCAGAAGTTAATACTCTTCAGTTACCTTGTAACTAAGAGGCTATAGAATTTTACTTACTAACTTGTAAGTCACAAGCCACTAACTGTACTCAATCTATATTGATTCTCAG
Organism: Pseudotsuga menziesii; assembly: GCA_001517045.1. Lineage (NCBI taxonomy): Eukaryota > Viridiplantae > Streptophyta > Pinopsida > Pinales > Pinaceae > Pseudotsuga > Pseudotsuga menziesii. The sequence goes on along the minus strand of LPNX011210801.1, from coordinate 304,926 downwards.
TCTTGAATAATAAAATGTTTATTAAAAGTTAATGAGTTAAAATAAATTATTTAATTCAGACCATTGGTTTATTTGTAAGAATGTGTATGATTCTGATGGTTATTTTATTTTCTTATTGAAGGGGGCCTAAGGTTATCTTGAGGCTTACTTATCTTTTTCAAAGATAACGCAGATCCGATGCTTGTACAAGATTCACAGGTAAAAACTTACTTCCAAGTTTATGATGTAAGAGTTTAATGCTCGAAAGACTAAACGAGTAAGTTAGGAAAGATCCTTAAACTCTATTCTTTAGACTTAAGTTTCAACTACCAATGTGACTCTATTTATTGTCTATATTATCGAAGCGTAAGAGTTCCTAGGCCTATAACAAGGACTATTCTACCTAGGTAGCAATTTGGAGTTGATAGCGTGATTATTTGTTCTAAAAAATAAATTATATGATTGATGGTATATAATTATCCAACATGTTTTTAGTTGTTTGTAGTATTAGGAGCCTAAATACATTCTCAATGTTTTATAACTATGAACTTAACCATGTTAATCCTAGAACTTACCTAAGCATAAAATTTAACATTATTAATTTGACAGCTAGAAAATAACTACAAATATAATGAAGCTAACCTAGGCATGTAGTCAATGCATAAAATAACAACTATAACCTAGCTAAAAACTTCAACATGCATACAATGACTTGCTAATTTTTAACAAAGGTAATGGTATTGTTTTTACACAAATTGCAGGGTTAACATGCATGTTCAAACTATATCAAGCTAAGAAAATATTTCAAGGCTAGTGTGATCCATGTGGTAGATGCTTGCAACGTGGATAGTTTTAGCGATAAGTGCTATGCAACTACCTTTATTGTTTTTCCCTAAAACCTGTTTGGCTTAATCAATTGTTTGTTTTTTGAAAGCAGAGTAGGCCGACAGTTCCTCGGCCTCCTTGGGTCTCTACAATAGTTGTTACTTTGGTCTTGGCTGTGGTGTTAGTAGGCTTGATGCTCTGGTTCTTCACCATAACTGCTTTCTTTGAGCTCAACGTTAAAAACTGGTAAGTCGTAACATAACCTCCAAGCGTTCTTCTTTTCTTTTATTTATACCAAGCTATATACTAAACAGTTCTAAGTTGTTTCTTGTTTGATGGTAGGTGAAATTATCTGGATTTGCACAGTCAAAGGTCGAAGGAATTTTCTTGAGCTGAAAGGTGTGAGCAAGAAAGGCTCGGGTAAGCCTTGGTCCCAACCTTGGGTACCCTTCGTTGTGATTGTGTCTGCGGTGTTCATACTACTTGTAGCAACTTGTTTTTTTGTTTGGAAAAGTTATGGAGGACGTATGGTCATCCTTAGTGATAACCCTTAGGGTTTCACAAGTGAGCTACGACTCTTGTAATAATGATTTAGGTTAAACATAATATTGTTCCAAGGTTTGAAATTGTTGTTCAATACTGTAATTACATTATGTGGAAGCTTCCTCGGCCTCTTGATCAGCCACTGTAACTCTTTCGAGGCTATGAATCCGTTTAGGCTTTTGGTATTATGACTTTAAAGAAAGTGGCGATTGTAATGGTTAATTTCTTGATAATTTAAAGACTAGGGTTATGGTTTTTTTTTAAAAGGCAAAGCTTACGGTCGGAGTGTAAATATATGTTAGCATTTGTTTTCCTCTTGTATTTTCTGTTGCATAGTGCATTAAGCTTGGTAAATAGTTTTCTGTTATGACAACAATTGGTTGTAATTTCTTCTACGGCTGCAAACTGGTTAAAGCCATTGGCAATTTAGTTGTTAAAATTCTATTTGTGCAATCTGTACCGTAAAGGATTGACCTAGGGTTTCGTTTTTAAAAAACAGTTTTTAGTATTTAAGTAAGATGATTATCTTATGATCTTTGATTTTTGTATAAACAATAGTTAAATTAAGATAGCCGTCCTTTTTAATCGGAAAAGCTGGAATCTATCCTTTGACTTACTTAACTGTTGGATAAATATTTAAGAGATAAGAGTTGTACCTTATCTTAAGTATATAGTTGTCTAATTTTAATTATTCGCTAGCTGTGGTAATCTTCTTTTTTTTATAAAATAGGTTCTGGATAAGAATATTTGTAATAAAGAGTAGGGTTTAGAAGAAAAATTTACAAATATTAATAGTAATATTAGAGTTATATTGATTGTTTACAGTTGAGTTTACTAAGTACTTAATTCATGTACTGTAATTAATAGAGTAATATGTTAATAATTTAGGTTTTAAAGTATTAAAATAATAAACGGTTTTTCTTTACTAAGTGTAAATGAAGAGATTGTATTACATTAATTATTATTGTATTATACTACACACAGTTTAATGACTGGGTGACAAAATATTGCTATAATAGACTCTATGTAAATGTTCTTAGAGCTTTTTGTATAAAAGGTAAAGTTCTAGAAATGGATTATTATGATAAAATATTTGGAAAAATAATGGTAAAAAGATTCCAAAGTTAAATCAATCACTTGAAGATATTGCTAGTAACTTACCATAAGAAAAGATTGTTTATTCATTTCTACACAAACTTTTCAAATTCGATAACAATTCAGATCATTTTATCCATGTATAATTATTCCTATCTACGACTAAACAATCCTTCTATACTAGAGTATGTCATCGTAAGATGAGTGGAAAAATGCAGAAATGAATTCTACTTATTAATCAATTATTTTTAATTCTAGACTCATTTATTCTGATAATCATATACTAGTAAACTTTCCTAAATAAATTGCAGACTTAAACATTCTACTAGCAGATTCAAAGTATCTAAGTAATAATAGAAAAACTAAACATGGTTGCTTTCATTCTAGTAATTTGCTTGGATAAAAATAAATAAGATAACACAATGGAACCAGATAATTTGTAGAAGAGACACACAACCCAAGGAGCCTGTTCCACCCAACCTTTTCCTAAAGATAGCTCAATTGCTTGTCTTAGGACCCCCGAGCTTGTCCACTGATCCACCAGGATGAATGCACTGTGTGGAGAAATGTGATTAAATACCCCTTCAACTCAACAATAGTACCTACAACAGTACTTCTATCCTCAGCAGTATAGAACTCAGCTATGTGGCTGCACTAGTTCAAAATGCAGTCTTAATCACTCAATCCAGTTCTGACTTTCCCCTCATCGAATATATTGTGCTCCTTTCTCAACTTTAGAAATTTCACAAGGTAAAGATTGAATAGCCTCCTACTGAATTTGATGGAAAAATATATGCATGCCTAGGTATTTTGGTTAGTTTTTTAATTAATGAGCCACCTGCTCTGTTCCACTTTCTTGGGGAACATGACCACAAAATTAGGGAAGTTGCCCCCTGCAACAACTAGAAGTGATTGAGGATGCTGCCATGTGTCTGTTTGCTCTCACCCCAGTCTATTCTTCCCAGTGGGCTAGTGGACATTCATTCAATAGCCTCCTTTGGCAATTTGTCTCATCTTTTATTTATTAAATAATAAAATATTCAACATAATAATTTACAATCATCCTTGACCCCACTTGGTCAATAGTCATAAACTTTACAATAAAGGTAAAATATAATGTTTTCTTAATCATAAAATGTTATTGAAAATTGGGGTACGTGACATACACCCCCCCTTAAGTCCAACATCATCCTCGATGTTGCTTTATTCATCATCCTTGGAGCTTCCCTGGAACATAATTGGATATGCTTCCCGCATATGACTCTCTGTTTCCTAGGTTTCTTCTTCTGGACTAAGGTGCGTCCATTGCACCTTCACCTATCCAATGGTGCGATTCTCAAGCAAGATTTCCCTCTTGTCGAGGATACAGTCCGGTTTCACCAAAAAATCTCCTTTGGGCTCCACCTATACGTCATTCCAATTTATCAGATGAGTAGCATCGTGTACATATCTTTTTAAAACAGAAATATGAAAAACATTATGAACTTTAAGATTCAGTGGTAAGGCCAATTGGTATGCCACCGGTCCAACTCTAGACAATATTTCGAAAGGCCCACAGTACCTGTGTGCTAGCTTAGCATAACTCCCTAATTTTAAGGAGCTATTTTTAGGTTTTACCTTAATGAAAACATGTTCTCCCCCCTGGAACTCTTTTTGAGTTCATTTAAGATCCGCTTGGCTTTTCTGTCTATCTTGTGCAACCTTTAAATTACCTTGTACTTGCTTCATGATTAATTTCATTTCCTTTAATAGCTCAGGTCCTAACATTAAACTGTCAATGGGGTTATTCCATGAAATGGGAGTATTGCATTTTCTGCCATACAAAATTTCAAATGGACTGAATTTTGCTGAAGCTGGTAGTGGTTGTTGTATGCAAAATCAACCAAGTGTAAGTAGTCCTCGCATTTACTTGGCTATTCTTTAACGTACATCCTTAACATATCTTCCAAAATCTGATTTACCTTTTTCATCTGTCCATCCGTTTGTGGATGAAAAGACGTACTGAAATTCAAAGTAGTATCTAGGCATTTAAATAAAGATTTCTAGAAGTTTCTAGGGAATCTAGAGTCCCTATCAGAATTATAACTTTTGGAATTCCATGCAAACGAAAAATTTGTTTCATAATATTTCAACAATGTTAGCAGTGTTATGAGTGGTCTTTACTGGTATAAAATGGGTTGTGTTGTTGAGTTTGTCAACAACTACCATTATTGAATCATTCTATTTCTGATTTTTAAGAAAACCTGTAATGAAATCAATGCTGATTACTTCCCATTTCCAGCTGAGAATCGGTAACGTTTGTAACAAAACGGATGGATGCTGATGTTCAGTCTTAACCTGTTGACATTCAAAACATCTAGCAATATATTCTGCCAACTCATTCTTCATATTTGGCCAAAAGTAATCTGTTCGTAACATAGTTATTGTCTTCTGATAGCCAGGGTGTCTAGAATAAGAAATTTTATGTATTTCATTCAAAATCAGCAACTTAAATTTAGGTACGTTAGGTATATACAACCTATTTTTATAAAGTATTAACCCTTTTTCATTTAGACTGTAACCTGTATTTAAAATTTCAGTTACATTTTCTGCCACTTTAGCTTGCATTTTTCGATAATTTTCATCCAATTTTACTCCTTCTTCGAGCTGATCTTCTAAGTATGTTTTGTAAGCACTCATTGCTGCCATAAAATTTAATCTTGTATTTCTGCTCAAAGCATCAAAAACTTTATTTTCCTTCCCTTTGATATGTTGGATCTCAAAATCATATTTGCTAAGGAAAGTTGGCCACCTAGCTTTCCTTGCATTTAAATTTGGTCGATCCAACAAATACTTTAAACCCTTATTATCTGTCATTAAAATAATTTTTCTCCCGATCAAGTGATGGAGCCACATCTTTAATGCATGTATCACGACAACCAATTCTAGATCGTAAGTAGCGTAATTTTTCTCGTGAATTTTAAGTTTCATGGACTCGTGCGCTATTACGTGTCCTTCTTGAGTTAAGGCCCAACCAAGGCCATCATTGCATGCATCAGTGCATACAACAAAGTCCTTGTTAGGATCCACAATTCTTAAAATGGGTGCAATAGTTAACAATTCTTTTAATTTCTTAAAACTCTCTTCACATTTTTGATCCCATACAAATTTCTTCCCTTTCTTCTGTAGAGAAGTTATGGGATTCACGATCCTTGAGAAACTCTCAATGAACCTTCGATAATACCCGGTGATCTCCATGAATGACCGTACATTAGTCACATCCTTTGGGACCGACCATTTGTTAATTTATTTTATCTTATCTGGGTCAACCGAGATCACATCTTTAGTTATTACGTGACTCAAGTATTGTATTTTATCTTTGAAGAAGTCGCATTTACTTAACTTGGCATATAGCTGATGTTCCCTTAACACTTGTAAAATGATTTTTAAATGTTCCTCGTGCTCTTCTTTAGTCTTAGAATAGATTATAATATCATCAGTAAAAACTACTACAAACTTATCTAGATATTTATGTAATACGTTGTCCATTAAACACATGGAGACCGTCGGGGCATTAGTTAGCCTAAATGATATGACAACGAACTCATAGTGACCATATCAGGTCCTAAAAGCCGTCTTGAAAATATCCTCATCCTTAATCCGGACTTGATGATAACCAAATATTAAGTCAATTTTTGAAAATATTGTTGCTCCATGTAACTGATTGAACAAATCATCTATGCGGGTTAACGTGTATCTATTTTTAATTGTCATTTTATTAAGCTGATGGTTGTCAATGCATAACCGTAGAGTACCGTCCTTCTTTTTAACAAAAATGACTAGTGCTCCCCAAGGAGACATGCTTGGTCTTATATACTTTTTTATCTATCAGTTCTTTTAATTGCGATTTTAGTTCACTAACCTCCAGGATGTTCATCCGCTAAGGAGCTTTTAAGTTAGGCACCACACCGGGTACCATCTCAAGAGTGAAATCCGACTCCCTTTTCAGAGGCAATCCCAAAATTTCCTCCGGAAATACATCTGAATAACATCTCAGAATTGGTATATCTTCTAATTTTAGCTTGTTTTCTTTATTAATGTGTCCTTCATTAGTTATGGTTACAACAAAATCTTTACATCCCTTCTGAACAACCCTTTTTAGTTGTAAGGAAGAAATATGTTTGATTGTTGTTTTCCTAAGAATTCATTTTACTGTTACTGTTTCTTGTTCGTTATTTAAACAGGTAAAAGTTTTATGAAAACAATTTAACACTACTCGATGTTGTTCCAACCAATCCATTCCAATTAATACATCATAGGAGCCTAACGAAAGTACATTCAACTTTACAGAAGTTTCAAACTGATTCATAATTAATGTACAATCTTTCACAAAATCATTTACCTTCCTTTTTTCTCCTGTAGCTAATTGAACCGGCCATGATTTTGCAAATTTCTTTTCTGGTAGTTTACTTTTCTCTTCTAAACTCGGAGAGACATAACTCATGCTAGCCCTTGGGTCAATTAAAATAGAAATAGGTTTATGGTTCAGCATACCTTCTATTTCCACCATGGAAGTCTGATATTCAGCCTGTTTGTTTTTTCCAGCGCTGCATTGATTATGGGAATCCCTCTCGCTAAATCACCAACCGTTGTTTCTTCCCGCACAACATGAATGTTTTTGACGGTCTTCTTCTTGTTAGGACAACTTGATGCATAGTGAGGTCCCTGGAATTCCCAACATTTTATCGGTTCCTTTCGTCCGTTATTTTAACATAATTACTGTGATTATTTGTAAATTCTTTATTTCTTGTGACAGTAGGGTTTTGCTGTGGGTTACTTTTTAAATTACTTCCTTGAAATTTTCTGTTAGGAAGATTGCGTGAGTTATTATGCCCAAAATTTCAATTAGGTGTGAAACTTTTCTTTCTTGGTTCAAAATTATTATTAGGCCTTTTTATTTTTCAGTTTGGCATGTTCTCCCTTTTTCGGTTCTGCTCATAGCAGAAATTTGCTTTTCGCATGGCCTCTTTAAGGGTCTTGGGTTTATCATATTCAATTCTATCCTTAATATGAAAAGATAAACAACTCACAAACCACTGTACATTGGGTTTTTCGTCAACAATATAAGGCACATATCGCAGTAAGCTTAAAAATTTACTATTTAATTCTTTCATACTCATGGTTCCCAACCTTAGGTCATAAAATTCTTTAGTTCGTTCCTCATAATATTGCTCCGATAAAAAAATATTTTTAAAGTACTTTTTAAAAGTGTTCCAGTTTATATTCTTCTCTTTTATGCCCTTAACTCGTTTTATATCCTAGCACCAGATGTCGGCTTTTCCAGTTAAGTTATATATTGCCATCCTTGCTTTTAACTCATTTGAATAATTATATATCTGAAAGTACTTTTTCATTCTGGATCGCCATGCTTCGGATTCCTCTCCTTTTTCTATTTCACCAATAAAAGTTGGTGGTTTAATCTTTTTGAACTTGCCAGAAATCTCTTCATAGGGCTTGTACTTCTTCGTTCTAGAGTGATAATTACTCTTGCTAGTATCACTAGAATACTGGTGTTTCTTTTTGTGCGAGTTACCGTTAATTTTAGAAGAAGAATTGCTTTCAATTTTAGAGTATTTTGACCTTTTACCCTTATCTTGATATGACGTAGTGTTAGATTCTATCTGTTTATCCTTTTCTTCGTTATTAAACTTTTCTAGCAGTATTTCATTTAGTTCCTCCTGATCTCTTAAGATTCTCTCATTTTCTTTTTTAATAGCCTCCATTTCAGTTTTTAGATCCTTAACTATTTGTAGTAATTCAGATGAGTTATTAGTTATATTTTCTTTAGCAGGTTCTTTTCCGGAATTATTTTGTTCATTTATCGGGGACCTCCCTTCAGCATACTCTTCGTGCACTTCCATACCTGCAAATCTAATTCATAAATTATTCTATACAATAACATTTAAAACCATAAATTAGTATCCATACATTCTATTTACTTTTTGTTTATGTGCACTGAGCCACTTTAGGCCCAGTGTCTGAACTTGGGCTCTGATACCATATGTAACATCCCTAAAATTTTCTCAAAAATATAAAATTTTTCTATGTGATATTAAACGCTAAATCATAGCCAGAATGCTAGTTTAATAATTAACTTCAGTCTAGTTAACAGATAGATTACACAGACAAGACATCAAGAGAAAACTCAGGAGTTAATACTCTTCGATTAACTTGTAACTAAGAGGCTATAGAATTTTACTTACTAACTTGAAAGTCACAAGCCACTAACCGTACTCAATCTATATTGATTCTCAGTCTTGAATAATAATTTTTTTTTCAAAAGTTAACGAGTTAAAATAAATTATTGAATTCAAATCATTGGTTTATTTGTAAGAATGTGTATGATTCTGATGGTTATTTTCTTTTCTTACTGAAGGGGGCCTGAGGTTATCCCGAGGCTTACTTATATTTTTCAAATCTAACGTAGATCCGATGTTTGTACAAGATTCACAGGTAAAAACTTACTTCCAGGTTTACGATGTAAGAATTTAAGGCTCGAAAGACTAAATGAGTAAGTTAGAAAATATCCTTAAATTCTATTCTTTAGACTTAAGTTTCAACTACCAAGGTGACTCTATTTATTGTCTAGATTATCGAAGCATAAGAGTTCCTAGGCCTATAGCAAGGACTATTCTACCAAGGTAGCAATTTGGAGTTGATAGCGTGATTATTTGTTCTAAACAAATAAATTATATGATTGATGGTATATAATTATCCAACATGTTTTTAGTTGTTTGTAGTATTAGGAGCCTAAATACATTCTCAATGTTTTATAACTATGAACTTAACCATGTTAATCCTAGAACTTACCTAAGCATAAAAATTAACATTATTAATTTGACAGCTAGAAACTAACTACAAATATAACGAAGCTAACCTAGGCATGTAGTCAATGCATAAAATAACAACTATAACCTAGCTAAAAACTTCAACATGCATACAATGACTTGTTAATTTTTAACAAAGGTAATGGTATTGTTTTTACACAAATTGCAGGGTTAACATGCATGTTCAAACTATATCAAGCTAAGAAAATATTTCAAGGCTAGTGCGATCCACGTGGTAGATGCTTGCAAGGTGGAGGGTTTTGGTGATAAACCCTATGCAACTACCTTCATTATTTTTCCCTAAAAATTTCTTGGCTTAATCATTTGTTTGTTTTTGGAAGGAGGAGTAGGCCGACAGGCCCTCGGCCTCGTCAGGTCTCTACAATAGTTGTCACTCTGGTCTTGGCTGTGGTGTTAGCAGGCTTGATGCTCTGGTTCTTCGCCATAACTTCTTTCTTTGAGCTCAACGTTAAAAACTGGTAAGTCGTAACAAAACCTCCAAGCGTTCTTCTTTTCTTTTATTTATACCAAGCTATATACTAAATAGAACTCTAAGTTGTTTCTTGTTTGATGGTAGGTGAAATTACCTGGATTTGCACAGTCGAAGGTTGAAGGCGTTTTGCTGAGATGAAAGGTGTGAGGAAGAAAGGCTCGGGTAAGCCTCGGTCCCAACCTTGGGTACCCTACGTCGTGATTGTGTCTGCGGTGTTCATACTACTTGTAGCAACTTGTTGTTTTGTTTGGAAAAGTTATGGAGGCCGTATGGTCATCCTTAGTGATAACCCTTAGGGTTTCACAAGTGAGCTACGACTCTTGTAATAATGATTTAGGGTAAATATAATACTGTTCCAAGGTTTGAAATCATTGTTCAATATTGTAATTACGTTATGTGGAATCTTTCTTGGCCTCTTCCTCAGCCACTATAACTCTTTTGAGGCTATGAATCCGTTCAGGATTTTGGTATTATGACTTTAAACAAAGTGGCGATTGTAATGGTTAATTTCTTGATAATTTAAAGGCTTTGGTTATGGCTCTTTTTTTTTAAAAGGCAGATCTTATGGTCAGAGTGTAAATATCTGTTAGCATTTGTTTTCCATTTGTATTTTCAGTTGCATAGTGCATTAATCTTGGTAAATAGTTTTCTGTTATGACAAAAATTGGTTGTAGTTTCTTCTATGGCTGGGAACTGGTTAAAGCCATTAGCAATTTAGTTGTTAAAATTCTATTTGTGCAATATGTACTGTAAATGATTGACCTAGGGTTTGGTTTTTAAAAAAATAGTTTTTAGTATTTAAGTAAGATGATTATCTTCTGATTTTTTATTTTTGTATAAACAATAGTTTAATTAAGATAGGCTTCCTTTTTAATCAGAAAAGATGGAATCTATCCTTCAACTTACTTAACTATTGGATAAAGATTTAAGAGATAAGAGTTGTACCTTATCTTAAGTATATAGTTTTCTAATTTTAATTATTTGCTAGTTGTGGTAATCTTATTTTTTTAATAAAACAACTTTTGGATAAAAAGGTTTGTAATAAAGACTAGGGTTTAGAAGAATAATAATAGTAATATTAGAGTTATATTGATTGTTTACAGTTGGGTTTACTAAGTAATTAATTCATGTACTATAGTATGAATAGAGTACTATGTTAATAATTTAGGTTTTAAAGTATTAAAATAATAAATGATTTTCCTTTACTAAGTGTAAATGAAGAGATTGTATTACAATAATTATTATTGTATTATACTACACAGTTTAATGACTAGGTGACAAAAGCTTGCTATAATAGACTCTATGTAAATGTTCTTAGAGGTTTTTGTATAAAAGGTTAATTGTAGAAATGGATTATTATGATAAAATAGCTGAAAAAATAACGGTAAACAACTTCCAAAGTTAAATCAGTTACTTGAAGATATTGCTGGTAACTTACCAGAAGAAAAGATTGTTGATTCATTTCTACATAAACTTTTCAAATTCGACAACAGTTCAGATCATTTTATCCATGTATAATTATTCCTATCTACGACTAAACAATCCTTCTGTACTAGAGTACGTCATCGTAAGATTTCATTATAGGATTGCCAATTACTTGGAGACAACATGAATCCATCATGGTTGTGGTGAACAAGTTGACTAAGGCATCACATTTTATACCAGTCAAGTCCACACATAAGACTGATGATATTGCAAAAATATTCATGAACGATATTTTCAAATTGCATGGATTGCCTGAGGCAATAGTCTTTGATAGGGATCCTAAGTTCACTTCCAATTTTTGGAAGGGTTTGTTTGCATATTTGGGAACATAGGTGAACTTCAACACTGTCTACCATCCTTATACTGATGGTCAGACAAAGAGAGTGAATCAGGTGCTTGAAGACATGCTTCGCATGTATGTGATGGACATACCAACCAAGAGGGAAGATTATTTACCCTTGGTATAATTTGCTTATAATAATGGACAACAAGCATCCTTGGGGATGAGTCCTTATGAGGATTTGTATGTAAGAAGGTGTAGGACACCTATGACATGGGATAATCCAGTGAACAAGATTGTGCTGGGTCCATAATTGCTCAAGGAAATGGAGCAAGAGGTTGCAAAGATTAGGTAGAATATGAAAGCATCCCTGGATAGACAGAAAAGATATGCAGACAAGCATAGGGTGCATAGAGATTACAGTGTTGGGGATCATGTTTATCTTAGAGTGAGGGAAATGAAGATTTCCTTGAAGCTTGGAAGTTGTGCTAATCTTTCACCTAGATACTGCGGGCCATTTGAAGTGCTTGGAAGAATAGGGTCAATTGCATATAGACTTGCATTGCATGCTAGCACTACATCTCATAATGTTTTCATGTTTCTTTGCTTAAGAAATATGTACATGACCCTAACCATGTGATTGATTGGGATGTGATCCAGATGGAAGCCGAGGGAGAGTTACAAACCAATCCATTGCACATCCTCAACAGGAAGGTCACAATGCTCCGGAATCAAGCCATAGGACATGTAAAGGTGTAATGGGAGCACTACGGTCCTGAGGAGGCTACTTGGGAGCTGGAGGATGCCATGCGATTGGAACATCCATTTTTGTTCAATTTTGCAGAGCACTGAGGTGGTGTCAGTGTAGCATTTTTGTTCAATTTTGTAAAGCACTGAGGACATGTTGTTGCAATGGGGAGGGGAATGTATCACCATGGTTTTGACCCCATGGTATTAAGATTGTACATGATGTATGGATTGTATTTGAATCATGGCAAGGAGCTCAAGGCCAAGGCCCTTCCATTGATTGATGTCTTATGGATAAGTGATCAAGGTTGATACCTATGGTTTTGGTGTTAAGTTAAGCACATAGCATTTTGAATAGCATGTAAATACACAATTTAATAAAATACCACAGCTAGCTATGGGACTACAACGTGAAATAGATGGGGGCATGATTCCACAAGGGATAGGGTGGAGAGTTAGTCAAACCCCCTGAGCCAATAGGGTTAGACCAGGTGTCAATGGAGAAACCCATGTACCTTTAGCTACCTTTTTGTCCTATGTTCTCGATCATCAATTTCTTCCAGAAGTTGGTTGATGCAGTTAATACCTTGGGTAGAGCAAGGTATGGCAGTCTGATTACTTGTCTAAGCAAGCCTACTAGTCTGCAGTCTGGGAAGCCGCGATCTTGCTTCTAACGCAAGGAAGCACGTGATGCATGCCAACCCGTCTTTCCTTAGTTGGGGGAAGAGATTTTTTTGTTTTGGAGCGTCATGGTTGTTCATTACTCCCAACCATTCTAACATTCAGGGGTTCCAGACCATTCAATCGATCCGATCAGTTTGTTGATGCACGTTGTTGTTGGTTCACTACGCTAAGTCACGGAAGAATGATTCCACTGTGTTTTGCTGAGTGAATGGGCAGTGGAGATCTCTCGTTTTTATGAGAGTGTGGTCCTCCGCAGGTTCCTGATTTCCCTTGAGACATGCAGTGTGGTCATTCGACTACCCTGAGTCATGGAAGTGTGGTTCCGCAGTTCTTGTTTGAGTGACACTGTGGTATGCAAGTAAACCCTGTTGTCTTTTTTACAGAGTGAATCCTATGTGGTTGTGTTTTTCCATGTGGTTTGTTGTGATAGTTGCATCCTAATTCGAGTATGAACTATATGCAAGACTTTGGAGTGGAAGAGACGTAGAATGTGCTTAATAAACCTAGTGTGGAACCTCACAATAAGATAAGAGTGGTTGGTGAATCTGATCTGCACATCCTGAAGAGCACTGGAAGGGAAGGTGTAGCCCAAGGGACTGTGGAGCAGAGAAGGGGACACTTCTTTGTGTTGGGTGTGTAGGAAACACGGATTCCAGGCCATATAGATATTGTGAAGGTGTCCTTAGCTCTATGGACGAGCTCACTATCTTAGTAGTTCTTCCTATCCACTTCCTTAGCATCCTGGTAAACCCAACTAGTTGGCTTGGCTGGATAACCTGTGAAACCCAATAGTGAGATGGCTTGGCCGAGTAGCCTATGAAATCCATCAGTTAGATTGGCTGTGTCTTGTTGTTCTTTGGGCCATGTGTTTACTCCTTGGCTGGACATCCTATGAAACCCAACTGTGAATGATGGGTTGGATGAATGCCTGATAAACCCATTTGTTGGCTTGGTTAGTCCTTGATATAAATGTTGTCTTGACTGTGTACAGTATGATCAACCTAACTGTACACTGGATTGGCTAAGTAAGACTGATAAACCGAACAATGTTTGGCTTGTAAGCCTGCAACCTGATAAACCCAACTTGGTGTTGGCTTGGCTGGACAGTTTGATAAACCCAACTGTGAGATGGCTTGGCTGTGTAGCCTATGAACCCATCTGTTGGCTTGACTTTGTGTTTTGATATGGTTGTGTGTGAGTCTGTAATTCCCTAGTTCCTTGTGGAAATCATGCCCAACTTGGGGGTGGCACTGGTGTTGAGAGATTAATGAACACACTGGCCTATGGTTGGGTGGAACGTTGCAGCGACATAGCTAGTTGCGGGACAACTTGATCATCCAAGATAAGTATTCTCTATTAAGTTATTTCTGCAATGTATTTGCTTATGAATTGCTATGTTTATGTTGAATGCTTATGGATGATTTAAGTAGAATTTACATGTGAATATTTCCTGCATCTGCATCTATATTTTCCTGGTAGGTTCAATGCATTTTTGCTTAAGTCCACGAAGGCTTGAATCCTGATCAAAGGGTCAGGATACCTCTGATTTGGTGTTTCCACCCCTTGGAATCCACCTAAGGAAGGCGGAAACTGGAAAGGAGCAGTTGAATAGGGTAGAAATGTTGTGTTTCCACACCCCGAGATCTTCCTGTGGAAGGCGGAAGGTGGAAGCGGAAAAGTGCAGAAAAATTCTAAGGCACAGGTTAAGTTCTTATTCGCTAGTTCCGCACTAGAGGGAAGAAAGGTGGAATGCGAAAGGTGGAACCATGGAAAATATTTCATCGTTTGTTGGAGTTTTTGAATCCCAAAGTCCGCAGTATGAACGGTGAAAATGCGAAAGTGGAAAGAGCTGAAAATCCTAAGGTAAAAGTGTGTTTCTGAACCCCGAATCCACCTACGGAAGGCAGAAAATGGGAAAAGGTTAAGTCCGAAGGTTGTGTTTCGACTTCCGAGTTTCTAAGGTGGAAGGCGAAAGGGGGAAAGGTGGGAGGCCATTAACGATTCCGTCGAGAATTTTTTCTTCCGACTCCCAACTTCTGAAGGCGGAAGGTCGTAAACAATTCCTTCGAAAAGTTGTTCTTCCAACTTTCGAGTTTTAAAGGTGGAAGGTGGAAGGACGGAAGGAAGAAGGTGAAAAGGATAGGTCCAGTGCGGAAAAATGTGTTTTGGGTCGCAGAAGTGATCAGTGAAGGGAAAAATGACTGTTATAATGGTTTCTAAGCTTGAGAATGAAGGTGGAAGTGTGTGTTAACGTCTATGTCCTGTGTTTCGAAGGAGAACAAGGCTTCTTGAAGTAATTTTTTTAATTAATACGCATTATGGGATATGGGGACATTACAACGTAATAGAATCTAAGAATTTTTCTAAACAAGCCGCCTCCAGACCCTCCAAGTCAATTTCACCAAATTCCAACTCTTTTCCCTCCTCCGCGGATATGGGGACGTCCTCCATCACCACAACTTGTTCTGCATCCTGGGTTACTTCCCCAGGGATAATGGTTTTCTCTTTAGACTGTGTAACTGGAATCTGACCTTCCTCCAATTCCTCTTTCTTTGCTACTATTTGCAAGACTTCAAACCGATTGTGCATCTGGTATTTCTTATTAATCTCAGGTCCATCACCTTTTTTGGTTGGGTGTTTCTTGTTTGTTACTTTGGTAAACCCTTCCAAGTATTTCCCACCTTGATTTGGAGTGACTCCAGGATATTTGTTGATAGGGAAGTCGCGGAAAAGATGCCCATGCTCATGGAATCACCTGCTGCAAAAAGGAATATGCTCATAGTCAATTGCCTGGAACCATTCCTCATCCTCCCAGGATATTTCGATCCCTTCTGGAAAATATTGGGAAGTATCCATATAAGGACATATCCGGGCATATGAAGTAAATCTCATATTTTTTGTTTGCTCAGAAACTTTGACGAAAAACCCCAAGGTGTTACCTATGTCAATGAGTATTTCTTCCTTCCAGTATTCAGAGGGTAAGGAGTACAGTTAGAGACAAACGTGGACGATTGTTAAGTTTTCTTTATCAGGGTTAAACCGTTCTTTCCAAGGACGTAAGTATACCCCGCGGAACGAAAAAAATATGGTCCATTATCAAAGATTTGAGTGTGATCTGCCTCATTGAAAATTATTATTGTGAAAAAACATTTGGCTCCGAGTTGAAGGTCGTTGTGGCCCCGAGGTTTCCAGGTTGTATTTATCCACCAAAATAGAGCCTTCTCAGTAGGTCAAATCCCAACGAATTTAGCAATGAGGGTGTGATATTTCATGTACTAAATATCCTCTTAGACTTTGTCCAAATGAATCTACAGTTTGGGCATCGTCCGAGCTTTCAACACGCACTACCCTGGTTTCCTAGTTTCTCCTCATGCTTGAGTCGACTTGATGACCCCACTCATCCCTTCTCCTCCCGTCCTCGGTTGAAGGTCAGGTCCTGGACCTGTATCAATGCCTTTCTCCTTATTCAGAACGAGGGGAGGGGGTAACGCCCCCCCACCTGTGGCATCCCCCATGCCAATTTTGTCCTCCATTACCAGAGGAGATCGGTCAAAAACCTTACCTCTGACAGAAACCTATGAAAACTCTGGCCTAACCTGCAAACCCTAGCTCTTCATGATTCCTCGATCCTTTCATCAACTCCATCACCCAATCCTACACAATAAATTGATTTAGACTTCAATTCAAAGCATAATTGTCCAATATTCTCAATCTTCCTAAACTTTTCTACCTTTCTCTTTCTATATTATGTTTACATGTTCTTTTTTCCTGTACACCGTTGAGAACTTGCACCTAATTCCCACTTTTAAATTACACTTCTTTTGAAACTTACCGTGATTTGCACTTTTTATTATATTGTAATTTTCTCAAATCATATTTCAACTATAACATACTATCTTTTCTATAAAATGCGTTTTGCACTTTTGTTATATTATGATATTCTCAAATCATATTTCAACTACAACATACTATATTTTCTTTAAAGTGGGATGATATAAAAAAAAATTGTTTTATTATGCTCTTCTTGAATCATATCTCAAGTTCAACCTTTTATAGCATTTTACTTTTCTTTAAAGTAGGGCCATATAAAAATAAATACAGGTATTTACAACCCATAAGAACCATCTACATTTTTTCTACTTCTGTGATCTTTTTTGTTAGTTTCAAAAAGATTTCACCTCTGGATTTAGCCAATCTAAAAAACATATGCATAAAAAGGACATTGATATTAGCCTATCTCAAAAATTAATGCATCAAAAAGACATTGATATTACAAGCTTTATAATCAGAATTAAATATATTTGTATTATGTAAATTGATTCAAATTATTTTATCAATTGATTTGGTTGGTGCCATGGTTGGTGCCATTTTAAGCGTCTTTATAAATTTCCTAGATGGTGTCATTTTGAATGATCCCTTTGCACACCATATAATTGCACATGTAAAGACAACAAATACACACATAACATGTTCAATGTCATTGAGATAATGAATGTCACATTGTATTTCAACATTTTAATCAACCATTTTCTAGAAAGCCATAACAAACTCTCTTATTTTATGTACAACATCGATGTGGTTCTTAGGTTGAAGTTAGTCATCTGCCTCTCAATTCAATACTTTTCTACTAATGTTTGAGGCTTGAGCTTTTGCAAACAAATTGATTGAAACATTTAGCTTATATGTGGATGACACAATTATTTAAATGAGTGTGGGTTAGTGCTATGCATGTGAGAGATAAAGTTGTAGTTGTTGTATGGGATTGTTTATTTCTTTTTATATAGCTGAAGGCACTTGTAGTTTGAAAGTTTTAGAGCGAGACTGTTGCGATTCTAATGTGTTGATTATGTGTCCATTCATGTTTTATATATGAGAATTTTTTCATGAAAAGTGTTCTTTTAGAAACTGAACAATAGAGTGTTTTTGTTTGTCTTTTAGCTATTGTATGTTGTGAGTAATAAGTATGGTGCTATTAATGTATCTTTATGTTCATATGTAGTAGTATTTGGTAATGTTTTTAATGAAGAAAATGAGTTTGATCTCACTTTTGTTTTTGTTTCAAGTTTTTTACATAGAGAACAATTTTCACTTGGCGATTTTGCTTATTTTGCTAAATACTATTTTAGTGGAGTTGATGGTTGACATGTTTACATTGATCACTCCATTTTTGGCATAGTGTATTTGTTCATAACATTTTTAATGTGGATATTTATAGGCCCTGGGATTTGGCTAGCTGAACCCCGCTTGTTAATGTGTGTTGTTTCTATTCATGATGATATATTTTGAAAAATTTTAGATGGTCTTCACAATCACACATGTTTATGTTTCCTTGTGTGTTTTCAAGATGGTTCATTTGTTTCACAAATTTTTGGTGTCGATATTATGACTCCATTGTCAATGTTTAGTGTTAATATTTTTGTAAGGAGGTTATTTTTTGTTAGTCTTATTTGTTCAATGTATTGTAACTATGGAGGTTCTTAGTGCGTAGTTTTCATGAGTTCTACGTAAGTGTTGAGTTGAATTTCTCGATGTTAACATGTCTATCATATTGTAGTTGTGTCTATGTTGAGTTGACTTTATGGATGCTAGCATCTATGGGTAAACTAGTATTCACCCTCGGACTTGATAGTTGCATGCCAAGTGTAGGAAATGGTATTAAATACATGTATGTTGTTGTCATATATTCAACCACATGTACTAAGTGATATTATGTAACCATGTTGATAAAATCTCATTTCCACTACATTTTAGTTCTCCTCCTTAGTTCCATACCACAAATTTATTTACATGTGATGTGACTTCACAGTTGCATGACTTGTATTACAGAGGTGTTGTTTATGTGTAATGTTAAATTGAGATGACACCATTGGTTTAGTAGCCAATTGTACTTCAAATTTAGACTTTGTTATGGTCCTACACTAACACCCCTACTTTAGAGCAAATAAGATTTAATCATCTAATGTATACAACCATCTCCCTTGAATAAGGTTGATTAAATAGTATTGAATGATTAATTAATGGAAACATGGTCTTTTTGTTAATTAAGGCACACTAGATAGTTGATACCCATTAATTATGGGACCACAAATAGTTAGGGTTTTGGCTAGAGAAAACCTATTGAAAAAGTTAGGATGTTATGGATTGTTTTGTCAAGTATTGTTGTATCTGGAGCTTAGCTCAAGTGAAGGGTCACACAAACTAAAGAGGTAAGTGAACATTGCTTTCTAATTGCTTTTCATAATATAAGGGATTATTTGCAACATCTCTCTTCTCTATTGTCTTGTGTTTGGTTTTTTTGTACTATAAGTTATGTTGTACTATAAGTTATGGTTTTCGCATCATAAATATTTGTATATTGTGTTCTTGTTATAAATTTAAAGGTTAAGAACACTATAAGTGGTATTAAATCATTTTCTTGAGCCAACACACCATAATTTTTGTAGATTATTTTTAGGCTAGAGACATGTTCCAATGTCTTTAAATAACATAGATAAGATAATATACTTTTATTAATGTTCAACAAATGACCATAAAAGTATGTCAACGGGACTGTGTAATTCCATGATAATAATACAAAGTGGGATTCTAAAAGTGTCTCCTATAAGAAGATAACAAGTAGAACTCAAAACAATACCTAGGCCTATATATAGAGAACTGATCTCCAAGAAAAATATATACAAGGAGAAGTATGGCGAGAGATGATCCAATGAAGGAGAGTGGGTCCAAGAACTATAATGCAAGAATGGTAATAGTGATACTATCATAGGACACTGAAAGCACTGGAAACAATTGAAGCATTGGGATTAACTCTCTATCATATAAGGCCAACTGGAGGAAGCTCATATAAGAGTACTTTGTCTGGAGGAAGAGTTAGAAGAGGAATTGCAATGAGTAGTGCGTTGTTTCCTGGAGGAGGTAACTTGATGCCGTAACCTATAAGAAGTCACTCATCTGTCACGATGGGGTTGTGACTGTCCCCGTTGCTGGTCTTAGGAAGAGGTAGAGGTGGATTGTCATGTCCTAACTGAGTGGTCAAGGTTTGTGCCATCATCTGTCTACCTCTTGGTGCTCCTAGAGGAAGGAAGCACTGAAAAGGAGGTGATACTTTGAATGGATCCTGATCTTGACTGAGGATGTTGCTAAAGGGTGAGGAGCGAAGGTGAAGGGACTATTGCAAGTATAAGGCTATAAATCTCTAATTGGTATATTTGAAGAATCTAATCAAAGTTTGGAGCTTACTGAGAAGGTGGTCCCTGTAAAGACAATTAAATCTCCTATGGATATCATAGTAAATAGGACACCGAAAGATGAAATTCTCCTTGGTCTCAACCTATCGAAGGTGACATAACTTCCAGATCTTATTTGATCATTCAACCTGGTGGTTTGTCTCTATTTGAAGGCGGTGAGAGACCACTATGGGCTATCCTAAAGGAATATGAAGAGCATGTGCCAATGGTTGAATGTATAAGGGGGTGAACAATGAGACCATCCCTCAAATCCAAGAAGTCTGTAGCATAGAATACCATATTAGGATGTAACCCTCCTAAAGGGTTGATCCAAGTGACTTGCACAAACTATCTATAAATGTCATCTATAGTGATTTTGTTAAGCTCCTGTCTAGTAGGTAATAGGTAGCCAGGAACATTCAAGGAATACCCAAAGGGGGGAAGTCAGTCCATCAAAATACCAATAGATGCTAAGAGGTATGCAACACCACAAACCAACATCTAGAGTGGACCGAAGGGCTAGATGATGCGATGGCCTCTGAAGAGAGATAGGCCAAGTATGGGTATTGATGACTCCCCTTCACTAATTTGAAAAATATTTAATTATGGTGTAAAAGAGCGATGTTGTCGCATTTCACACACCTAGGGGTTAAACGCAGCAGAAACCTTCAAGCCACTAGGTGTGTCCTTGGGGTCAATTCTCGAGTCAATTACTGTCACTTGATCTTGACTCCTCCATTTAGGAAAAACTCCTAATGAAGCCAAGGGGGTGGTCCCTAAGAAAGAGTTTAACTAAGGCTCTTGTGTTTTAGTCTTTAAGGATGGGAGTCAGTTTTTTAGGAGTTTTTGAAGTAAAATACTAAGACAATATTGATTGAAAATTTAAATAAATAATTCACTAGCATAACATCAACACATAAGGAAAATTTGAAATATTGTGAATTAGATTAGTGCAAATGGAGTCAAAGCAAAGAAATAATGTTGTTTAAAATGAAATGTTTTGCAATGTGCCTTGGTCAATTTTAATTATTAAATATATGAATTGAGTTACGTGAAGGGGATTCTCGATATACTGTAAAGTACTGAGAATATGTTCAGAATATGATGAAGGTGGTTCCTCACTCAAAAATGTGGGATGAATTAGAGTCTTTGAGAGGTTTCCAACACTACACCAACAAGGATGTAGCTTGACAGTATCTCGAGGTCACTATTCACTGGTTCCCACTTGCTTTGAATAATTTTCCCACGATTTTCAAATATAACTATCCCAAATTTTGTAATGTTCTTGGGAGTTGTTTTTATTAATGAATTGTTAAATTAATGTGTAGAAATTAGAAAATGTCGCAAATCACTTTTGATTCCCCAACAACCAGGAAAATCCCACAGAGGGAAAGAGCATACACAAGGTTTATGACAAATTTTTTATTCCAATTAAAGAAAGCAAATAATTTGTAAAAGAAAGTAAGCTAATGACAAATTGAAATCACAAACTATGTGTCACTTTCTGATCATCCACAAATAATCGAAAAAACCTTTGGTTGGTAGCGAGAGCATACTTCGTGGAAACAAGTTGGGTATGAAATTATTACTTTATTCTAAAATGAAATAAAAAAAATTTAATCAACCTATTCATCATTTCTAGAAGGAATATTGTGTGCATGTGTTGGTTAGTAAAAAGAAAACCAAAAAGGACACTGTGAATCCCCCCATGGGGGATGGAGTGTGGGTGTTGTATATCCCACTTGATTTATTTATTATTAAAATTTACAATGTGATGAAAAGATTAATTAAATTGCACTTTGATACTTGAAAATGGATCAAAAGGCTTACAATAATCTAGGGAGAGAAAGGGAGTGAAGAAAGGGAATGAAGGAAGGATTTTTTTTGGTGTTCTGGGTGACCCAAAACTTGATATTTGAGTAGTATGTCCTTTTATTTTTCTTAAAACCTGATAAAAACCAACAAGAAAAATATGTTAGAATGTCACAAATCAGTCAAAACAAAATACATAATTTACACTACTCAAAATGCTCGAAAATTGTGAAATTGTTTTATTGAAAATGACACTTTGAGAGACTACTTCGGATATAGTTTGAGAATTTTTTTAAAGGAAAATAGATATGATATATATACATAATTATAATCATATTTAAAATATTATATTGATGTATCTAATTTTTATTAACCATGGAGAAACAATAACCAAGAAAAAGATTGAATTTTTAAAGAATGAGAGAGAAATCCTCAACCCCCTGCTTGAATGGAATGAAGGAGATAGGGATATACAAAAAAAAATATGTTAAACATATAAAAATTGATGTTGTATAAATAAGTGGATGCAACCGAGATCCAAAATCTTTTCTACCTAAGAAGATCCTGCAAAATCTACGCAATTCTTCACACAAACAAGGTTAATCCAGTCAATCTCATCAACAAAAAAGCAAGAGAACATAAGTATAACCATCTACAGTCTGTTTCTATTAAAATATTATGATAATGAAATGAAAATAAGTAAATTAAAAAATACAAATACTTATTGAAAATAAACTGGATCTAAGCAACATTATTTGACAAAAAGAAAGCATGAGATTCAAACGATTTCACCTGAACATTAACCAAGATACAAGATCAGAATTCAATGCCGTAGATTAGCCTCCAAATCCTTCAATATCATTAAAAAAATGTGCAACAACAAGAGTACAATAAGAAAATGTTCAATACCTCCTGAATGAGGAGAAAAACCTTGCTTTTATAGCAAAAATGGAGCTCAAACCCCAAGGGGGCGTGATTCCCAATGAAGGAGGTGGTTTTAGGAGTTGAGAAAATCATGGGAGTAAGTTTGAATTCATGGGATGGGAAGATGACACCTCTCAGGAGGTATCCCACTTGGTTTGGGAAGCTTTCACCTCCTCCAACCAACTCATCCAAGTGGAATAATGCGCCCTCCATGAGGAGAATGTGTCCCCCTTTGGTGGAGGTGAGTTGGATCCATTCCATTAATGACTGAAGATGCTCCTATATGTTCATAAATGCCCCAATAAATATCCTCAACCACCTTGAAACCTCAAAGACATGTACCAGAAAATTTTCCTTTGATTTAGGAATTGGATTTTCTCCAATTTTTCCATTTATTTTACCCTCTGAGTCATTTTGGAGAGAAAATAAAAATTAATAATTGAAAATTGCTAATTTGAATCTCAAAAGTGGGTTTAAAGTGGGGGATCTAGGTCCAAAAATGATCATCCCATGACCAAATTGGATCCGTAGACCCAATTTTATTATCTTTTGAACTTTTACAATTAAAATACACCTTATCGATGATTTTACTAAAAATCTAAAAATTACAAAAAATCCTATGAAAGACTTAGTGCATGACCATGAAACTTTGGGAATATGAATATAATGGTATAATACATAGAACCTAGGTTTTAATAACCCTACTAAGGCACAATCACCAACTTCGCCATGCCGACTTTGGAGGATTTTGAGTGAAAAACTTGAAAATTATATGTCGCTTAAAAAAGCATCATATAATTAATGAGGGAAAAAAAACTCAAGGATGATGAATTTGATGACCAAGTCCTAAGAAGGACAACAATTTTACAAATATAAACCATCATGCTATGTCATTTATTACAATTCCCCCAAGGGGGTGTGAACATGCGAAAAAGGGACCACAATTGGCCCCGATGAAACCATGGAACTTCTTGAGCACTGAGTAAGAAAAAATGATTTGTTCTGATCCTTGGTAGCTCACTTGAAAAATACCCTAAGTGAAACTTAGTGGATAACAAGCGACGAGACTAAACATAGCCTCAAGCCGAAAAGGTCGAGCGCCAAACTTTACGAACACAATGGATTGAGGGACTATCTATTTACATTTGTTTATGCAATGAAGGAGGATGATCTGTGCTGTCTATACTGAGGCCCAATCACAACCAAGTAGGAATGGCCCCCAAACCTCAGAGCCATATAATATTGTGGGTCGAATGAGAGTATTCACGAGAGACATCTTGGATGAGATGTCCTGAAAAATGGCGTCTGAAGCACTGTCTCTCTAAAAGGGCTAGGGAGCCATATCCTTTATTAACTCATGGATGAAGAGCATGTCGCACGATGAAACGAGGACTTGTGAATTGAACCCCCAAATAGGTATAAGTTCTAGTAGTATCAACCTGTATTGTTTAGTGGGTACCGTTTTTGGGAAAACATACACATAGAAAATACAAGTGGTACTAAGTCACATTATAAAAAATTTTTGTACCCCTGTTAACACTAAAATTTGTTCACTTATCTCTCCATGATCTAAACCATAATCATACATCATATTATCACCATTATTTCTTCCATTTTGACCTTCACAACTACATTTCCACTAAATATGGTCCAAAACATTATTATTCATTCCCCATAAATGAAGGAAACTTGAGCATTTATTGTGATTTATCCCCACTCTCTCCAAAAAAGGGCCAAAAAAGGGCCAAAAAACCCTAAAACTGAGAATGGGTAAAAACCATAGAGAAATGCCATGGACAATAAAATACCATGGGTCAAGAAGTTTTGGACCATCCTATAAATACATTGTGAAGGCTTCCCCCAAAGCACTTTTTGCCATTTTCTCTCAGTCACACTATACACTTTTATGCCATTATTCCCATAGCTTGCCACACCATTTTCCATGGTGTACGTTGAGCTTTCTCCATACCCATTTGGATCCATTACCCATTTGAAAACCATTCATGGAAGAGACTGAAGACCCAAACCGCGGAGCTGCAGGACCATTTCCTCGTACGGCTACGGTGGCCCACATTTCAGAAAAAATGTATCTTTTTGTCTTGTTTTGCATTAGTTAGTATTATATATCTTAAAAATCTAAAAAATATCGTTATTGTTTGTTGAGCCGCAAAAGACCACATTTTATTCATCATTTCATATACTATTTATCACCTTATTCCATTATATCCTTCCATAAAACCATTAATATTCATCACTTTCATAATAAATATGGGTTTATATTACTATTTTCCAAATCATTTATTTTTGAGTATTTTGAGTGAATTTATGGTTAATAATTGAGAAAAATAACACATTTTCATTATACTTTAAAGTTGGGTGAGTTTGGTGATGTTTACAGGTGTATTTGAAGATTTTACCAAGTTCAAAAATCACTACCTAGCTTCAAATTCGAATTTCATCATCAAGATGTGACCTAACTTCGAGGAGAAGATCATGGAGGTGTGGAGAAAATATCTCATCCAATATTTGGTTGAGGATTTAAAGGGATGAGTTGTCTATTTGTTGAGTATTTTGAAGGATAAGTTGAAAGAATAGTGGACTTGTAATTATAATCACTTATCTTGAATTCATGTATAAATATGAGGGCTCTCTCCTCATTTTGGTTATAGGCCTCTCTAGTGGTTTGGTAGTAGAGAACTTGTTCAGCTTTTTAGATAGTCATGGATTTGATCCTGTTGTAATAGATTTTATGCTTTAGAATAGATAGTTTGATCTCTTCACATTTTGATGTCTTGTTTATGAGTTGTTAGTATAAAATTCTGGTTATTTCTTTCGTATGTAATTTCAATATTGATCTTATGTGAGCTCACAAGCTATTGTCAATTTCTTTATACCTATTTATTTCATGTAGTTTCAATCTTTCTTTATTAAGTTAATTTATGCAATTAGATTTATTTCCATCTAATTTCCTATTTTCATAACTTAGATTCAACTTCAGTTATAGATTAAGTTCAGCGACATTTTGCCCATGCATATATATTTTTTTTGTGCCTCACAAGTTTACGCTCTCTTCGGGTTGACAATTAAATGGTTGGAATTTTCTTATAATTTGTTTAATGTTTTTTACCCACCATTTTGGCACCATTGCTTGGGAGGTGGTAAAAGGGATCAGAGTTTAGATAGGTAGATAGTTTGTTTTTATTAGATAGAAATGGGGAGGGGAAACTGTAAGATGCAAGGATGACGTCACCACATAATTTCTGTGGTGTAACAGCCAGACACATCCACTTTAGTGGGTTGCCCCAAAGCCTTGTTTGTTTTCTGCAAAATGTTTATTTTTCTGCAAGTTCTTTATTTTTCTGCAAATGCAAATTTGTTTTATGCAAGTTTTCATTTTTCATTTACAGTTTTGTAGTTTAAAGTTTGGATTGCTTTTATTTTTGGGCATCTTTATTTCATACTAACATGTTTTAATTTTATATTTTCATTTTTGTTTTATACAGAATTTTGGTGCACTTTTTATTTTTCAGTTCTCTACTAACTCATTTCGTGCTGTTTGTCGTATTTTTCATATATTCATTTTTTATCTCTTTTATTTTTTTTCCATTTGAGTTGATTTTAGTTTTATGATGAGCATAAGCCTAGAACAGCTCACTCAGATCCTAGCAAAAGTCGGGATCTCCTCTTCGCAAGAAGAGGGGATCTTGATAGCAGTCAAAGATGTAATTACTCCTCCTGAAGCAAACAAGGAAGAATCATCATTTGAAGAATCCTGCATAGAAGATGAAGAACAATTGTTCGAACTGGAGGTTAAGAAGGATGAAGAACGGATCTCAGTTGATAATCATGCAAACGAGAGTTGCATCGAACATTGGTTCCAAGTAAGTGTTAACTTAGATAGGTTTTGTTTTTGCTTTTATTTTATTAATTCACATTTTCAATATTTAAGTTTTCATATTATTTTATATTCTAGATTTAGCTTTTTAGAATTAAAAGATAATCTTGGTTTACTTCTTTTAGATAGATGGTTACACTGGAAATTTCATTTTATATAAATAATTTTTAATTTTCAATTAGAGCAGGTAGGTTTTACCTTTTTATTTTTCAGTTTAAAATTATATTTTTTTTAATTTACTTTAATATTTTAATTTGTTAAAATTTTATTTCTAAATAGCCTTAATTACTACTGTTGTTTTAATTTTGTTAGGAATTAAAAATAATTTTAATATTTTAATTTAAAAATTTTATGGTCTCTTTTCATTTTTATTTTTCATTTAAATAATTTTTTAAGTCATCCTAGAAATAAAAAATTTTGCATTAAGAATTAGTTTCTTTTAATAATTAAAAATAGAATTAATTAATTAATAAACAAATAAAATTTAATAACTAATGAATAATTTTATATATTAGTTTTAGCTTTTTTCTTTTAGTTTTACAATGTTTTTTCATTTGTTTTAATCTTAATTTTTAAAATTTAAAATTTAAAATTACATAAATAATTCTAAATAAAATCTCGCCCTTTTATCAACACCTATTTTTAACTTGGTTAGAAATAAAAAAATCTATTTTATATCTAGAGATATTTAAAAACAAAAGTTTAGAAAGAATAAAAAATAAGTAAATTAAACTTAAAAAAAACAATATTTCTCTGTTAGGTTTTTAGTTTTTATTTTTAACGTGCAATTATAAATATGTTTTTATTAAAACCTGCAAACATGGAAACATTAATACCATTTCGAAAATATTAATACTTATATTAAAATGAAAAAATATGTCAAAAAAATAATAAAATAAATAAAACAGCCTTTCGGCCCTCCATATGCGACCTCAAAACGGCCCTCCATGCAATCTGCAAACACAATATAAGAAAAATACATTAAAAATAAAATTATGAAACATATAAATAATTTCTTTTATAAAACAAAACCTGTAAAAAGAAAATACCGTTGCAAATCTTTTATGGTTCAGTCCTCCAAACGCCTCAACCTGTCAGGCCTCCATACAAAACTTGTCAATAACTTTGCAAACAGACCTTCATACGAAACATGCAAGTAGTCTTCCATGCGAAACCTGCAAACAATATATCATGTGAAACCTACAAACAATCTACCATGCGAAACCTACAAACAGTCTGCCATGCGAAACCTGCAAATTTGTTCACCATTTTGTGCATTCGCCCTTCCACACTTTAACCTGCAATAGACACAACAAAATAAACTCTCGCAAACTAAAAACTCCTGATCCAACACCGCTATCCTTCAGATCACAGATGTATATCAATTAAATGAACATGAGGCAAGTAGATGAAATTTTGGTGAGAAGTTAGTTCCATTTTATTAATTGTTAACATGCAGTTCGTTGATGTCAATAATTCACTCAATTCGAATAATGGACTGGCGAATTTCCTGCCAGCAGTTATGGGGTTAGGTATCTTGGCTTAATAACGAAGATGACTCGCCCTATCCTTGCGGATTTGATTGCAGCTAGTTCTATATGAGATGCCAATTAATTGAAAACAAGCCATGTTGATGAATACAACACCTACCTCCTAGTAGTTACGGGATTGCGAATCTCCTTCCGCTGATTCACCTGCTAGTAGTTAGAGTTTCCTCACTAGTTTCCAACATTATTCACTCGTGGCTCTTGCCTTTACTATCTTCAGAAGGAGCCATAATTACCAAAACTTAAAAAACTGGGGATCTCAAATTCTTCTATTCTGGCGGGCTATCAATTTCTCCCATTTTGTAAGATAAACTGCTGTAGAGATTTCGTGATCCAACGGTAGTAGAATAAGAGCTCGAAGTTGGAAGGAAGCCATGGAACTAAGACAATTCTACAACGAAATAAGGGGTTTGAAGGTGAAGGATTTTCCTAGCTATATAAAGCCGATGTTGTCCAAGGACTTCATCAAGACGAAGGTCACTCAAGGTCTGGACAATCACAATGCCAAATACATCCATCCACTCAACCATATTGTTTACGGTGGTCTAGGGTTCTCTTATTTGGTTGCACTACTCGAAGAGCGTCGTCATCTAGAGCACGAGAGGCACAAGAAAGAGCATGGTGGTCATTAATTTCAATTTTAGAGTCATGGAACTGGGTTGTACTTAGCAGAATTGTTTCTAAGTACATCTGTCAAATCAGGATATCATTTTATTCTTGAATGACAAGCTCCCCATATTGATATCTTGAATCGTTCTTCTTCTAATTAAACCAAGAAATATTTCATGCTTAAGATAGGATTTCTTACAATTGTTTGAATTTGGATGCAATGTGATTATGTATTCCCATTGAAGAAACGCCATTGAAGAAACTCCATCCACATGAGTAATTTTGAAGGCGTGAAGTAGAAGATCTCAAATGATTGTGAATGATGGAACCAACAGAAGAGGATAGAGAGTCGTTTATTGCAGTGTGAATATTTATGATAGAGAGGTTGGTGTTTGCATGATCAGAAAACATCCTCATTGAGCCATCATTTAGAAAACCATGGCATGATCTCCGTGAATATTTCGTTGGAGCCATGAATAGTTACTAGAAACAGAAGTTTTGAAGAGATCCTAAGCCATGAAGAGATCTATTTGAAGGAATATTTGCCTAAATTTTGCAGACCATAGAGGACCATTTGCTGCATGATCTAGTGGATATGTGAGCATGTAAATGGAAATACGCCATGGAAACCTAAGAGAGAACCTTGTCACGAAGCCCATGGAGAAAGATCATGAATGAAAGAATAAATCTATGTGTGATTCATCTGCAATCAAAAGGATGGACCTATAGTAGAAATAAGAGTTTAAACCTATGCATGGAAGGGTTCGTGAATGAATGTGAGGATAAGAATTGATGCACTTTGTAGATTGATCAAACCTGCCTCGGTTAAGAAGGAAAGAATATACTTTTCCCATCAATTTATTTCTGAGTGCATATGTCTACAGGCTCACCATTTAACACAGTACGTATACGGGCTCACTATTGAAACTGAAAGTCCGACCACCTCTCTTCATCTGCTCTACTCGAACTATGAATTGATAGCTCATTTTAATTAAGATATCGGTTTGTTTCATATTTCTATTGACACCTCCCATTGCACTAATTATATATTTACCACTCTCCCTAAGGTAAGGATCTATGCAGCTATTGATAAATTGATGATTGATGCTAATTTATGGAAACATCAGATTTATGTTACTCTCTTCACTACGACATCTTTTGGAATTATTGAAGCTCAATCTCTAATGGGATCTGAGATTGTAATTGCATTAACTTCACCTGACACTGGACCTGTAACAGGGTATAAAAAATATTACTCCACTTTTAAGTGTATAAACCAGATTGAGAGTGGTTGGTAAAGTACGGAAGTCACTAGTGAATGCTGGTTAGCTTCATAGGTATAAGTTTCTTTAGTCATCCCATTATAAAAACTATTCTTTGCAAATTTAAAAATGGGACGCTTTATATAATAAACCACGTCACTTTTATAAATAGTTTTTATGTAGGAGTAAGTTTAATTATTAAATAAATTTTGGATTAAAGTGTATGCTCCAATGAATTCGACCATAATTGTTGTTGCATTTGTCTTTGATATTCATGTTATGAATATTTATAATTTATTAACATAATTGTATATTCTCACT